>CANSGD010000842.1:0-149963 GCA_947645195.1 Patellifolia procumbens
ATTGACCAAAAAAATATGAAATAAATATGGGGCCAAACAGCCGGGCTCGTATGAGGTGGTTTTGAACCACATATGCTCCGTAACGACACTCGGTCCAAGTTAATGGAAAAAAGGATTGAAGAAATGTTTTCAGATTAAGACGAAATTTTTGTGGTAGGTTTCAATGACCAAAAAAATACTTCCTCGGTTTCGCAATACTCGCAACGTTTTGTTTGCTTACTATCCAATGCAATATTTTAAACATTAATATCTTTAACTATTGATAAGTAAAAATTATAAAAAGTTGATATTATATTCGTATGCGTTAAGACGAATCAAATAAGACCCCCATTTGACTATATTTTTCCTTATATACTTGTGAAAAAATATAACATAATATTGATAGATGAATAGTAGTTACTATGCTAATGTTGCGAGTATTGCGAAACGGAGGAAGTATAAAATACCAAATATGGGGCCAAATGGCCGTCGTATGAGGTGGTTTTAAGTCACATATGCTCCGTAACGGTATTCAGTCCACGTTGATTGATAAAAAGGTATCAAGAAAAAGTTTCCAGAATAAGACAAATTTTTTTAGGTAGGTTTTAATGACAAAAAAAAAATGAAATATCAAATATGGGGCCTAACGGCCGTATGAGGTGGTTTTTTGTCACATATGCTCCGTAACGGCACTCAGTCCACGTTGATGGAAAAAAGGTTTCAACAAAAAATTCCAGATTGAGACAAAATTTTGTGGTAGGTTTCGTTGACCAAAAAATATGAAATACCAAATATGGGGCCAAAAAACCGTCGTATGAGGTGGTTTTTGAGTCAAATATGCTCCGTAACGACCCCCGGTCCACGTTGATGGAAAAAAGGTTTCAAAAAAGTTTTCAGATTGAGACAAAATTTTTGTGGTAGGTTTCAATGACCAAAAAAATATGAAATACCAAATATGGGGCCAAACGGCCGTCGTAGTAGGTGGTTTTGAGTCACATATGCTCCGTAACGGCATTCAGTCCAAGTTGATTGAAAAAAAGGTATCAAAAAAAAGTTTGCAGATTGAGATGAAATTTTTGTGGTTGGTTTCAATGACCAGAAGAATATGAAACACCAAATACGGGGACTAACGGCCGTCGTATGAGGTGGTTTTGAGTCACATATGCTCCGTAACGGCATTCAGTCCACGTTGATTGAAAAAAGGTATCAAAAAAAAATGTTTCCAGATTGAGACGAAATTTTTGTGGTAGGTTTCAATGACAAAAAATATGAAATACCAAATATGGGGCCTAACAGCCGTCGTATGAGGTGGTTTTGAGTCGCATATGCTCCGTAACGGCACTCAGACAACGTTGATGGAAAAAAAAGGTTTAAAAAAAAGTTTTCAGATTGAGATGAAATTTTTGTGGTAGGTTTCCATTGACCAAAAAAATATGAAATAAATATGGGGCCAAACAGCCGTCGTATGAAGTGGTTTTGAGTCAAATATGCTCTGTAACGATACTCGGTCCAAGTTAATGGAAAAAAGGTTTGAAGAAAAAGTTTTCAGATTGAGAAGAAATTTTTGTGGTAGGTTTCAATGACCAAAAATATGAAATACCAAATATGGGCCAAACGGCCGTCGTATGAGGTGGTTTTGAGTCACATATGCTCCGTAACGGTATTCAGTTCACGTTGATTGAAAAAAAGGTATCAAAAAAAAGTATGCTGATTGACATGAAATTTTTGTGGTAGGTTTCAATGACCATAAGAATATGAAACACCAAATACGGGGCCTAACGGCCGTCGCATGAGGTGGTTTAGTGTCACATATGCTCCGTAACGGCACCGGGTCCACGTTGATGGAAAAAAAGGTTTCAAAAAAATAATTCCAGATTGAGGCGAAATTTTTGTGGTAGGTTTCAATAAAGAAAAAATTATGAAATACCAAATATGATGCAAAACGGCCGTCGTATGAGGTGGTTTTGAGTCACAAATGCTCCGTAAAGGCATTCAGTCCACGTTGATTGAAAAAAAGGTATCAAAAAAAAGTTTCCAGATTGAGACGAAAATTTTGTGGTAGGTTTCAATGACCAAAAAAATATGAAATACCAAATATGGGCCTAACGGCCGTCGTATGAGGTGTTTTGAGTCACATATGCTCCGTAACGGCACTCAGACCACGTTGATGAAAAAAAGGTTTCAAAAAAAAAGTTTTCAGATTGAGATGAATTTTTGGTGGTAGGTTTCATTGACCAAAAAAATATGAAATAAATATGGGGCCAAACAGCCGTCGTATGAGGTGGTTTTGAGCCCATATGCTCCGTAACGATACTCGGTCCAAGTTAATGGAAAAATGGATTGAAGAAAAGTTTTCAAATTGAGACGAAATTTTTGTGGTAGGTTTCAATGACCAAAAAAATATAAAATACCAAATATGGGGCCAAACGGCCGTCATATGGGGTGGTTTTAAGTCACATATGCTCCGTAACGGTATTCAGTCCACGTTGATTGATAAAAGGTATCAAAAAGTTTGAATGAGACAAATTTTTTGTATATGTCTTTAATGACCAAAAAATATGAAATACCAAATATGGGGCCTAACGGCTGTCGTATGAGGTGGTTTTTTGTCACATATGTTCCGTAACGGCACTTAGTCCACGTTGATGGTAAATAAGGTTTCAATAAAAAATTCCAGATTGAGACAAAATTTTGTGGTAGGTTTCATTGACCAAAAAATATAAAATAACAAATATGGGGCCAAACAACCGTCGTATGAGGTGGTTTTGAGTCAAATATGCTCCGTAACGACCTCGGTCCACGTTGATGGAAAAAAAAGGTTTCAAAAAAAGTTTTCAGATTGAGACAAAATTTTTGTGGTAGGTTTCAATGCCAAAAAAATATGAAATACCAAATATGGGGCCAAACGGCCGGTCGTATGAGGTGGTTTTGAGTCACATGTGCTCCGTAACGGCATTCAGTCCAAGTTGATTGAAAAAAAGGTTTCAAAAATAAATTCAAATTGAGGCTAAATTTTTGTGGTAGGTTTCAATGACCAAATAAAATGAAATACCAAATATGGTGCAAAACGGCCGTCGTATGAGGTGGTTTTGAGTCACATTTACTCCGTAACAGCATTAAGTCCACGTTGATTGAAAAAAAAGGTATAAAAAAAAATGTCCAGATTGAGATGGAATTTTTGTGGTGGGTTTCAATGATAAGAAGAATATGAAATACCAAATACGGCCTAACGGCCGTCGTATGAGGAGGTTTTGTGTCACATATGCTACGTAACGGCACTCGGTCCACGTTGATGGAAAAAAGGTTCCAAAATAAAGTTTTCAGATTGAGGGGAAATTTTGGTGGTAGGTTTGAATGACCAAAAAAAAAATACCAAATATGGTGCAAAACGGCATTCGTATGAGGTGGTTTTGAGTCACATATACTCCGTAACGGCATTCAGTCCACGTTGATTGAAAAAAAGGTATCAAAAAAATGTTTCCAGATTGAGACGAAATTTTGTGGTAGGTTTAAATGACCAAAAAAATAAGAATACCAAATATGGGCCAAACGGCCGTCGTATGAGGTGGTTTTGAATCACATATGATCCATAACGGCACTCAGTCTACGTTGATGGAAAAAATAAGTTTTCAAAATGAGGCGAAATTTTTGTGGTAGGTTTCAATGACCAAAAAAAATGAAATACCAAATATGATGTAAAACGGCCGTCGTATGAGGTGGTTTTGAGTCACATATGCTCCGTAACGGCATTTTAGTCCACGTTGATTGAAAAAAGGTATAAAAACAAGTTTCCAGATTGAGACAAAATTTTTGTGGTAGGTTTCAATGACAAAAAAAATATGAAATACCAAGTATGGGCCAAACGGCCGTCGTATGAGGTGGTTTTGAGTCACATATGCTCCGTAACGGCATTCAGTCCAAGTTGATTGAAAAAAGGTATCAAAAAAAGTTTGCAGATTGAGATGAAATTTTTGTGGTTGATTTCAATGACCAGAAGAATATGAAACACCAAATACGGGGACTAACGGCCGTCGGATGAGGTGGTTTAGTGTCACATATGCCCCGTAACGGCACTCGGTCCACGTTGATGGAAAAAAGGTTCCAAAATAAAGATTTCAGATTGAGGCGATTTTGGGGTAGGTTTCAATGACCAAAAAAAATTAAATACCAAATATGGGCCGAACGGCCGTAGCAGATGAGGTGGTTTTGAGTCACATATGCTCCATAACGGCACTCAGTCTATGTTGATGGAGAAAAAAGGTTTCAAAAAAAAAAATTCAAATTGAGGCGAAATTTTTGTGGTAGGTTTCAATGACCAAAAAAATGAAATACCAAATATGGTGCAAAACGGCCGTCGTATGAGGTGGTTTTGAGTCACATATGCTCCGTAACGGCATTCAGTCCACGTTGATTGAAAAAAGGCATCAAAAAAAAGTTTCCAGATTGAGACTTAATTTTTTGGTAGATTTCAATGACCAAAAATATGAAATACCAAATATGGGGCCAAACGGCCATCGTATGAGGTGGTTTTTGAGTCACATTTGCTCCGTAACGGCACTTAGTCCGCGTTAATTGAAAAAAAGGTATCAAAAAAAGTTTCCAGTATTGAGACGAATTTATTGTGGTAGGTTTCAATGACCTTAAAAATATGAAACACCAAATATGGGGCCTAACGGCCGTCGTATGAGGTGGTTTAGAGTCACATATTCTCCGTAACGGCACCAGACCACGTTGATGGAAAAAAAAAGGTTTGAAAACAAAAGTTTTCAGATTGAGACGAAATTTTTGTGGTAGGTTTCATTGACCAAAAAAATACGAAATACCAAATATGGGGCCAAACAACCGTCGTATGAGGTGGTTTTGAGTCACATTTACTCCGTAACAGCATTAAGTCCACGTTGATTGAAAAAGGTATAAAAAAAAATGTCCAGATTGAGATGGAATTTTTGTGGAGGGTTTCAATGATAAGAAGAATATGAAATACCAAATACGGGGGCCTAACGGCCGTCGTATGAGGAGGTTTTGTGTCACATATGCTACGTAACGGCACTCGGTCCACGTTGATGGAAAAAAAGGTTCCAAAATAAAGTTTTCAGATTGAGGGGAAATTTTGGTGGTAGGTTTGAATGACCAAAAAAAATAAAATACCAAATATGGTGCAAAACGGCATTCGTATGAGGTGGTTTTGAGTCACATATACTCCGTAACGGCATTCAGTCCACGTTGATTGAAAAAAAAGGTATCAAAAAAAGTTTCCAGATTGAGACGAAATTTTTGTGGTAGGTTTAAATGACCAAAAAAATAAGAAATACCAAATATGGGCCAAACGGCCGTCGTATGAGGTGGTTTTGAATCACATATGATCCATAACGGCACTCAGTCTACGTTGATGGGAAAAATAAGTTTTCAAAATGAGGCGAAATTTTTGTGGTAGGTTTCAATGACCAAAAATGAAATACCAAATATGATGTAAAACGGCCGTCGTATGAGGTGGTTTTGAGTCACATATGCTCCGTAACGGCATTCAGTCCACGTTGATTGAAAAAAGGTATAAAAAAAGTTTCCAGATTGAGACAAAATTTTTGTGGTAGGTTTCAATGACAAAAAAATATGAAATACCAAGTATGGGCCAAACGGCCGTCGTATGAGGTGGTTTTGAGTCACATATGCTCCGTAACGGCATTCAGTCCAAGTTGATTGAAAAAAAGGTATCAAAAAAAGTTTGCAGATTGAGATGAAATTTTTGTGGTTGATTTCAATGACCAGAAGAATATGAAACACCAAATACGGGGACTAACGGCCGTCGGATGAGGTGGTTTAGTGTCACATATGCTCCGTAACGGCACTCGGTCCACGTTGATGGAAAAAAGGTTCCAAAATAAAGATTTCAGATTGAGGCGAAATTTTTTGTGGTAGGTTTCAATGACCAAAAAAAAATTAAATACCAAATATGGGCCGAACGGCCGTCGTATGAGGTGGTTTTGAGTCACATATGCTCCATAACGGCACTCAGTCTATGTTGATGGAGAAAAAAGGTTTCAAAAAAAAATTCAAATTGAGGGCGAAATTTTTGTGGTAGGTTTCAATGACCAAAAAAAATGAAATACCAAATATGGTGCAAAACGGCCGTCGTATGAGGTGGTTTTGAGTCACATATGCTCCGTAACGGCATTCAGTCCACGTTGATTGAAAAAAAGGCATCAAAAAAAAGTTTCCAGATTGAGACTTAATTTTTGTGGTAGATTTCAATGACCAAAAAATATGAAATACCAAATATGGGGCCAAACGGCCATCGTATGAGGTGGTTTTGAGTCACATTTGCTCCGTAACGGCACTTAGTCCACGTTAATTGAAAAAAAAGGTATCAAAAAAGTTTCCAGATTGAGACGAATTTATTGTGGTAGGTTTCAATGACCTAAAAAATATGAAACACCAAATATGGGGCCTAACGGCCGTCGTATGAGGTGGTTTAGAGTCACATATTCTCCGTAACGGCACTCAGACCACGTTGATGGAAAAAAAAAGGTTTGAAACAAAAGTTTTCGAGATTGAGACGAAATTTTTTGTGGTAGGTTTCATTGACCAAAAAAATACGAAATACCAAATATGGGGCCAAACAACCGTCGTATGAGGTGGTTTTGAGTCACATATGCTCCGAACGGCATTCAGTCCAATTTGATTGAAAAAAAGGTATCAAAAAAAGTTTCCAGATTGATAAGAAATTTTCGTGGTGGGTTTCAATGACCAGAAGAATATGAAACACCAAATACGTGGACTAACGGCCATCGTATGAGGTGGTTTTGGAGTCACATGCTCCGTAACGGCATTCAGTCCACGTTGATTGAAAAAAGGTATCAAAAAAGTTTGCAGATTGAGATGAAATTTTTGTGGTAGGTTTCAATGACCAGAAGAATATGAAACACCAAATACAGGGCCTAACCGTCGTATGAGGTGGTTTAGTGTCACATATGCTCCGTAACGGCACTCGGTCCACGTTGATGGAAAAAGGGTTTCAAAAAAAATTCCAGATTGAGGCGAAATTTTGGTAGGTTTCAATAAACAAAAAATTATGAAATACCAAATATGATACAAAACGGCGTGTCGTATGAGGTGGTTTTGAGTCACATATGCTCCGTAAAGGCATTCAGTCCACGTGGGATTGAAAAAATTTGAAACAAATTTGCATGGTTAAAGAAAAAATGCAAGAAGGGATGCTCCACTCTTGGTGGCCTACTGCAGGCTATTCTATAGCCAAGATTTATCAGGGGATTGAACAGATGGGGATCAAAGTACCATGGTCTGGTACAGTTTGGAACAGACTGGCTATGCCTAAACATAACTTCTTATGGTGGCTGGTGATCCAACAAAAACTCCCTGTGAGAGAAAGATTGGCTAGATTTGGCATTTGTGATTCACAGAGATGCTGCATATGTGAACTCCATGAGGGGAGAGCCACCAGCATGTCTTTTGTTGCCAGTTTGCTAGGAAAATATGGCAGGAAATTTGCTCCTGGCTAGGCTTGCACAAGGTGTTTGATAACATGAAACAGTTGTTGTGTTGGCTTAGGAGAGGAAGACAGTGCTAACTTGTCGCAGCAGCAAGTCTTCAAAGCTACTGCAGCAGGGCTTCTATATTGCTTATGGGGTGCTAGGAACCAATCTTTTTGGTTGTGTAAAACCCCCTCAGTATTATACATAGTGCAAAGAATCAAATTTTTTGTTAGTCAAAGATCATACATATTTATACTTGTAAGTCGAAAGAAAGAGATAGGAAATGGTTACAAGATCTTTGTAACTAAGTTTCTTTTTACTAGTGCCTATGAGTTGGGGATTGTCCCTTCCGAAAAGGTGTTAGGATGTAAACACAGTTGGGTGATATATCAATTCTTTAATTACTCAAAAAAAGTTTCCAGATTGAGACGAAATTTTTGTGGTAGGTTTAAATGACCAAAAAATATGACATACCAAATATGGGGCCTAACGCCGTCGTATGAGGTGGTTTTGAGTCACATATGCTCCGTAACGGCACTCAGACCACATTGATGGAAAAAAAGTTTCAAAAAAAAAGTTTTCAGATTGAGACGAAATTTTTGTGGTAGGTTTCATTGACCAAAAAAATTAGAAATAAATATGGGGCCAAACAGCCGTCGTATGAAGTGGTTTTGAGTCACATATGCTCCGTAACGACACTCGGTCCAAGTTGATGGAAAAAAGGTTTGAAGAAAAAGTTTTCGGATTGAGACGAAATTTTTGTGGTAAGTTTCAATGCAACAAAAAAATATGAAATACCAAATATGGGGCTAAACGGTCGTCGTATGAGGTGGTTTTGAGTCACATATGCTCCGAAGCGGCATTCAGTCCACGTTGATTGAAAAAAAAGGTATCAAAAAAAATTTCAGATTCAGACGAAATTTTTTGTGGTAGGTTTCAATGAACAAAAAATATGAAATACCAAATATGGGGCTAAACGGTCGTCGTATGAGGTGGTTTTGAGTGACATATGCTCCGTAACGGCATTCAGTCCACGTTGATTGAAAAAGGTATCACAAAAAAGTTTCCAGATTGAGAAGAAATTTTTGTGGTGGGTTTCAATGACCAGAAGAATATGAAATACCAAAATACGGGGCCTAACGGCCGTCGTATGAGGTGGTTTTGTGTCACATATGCTACGTAACGGCACTCGGTCCACGTTGATGGAAAAAAGGTTCCAAAATAAAGTATTTAGATTGAGGCGAAATTTTTGTGGTGGGTTTCAATGACCAAACAAAATTGAAATACCAAATATGGGCCAAACGGCCGTCGTATGAGGTGGTTTTGAGTCACATATGCTCCATAACGGCACTCAGTCTACGTTGATGGGAAAAAAGGTTTCAAAAAAAAACTTTCAAATTGAGGCGAAATTTTGATGGTAGGTTTCAATGACCAAAAAAATGAAATACCAAATATGGTGCAAAACGGCCGTCGTATGAGGTGGTTTTGAGTCACATATGCTCCGTAACGGCATTCAGTCCACGTTGATTGAAAAAAGGTATCAAAAAAAGTTTCCAGATTGAGACGAAATTTTTGTGGTAGGTTTCATTGACCAAAAAAATAAGAAATAAATATGGGGCGAAACAGCCGTCGTATGAGGTGGTTTTGAGTCACATATGCTCCGTAACGACACTCGGTCCAAGTTGATGGAAAAAAGGTTTGAAGAAAAAGTTTTCAGATTGAGACGAAATTTTTGTGTTAGGGTTTCAATGACCAAAATAATATGAAATACCAAATATGGGGCCTAACGCCGTCGTATGAGGTGGTTTTGAGTCACATATGCTCCGTAACGGCACTCAGAGCACGTTGATGGAAAAAAAAGGTTTCAAAAAAAAGTTTTCAGATTGAGACGAAATATTTGTGGTAGGTTTCATTGACCAAAAAAATAAGAATTAAATATGGGGCCAAACAGCCGTCGTATGAGGTGGTTTTGAGTCACATATGCTCCGTAACGACACTCGGTCCAAGTTGATGGAAAAAAGGTTTGAAAAAAAGTTTTCAGATTGAGACGAAATTTTAGTGGTAGGTTTCAATGAACAAAAAAATATGAAATAACAAATATGGGGCTAAACGGTCGTCGTATGAGGTGGTTTTGAGTGACATATGCTCCGTAACGGCATTCAGTCCACGTTGAATGAAAAAAGGTATCAAAAAAAGTTTCCTGATTGATATTAAATTTTTGTGGTGGGTTTCAATGACCAGAAGAATATGAAATTCCAAATATGGGGCCAAACGGCCGTCGTATGAGGTGGTTTTGAGTCACATATGCTCCGTAACGGCACTCAGAGCACGTTAATGGAAAAAAAAGGTTTCAAAATAAAAGTTTTCAGATTGAGACGAAATATTTGTGGTAGGTTTCATTGACCAAAAAAATAAGAAATAAATATGGGGCCAAACAGCTCTCGTATGAGGTGGTTTTGAGTCACATATGCTCCGTAACGACACTCGGTCCAAGTTGATGGAAAAAAGGTTTGAAAAAAGTATTCAGATTGAGACGAAATTTTAGTGGTAGGTTTCAATGAACAAAAAAATATGAAATAACAAATATGGGGCTAAACGGTCGTCGTATGAGGTGGTTTTGAGTGACATATGCTCCGTAACGACCCTCGGTCCACGTTGATGGAAAAAAAGGTTTCAAAAAAGATTTCAGATCAGACGAATTTTTTTGGTAGGTTTCAATGACCAAAAAAATATGAAATACCAAATATGGGACCAAATGGCCGTCTTATGAGGTGGTTTTGAGTCACATATGCTCCGTAACTGCATTTAGTCCACGTTGATTGAAAAAAGGTATCAAAAAAAGTTTGCAGATTGAGATGAAATTTTTGTGGCGGGTTTAAATGACCAGAAGAATATGAAACACCAAATACGGGGCCTAACGGCCGTCGTATAAGGTGGTTTTGTGTCACATATGCTCCGTAACGGCACTCGGTCCACGTTGATGGAAAAAAGGTTTCAAAAAAAAATTCCAGATTGAGGCGAAATTTTTGTGGTAGGTTTCAATAAACTAAAAATTATGAAATACCAAATATAGGGTCAAACGGCCGTCGTATGAGGTGGTTTTGAGTCACATATGCTCCGTAACGAAACTCAGTCTACGTTGATGGAAAAAAAGGTTTCAAAAAAGTTTTTAGATTGAGACAAAATTTTGGTGGTAGGTTTCAATGACGAAAAAATATACAATTCAAAATACCGGGCAATACGACCGTCGTATGAGGTTGTTTTGAGTCACATATGCTCCGTAACGGCACTCAGTCTACGTTGATGGGAAAAAAAGGTTTCAAAAACAGTTTTCAGATTGAGGCGAAATTTTTGTGGTAGGTTTCAATGACCAAAAATATGTGAAATACCAAATATGGGGCCTAACGGCTGTCGTATGAGGGTGTTTTGAGTCACATATGCTCCGTAACGGCACTCAGACCACGTTGATGGAAAAAAAAGGTTTCAAAAAAAAGTTTTCAGATTGAGACGAAATTTTTGTGGTAGGTTTCATTGACCAAAAAAATATGAAATAAATATGGGGCCAAACAGCCGTCGTATGAGGTGGTTTTGAGTCACATATGCTCCGTAACGACACTCGGTCCAAGTTGATGGAAAAAAAGTTTGAAGAAAAAGGTTTTCAGATTGAAACGAATTTTTTGTGGTCGGTTTCAATGACCAAAAAAATCTGAAATACCAAATATGGGGCCAAACGGCCGTCGTATTAGGTTGTTTTGAGTCACATATGCTCCGTAACGGTATTCAGTCCACTTTGATTGATAAAAAAAGGTATCAAGAAAAAGTTTCCCGCTTGAGACAAATTTTTTTTGGTAGGTTTCAATGACCAAATAAATATGAAATACCAAATATGGGGCCTAACGGTCGTCGTATGAGGTAGTTTTGTGTCAAATATGCTCCGTAACGGCACTCAGTCCACGTTGATGGAAAAAAAGTTTTCGAAAAAAAATTCAAGATTGAGACGAAATTTTTGTGGTAGGTTTCATTGACCAAAAAAATATGAAATACCAAATATGGGACCAAACGGCCGTCTTATGAGGTGGTTTTGAGTCACATATGGTCCGTAACGGCATTCAGTCCACGTTGATTGAAAAAAAAGGTTTATAAAAAAAGTTTTCAGATTGAGACGAAATTTTTGTGGTAGGTTTCATTGACCAAATAAATATGAAATAAATATGGACCCAAACAGCCGTGTTATGAGGTGGTTTTGAGTCACATATGCTCCGTAACGACACTCGGTCCAAGTTGATGGAAAAAAGGTTTGAAGAAAAACTTTTCAGATTGAGACGAAATTTTTGTGGTAGGTTTCAATGACCAAAAAAATATGAAATACCAAATATGGGACCAAACGGCCGTCTTATGAGGTGGTTTTGAGTCACATATGCTCCGTAACGGCATTCTATCCACGTTGATTGAAAAAAAAGGTATACAAAAAAGTTTGCAGATTGAGATGAAATATTTGTGGTAGGTTTCAATGACCAGAAGAATATGAAACACCAAATACGGGGCCTAACGGCCGTCGTATAAGGTGGTTTAGTGTCACATATGTTCCATAACGGCACTCTGTCCACGTTGATGGAAAAAAAGGTTTCAAAAAAAATTCTAGATTGAGGCGAAATTTTTGTGGTAGGTTTCAATAAACTAAAAATTATGAAATACCAAATATAGGGCCAAACTGCCGTCGTATGAGGTGGTTTTGAGTCACATATTCTCCGTAACGACACTCAGTCTACGTTGATGGAAAAAAAGGTTTCAAAAAAAGTTTTTTGATTGAGACAAAATTTTGGTGGTAGGTTTCAATGACGAAAAAAATATACAATTCCAAATACGGGGCAATACGGCCGTCGTATGAGGTGGTTTTAAAGTCACATATGCTCCGTAAAGTCACTCAGACCACGTTGATAAAAAAAAAGGTTTATAAAAAAAGTTTTCAGATTGAGACGAAATTTTTGTGGTAGGTTTCATTGACCAAATAAATATGAAATAAATATGGACCCAAACAGCCGTGTTATGAGGTGGTTTAGAGTCACATATGCTCCGTAACGACACTCGGTCCAAGTTGATGGAAAAAAGGTTTGAAGAAAAACTTTTCAGATTGAGACGAAATTTTTGTGGTAGGTTTCAATGAAAAAAAAAATATGAAATACCAAATATGGGCCAAACGGCCGTCGTATGAGGATGTTTTGAGTCACATATGCTCCATAACGGCACTCATTCTACGTTGATGGGAAAAAAAGGTTTAAAAAAAAAATTTCAAATTGTATGCGAAATTTTGATGGTAGGTTTCAATGACCAAAAAATATGAAATACCAAATATGGTGCAAAACGGCCGTCGTATGAGGTTGTTTTGAGTCACATATGCTCCGTAACAGCATTTAGTCCACGTTGATTGAAAAAAACTGTATTAAAAAAAGTTTCCAGATTAAGACGAAATTTTTGTGGTAGGTTTCAATGACCAAAAGAATATGAAATACCAAATATGGGGCCTAACGGCTGTCGTATGAGGTGGTTTTGAGTCACATATGCTCCGTAACGGCACTCAGACCACGTTGATGGAAAAAAAAAGGTTTCAAAAAAAAGTTTTCAGATTGAGATGAAATTTTTGTGGTAGGTTTCAATGACCAAAGAATATGAAACACCAAATACGGAGCCTAACGGCCGTCGTATAAGGTGGTTTAGTGTCACATATGCTCCATAACGGCACTCGGTCCACGTTGATGGTAAAAAAGGTTTCAAAAAAAAATTCTAGATTGAGGTGAAAATTTTGTGGTAGGTTTCAATAAACTAAAAATTATGAAATACCAAATATAGGGCCAAACGGCCATCGTATGAGGTGGTTTTTGAGTCACATATTCTCCGTAAAGACACTCAGTCCACGTTGATGGAAAAAAAGGTTTGAAGAAAAGTCTTCAGATTGAGACGAAATTTTTGTGGTAGGTTTCAATGACCAAAAAAATATGAAATACCAATTATGGGTCCAAACGGCCGTCGTATGAGGTGGTTTGAAGTCACATATGCTCCGTAACGGTATTCAGTCCACGTTGATTGATAAAAAGGTATCAAGAAAAAGTTTCCAGAATAAGACAAAATTTTTTTGGTAGGTTGTAATGACAAAAAAATATGAAATACCAAATATGGGGCCTAACGGCTGTCGTAAGAGGTGGTTTTTTGTCACATATGCTCCGTAACGGCACTCAGTCCACGTTGATGGAAAAAAAGGTTTCAACAAAAAATTTCAGATTGAGAGGAAATTTTTGTGCTAGGTTTCATTGACCAAAAAATATGAAATAAATATGGACCCAAACAGCCGTGTTATGAGGTGGTTTTGAGTCACATATGCTCCGTAACGACACTCGGTCCAAGTTGATGGAAAAAAGGTTTGAAGAAAAAGTTTTCAGATTGAGACGAAATTTTTGTGGTAGGTTTTAATGAACAAAAAAATATGAAATACCAAATATGGGGCTAAACGGTCGTCGTATGAGGTGGTTTTGAGTCACATATGCTCCGCAACGACATTCAGTCCACGTTGATTGAAAAAAGGTATCAAAAAAAAGTTTCGAGATTGAGACGAAATTTTTGTGGTAGGTTTCAATGACCAAAAAAAATATGAAATACCAAATATGGGGCCTAACGGCCGTCGTATGAGGTGGTTTTGAGTCACATATGCTCCGTAACGGAACTCAGTCTACGTTGGTGGAAAAAAGGTTTCAAAAAAGTTTTCAGATTGAGACGAAATTTTTGTGGTAGGTTTCATTGACCAAAAAAATATACAATTCGAAATACCGGGCAATACGACCGTCGTATGAGGTTGTTTTGAGTCATATATGCTCCGTAACGGCACTCAGTCTACGTTGATGGGAAAAAAGGTTTCAAAAAAAAGTTTTCAAATTGAGGCGAAATTTTAGTGGTAGGTTTCAATGACAAAAAAATGTGAAATACCAAATATGGGGCCTTACGGCTGTCGTATGAGGGTGTTTTGAGTCACATATGCTCCGTAACGGCACTCAGACCACGTTGATGGAAAAAAAGGTTTCAAAAAAAGTTTTCATATTGAGACGAAATTTATCTGGTAGGTTTCATTGACCAAAAAAATATAAAATAAATATGGGGCCAAACAGCCGTCGTATGAGGTGGTTTTGAGTCACATATGCTCCGTAACGACACTCGGTCCAAGTTGATGGAAATAAGGTTTGAAGAAAAAGTTTTCAGATTGAGGCGAAATTTTTGTGGCAGGTTTCAATGAACAAAAAAATATGAAATACCAAATATGGGGCTAAACGGTCGTCGTATGAGGTGGTTTTGAGTCACATATGCTCCGTAACGGCATTCAGTCCACGTTGATTGAAAAAAAGCTATCAAAAAAAAGTTTCCGGATTGAGAATAAATTTTTGTGGTGGGTTTCAATGACCAGAAGAATATGAAATACCAAAATACGGGGCCTAACGGCCGTCGTATGAGGTGGTTTTGTGTCACATATGCTACGTAACGGCACTCGGTCCACGTTGACGGAAAAAAAGGTTCCAAAATAAAGTTTTTAGATTGATGCGAAATTTTTGTGGTAGGTTTCAATGACAAAAAAAAAATTAAATACCAAATATGGGCCAAACGGCCGTCGTATGAGGATGTTTTGAGTCACATATGCTCCATAACGGCACTCATTCTACGTTGATGGGAAAAAAAGGTTTCAAAAAAAAATTCAAATTGTATGCGAAATTTTGATGGTAGGTTTCAATGACCAAAAAATATGAAATACCAAATATGGTGCAAAACGGCCGTCGTATGAGGTTGTTTTGAGTCACATATGCTCCGTAACAGCATTTAGTCCACGTTGATTGAAAAAAAATGTATTAAAAAAAGTTTCCAGATTAAGACGAAATTTTTGTGGTAGGTTTCAATGACCAAAAGAATATGAAATACCAAATATGGGGCCTAACGGCCGTCGTATGAGGTGGTTTTGAGTCACATATGCTCCGTAACGGCACTCAGACTACGTTGATGGAAAAAAAGGTTTCAAAAAAAAAGTTTTCAGATTGAGATGAAATTTTTGTGGTAGGTTTCAATGACCAAAAGAATATGAAACACCAAATACGGGGCCTAACGGCCGTCGTATAAGGTGGTTTAGTGTCACATACGCTCCATAACGGCACTCGGTCCACGTTGATGGTAAAAAAGGTTTCAAAAAAAATTCTAGATTGAGGCGAAATTTTTTGTGGTAGGTTTCAATAAACTAAAAATTATGAAATACCAAATATAGGGCCAAACGTCCATCGTATGAGGTGGTTTTGAGTCACATATTATCCGTAAAGACACTCAGTCCACGTTGATGGAAAAAAGGTTTGAAGAAAAGTCTTCAGATTGAGACGAAATTTTTGTGGTAGGTTTCAATGACCAAAAAAATATGAAATACCAATTATGGGTCCAAACGGCCGTCGTATGAGGTGGTTTGAAGTCACATATGCTCCGTAACGGTATTCAGTCCACGTTGATTGATAAAAAGGTATCAAGAAAACGTTTCCAGAATAAGACAAATTTTTTTGGTAGGTTGTAATGACAAAAAAATATGAAATACCAAATATGGGGCCTAACGGCTGTCGTAAGAGGTGTTTTTTTGTCACATATGCTCCGTAACGGCACTCAGTCCACGTTGATGGAAAAAAAAGGTTTCAACAAAAAATTTCAGATTGAGAGGAAATTTTTGTGCTAGGTTTCATTGACCAAAAAAATATGAAATAAATATGGACCCAAACAGCCGTGTTATGAGGTGGTTTTGAGTCACATATGCTCCGTAACGACACTCGGTCCAAGTTGATGGAAAAAAGGTTTGAAGAAAAAGTTTTCAGATTGAGACGAAATTTTTGTGGTAGGTTTTAATGAACAAAAAAATATGAAATACCAAATATGGGGCTAAACGGTCGTCGTATGAGGTGGTTTTGAGTCACATATGCTCCGTAACGGTATCCAGTCCACGTTGATTGAAAAAAGGTATCAAAAAAAAGTTTCGAGATTGAGACGAAATTTTTGTGGTAGGTTTCAATGACCAAAAAAATATGAAATACCAAATATGGGGCCTAACGGCCGTTGTATGAGGTGGTTTTGAGTCACATATGCTCCGTAACGGCCCTCAGACCACGTTGATGGAAAAAAAAGGTTTCAAAAAAAGTTTTCAGATTGAGACGAAATTTTTGTGGTAGGTTTCATTGACCAAAAAAATATGAAATAAATATGGGGCAAAACAGCCGTCGTATGAGGTGGTTTTGAGTCACATATGCTCCGTAACGACATTCGGTCCAAGTTGATGGAAAAAAGTATTGAAGAAAAAGTTTTCAGATTGAGACGAAATTTTTGTGGTAGGTTTCAATGAACAAAAAAATATGAAATACCAAATATGGGGTTAAACGGTCGTCGTATGAGGTGGTTTTGAGTCACATATGCTCCGTAACGGCATTCAGTCCACGTTGATTGAAAAAAAGCTATCAAAAAAAAGTTTCCGGATTGAGAATAAATTTTTGTGGTGGGTTTCAATGACCAGAAGAATATGAAATACCAAAATACGGGGCCTAACTGCCGTCGTATGAGGTGGTTTTGTGTCACATATGCTACGTAACGGCACTCGGTCCACGTTGACGGAAAAAAGGTTCCAAAATAAAGTTTTTAGATTGATGCGAAATTTTTGGGGTAGGTTTCAATGACAAAAAAAAATTAAATACCAAATATGGGCCAAACGGCCGTCGTATGAGGATGTTTTGAGTCACATATGCTCCATAACGGCACTCATTCTACGTTGATGGGAAAAAAGGTTTCAAAAAAAAAATTTCAAATTGTATGCGAAATTTTGATGGTAGGTTTCAATGACCAAAAAATATGAAATACCAAATATGGTGCAAAACGGCCGTCGTATGAGGTTGTTTTGAGTCACATATGCTCCGTAACAGCATTTAGTCCACGTTGATTGAAAAAAAATGTATTAAAAAAAAGTTTCCAGATTAAGACGAAATTTTTGTGGTAGGTTTCAATGACCAAAAGAATATGAAATACCAAATATGGGGCCTAACGGCCGTCGTATGAGGTGGTTTTGAGTCACATATGCTCCGTAACGGCACTCAGACCAAGTTGATGGAAAAAAAAGGTTTCAAAAAAAAGTTTTCAGATTGAGATGAAATTTTTGTGGTAGGTTTCAATGACCAAAAGAATATGAAACACCAAATACGGGGCCTAACGGCCGTCGTATAAGGTGGTTTAGTGTCACATATGCTCCATAACGGCACTCGGTCCACGTTGATGGTAAAAAAGGTTTCAAAAAAAAATTCTAGATTGAGGCGAAATTTTTGTGGTAGGTTTCAATAAACTAAAAATTATGAAATACCAAATATAGGGCCAAACGGCCATCGTATGAGGTGGTTTTGAGTCACATATTATCCGTAAAGACACTCAGTCCACGTTGATGGAAAAAAAGGTTTGAAGAAAAGTCTTCAGATTGAGACGAAATTTTTGTGGTAGGTTTCAATGACCAAAAAAATATGAAATACCAATTATGGGTCAAAACGGCCGTCGTATGAGGTGGTTTGAAGTCACATATGCTCCGTAACGGTATTCAGTCCACGTTGATTGATAAAAAGGTATCAAGAAAACGTTTCCAGAATAAGACAAATTTTTTTTGGTAGGTTGTAATGACAAAAAAATATGAAATACCAAATATGGGGCCTAACGGCTGTCGTAAGAGGTGTTTTTTTGTCACATATGCTCCGTAACGGCACTCAGTCCACGTTGATGGAAAAAAAGGTTTCAACAAAAAATTTCAGATTGAGAGGAAATTTTTGTGCTAGGTTTCATTGACCAAAAAAATATGAAATAAATATGGACCCAAACAGCCGTGTTATGAGGTGGTTTTGAGTCACATATGCTCCGTAACGACACTCGGTCCAAGTTGATGGAAATAAGGTTTGAAGAAAAAGTTTTCAGATTGAGGCGAAATTTTTGTGGCAGGTTTCAATGAACAAAAAAATATGAAATACCAAATATGGGGCTAAACGGTCGTCGTATGAGGTGGTTTTGAGTCACATATGCTCCGTAACGGCATTCAGTCCACGTTGATTGAAAAAAAGCTATCAAAAAAAAGTTTCCGGATTGAGAATAAATTTTTGTGGTGGGTTTCAATGACCAGAAGAATATGAAATACCAAAATACGGGGCCTAACGGCCGTCGTATGAGGTGGTTTTTGTGTCACATATGCTACGTAACGGCACTCGGTCCTCGTTGACGGAAAAAAAGGTTCCAAAATAAAGTTTTTAGATTGATGCGAAATTTTTGTGGTAGGTTTCAATGACAAAAAAAAATTAAATACCAAATATGGGCCAAACGGCCGTCGTATGAGGATGTTTTGAGTCACATATGCTCCATAACGGCACTCATTCTACGTTGATGGGAAAAAAAGGTTTCAAAAAAAAAATTTCAAATTGTATGCGAAATTTTGATGGTAGGTTTCAATGACCAAAAAATATGAAATACCAAATCTGGTGCAAAACGGCCGTCGTATGAGGTTGTTTTGAGTCACATATGCTCCGTAACAGCATTTAGTCCACGTTGATTGAAAAAAAATGTATTAAAAAAAGTTTCCAGATTAAGACAAAATTTTTCTGGTAGGTTTCAATGACCAAAAGAATATGAAATACCAAATATGGGGCCTAACGGCCGTCGTATGAGGTGGTTTTGAGTCACATATGCTCCGTAACGGCACTCAGACCACGTTGATGGAAAAAAAAGGTTTCAAAAAAAAAGTTTTCAGATTGAGATGAAATTTTTGTGGTAGGTTTCAATGACCAAAAGAATATGAAACACCAAATACGGGGCCTAACGGCCGTCGTATAAGGTGGTTTAGTGTCACATATGCTCCATAACGGCACTCGGTCCACGTTGATGGTAAAAAGGTTTCAAAAAAAAATTCTAGATTGAGGTGAAAATTTTGTGGTAGGTTTCAATAAACTAAAAATTATGAAATACCAAATATAGGGCCAAACGGCCATCGTATGAGGTGGTTTTGAGTCACATATTCTCCGTAAAGACACTCAGTCCACGTTGATGGAAAAAAGGTTTGAAGAAAAGTCTTCAGATTGAGACGAAATTTTTGTGGTAGGTTTCAATGACCAAAAAAATATGAAATACCAATTATGGGTCCAAACGGCCGTCGTATGAGGTGGTTTGAAGTCACATATGCTCCGTAACGGTATTCAGTCCACGTTGATTGATAAAAAGGTATCAAGAAAAAGTTTCCAGAATAAGACAAAATTTTTTTGGTAGGTTGTAATGACAAAAAAATATGAAATACCAAATATGGGGCCTAACGGCTGTCGTAAGAGGTGGTTTTTTGTCACATATGCTCCGTAACGGCACTCAGTCCACGTTGATGGAAAAAAAAGGTTTCAACAAAAAATTTCAGATTGAGAGGAAATTTTTGTGCTAGGTTTCATTGACCAAAAAAATATGAAATAAATATGGACCCAAACAGCCGTGTTATGAGGTGGTTTTGAGTCACATATGCTCCGTAACGACACTCGGTCCAAGTTGATGGAAAAAAGGTTTGAAGAAAAAGTTTTCAGATTGAGACGAAATTTTTGTGGTAGGTTTTAATGAACAAAAAAATATGAAATACCAAATATGGGGCTAAACGGTCGTCGTATGAGGTGGTTTTGAGTCACATATGCTCCGCAACGACATTCAGTCCACGTTGATTGAAAAAAGGTATCAAAAAAAAGTTTCGAGATTGAGACGAAATTTTTGTGGTAGGTTTCAATGACCAAAAAAATATGAAATACCAAATATGGGGCCTAACGGCCGTCGTATGAGGTGGTTTTGAGTCACATATGCTCCGTAACGGAACTCAGTCTACGTTGGTGGAAAAAAAGGTTTCAAAAAAAGTTTTCAGATTGAGACGAAATTTTTGTGGTAGGTTTCATTGACCAAAAAATATACAATTCGAAATACCGGGCAATACGACCGTCGTATGAGGTTGTTTTGAGTCATATATGCTCCGTAACGGCACTCAGTCTACGTTGATGGGAAAAAAGGTTTCAAAAAAAGTTTTCAAATTGAGGCGAAATTTTAGTGGTAGGTTTCAATGACAAAAAAATGTGAAATACCAAATATGGGGCCTTACGGCTGTCGTATGAGGGTGTTTTGAGTCACATATGCTCCGTAACGGCACTCAGACCACGTTGATGGAAAAAAAAGGTTTCAAAAAAAAAGTTTTCATATTGAGACGAAATTTATCTGGTAGGTTTCATTGACCAAAAAAATATAAAATAAATATGGGGCCAAACAGCCGTCGTATGAGGTGGTTTTGAGTCACATATGCTCCGTAACGACACTCGGTCCAAGTTGATGGAAATAAGGTTTGAAGAAAAAGTTTTCAGATTGAGGCGAAATTTTTGTGGCAGGTTTCAATGAACAAAAAAATATGAAATACCAAATATGGGGCTAAACGGTCGTCGTATGAGGTGGTTTTGAGTCACATATGCTCCGTAACGGCATTCAGTCCACGTTGATTGAAAAAAAGCTATCAAAAAAAAGTTTCCGGATTGAGAATAAATTTTTGTGGTGGGTTTCAATGACCAGAAGAATATGAAATACCAAAATACGGGGCCTAACGGCCGTCGTATGAGGTGGTTTTGTGTCACATATGCTACGTAACGGCACTCGGTCCACGTTGACGGAAAAAAAGGTTCCAAAATAAAGTTTTTAGATTGATGCGAAATTTTTGTTGTAGGTTTCAATGACAAAAAAAAATTAAATACCAAATATGGGCCAAACGGCCGTCGTATGAGGATGTTTTGAGTCACATATGCTCCATAACGGCACTCATTCTACGTTGATGGGAAAAAAAGGTTTCAAAAAAAAATTTCAAATTGTATGCGAAATTTTGATGGTAGGTTTCAATGACCAAAAAATATGAAATACCAAATATGGTGCAAAACGGCCGTCGTATGAGGTTGTTTTGAGTCACATATGCTCCGTAACAGCATTTAGTCCACGTTGATTGAAAAAAAATGTATTAAAAAAGTTTCCAGATTAAGACGAAATTTTTGTGGTAGGTTTCAATGACCAAAAGAATATGAAATACCAAATATGGGGCCTAACGGCCGTCGTATGAGGTGGTTTTGAGTCACATATGCTCCGTAACGGCACTCAGACTACGTTGATGGAAAAAAAGGTTTCAAAAAAAAGTTTTCAGATTGAGATGAAATTTTTGTGGTAGGTTTCAATGACCAAAAGAATATGAAACACCAAATACGGGGCCTAACGGCCGTCGTATAAGGTGGTTTAGTGTCACATATGCTCCATAACGGCACTCGGTCCACGTTGATGGTAAAAAAGGTTTCAAAAAAAAAATTCTAGATTGAGGCGAAATTTTTGTGGTAGGTTTCAATAAACTAAAAATTATGAAATACCAAATATAGGGCCAAACGTCCATCGTATGAGGTGGTTTTGAGTCACATATTATCCGTAAAGACACTCAGTCCACGTTGATGGGAAAAAAGGTTTGAAGAAAAGTCTTCAGATTGAGACGAAATTTTTGTGGTAGGTTTCAATGACCAAAAAAATATGAAATACCAATTATGGGTCCAAACGGCCGTCGTATGAGGTGGTTTGAAGTCACATATGCTCCGTAACGGTATTCAGTCCACGTTGATTGATAAAAAGGTATCAAGAAAACGTTTCCAGAATAAGACAAATTTTTTTTGGTAGGTTGTAATGACAAAAAAATATGAAATACCAAATATGGGGCCTAACGGCTGTCGTAAGAGGTGTTTTTTGTCACATATGCTCCGTAACGGCACTCAGTCCACGTTGATGGAAAAAAAGGTTTCAACAAAAAATTTCAGATTGAGAGGAAATTTTTGTGCTAGGTTTCATTGACCAAAAAAATATGAAATAAATATGGACCCAAACAGCCGTGTTATGAGGTGGTTTTGAGTCACATATGCTCCGTAACGACACTCGGTCCAAGTTGATGGAAAAAAGGTTTGAAGAAAAAGTTTTCAGATTGAGACGAAATTTTTGTGGTAGGTTTCAATGAACAAAAAAATATGAAATACCAAATATGGGGTTAAACGGTCGTCGTATGAGGTGGTTTTGAGTCACATATGCTCCGTAACGGCATTCAGTCCACGTTGATTGAAAAAAAGGTATCAAAAAAAAGTTTACAGATTGAGATGAAATTTTTGTGGTTGGTTTCAATGACCAGAAGAATATGAAATACCAAATACGGGGCCTAACGGCCGTCGTATGAGGAGGTTTTGTGTCACATATGCTACGTAACGGCACTCGGTCCACGTTGATGGAAAAAAAGGTTCCAAAATAAAGTTTTCAGATTGAGGCGAAATTTTCGTGGTAGGTTTCAATGACCAAAAAAAATGAAATACCAAATATGGGCCGAACGGCCGTCGTATCAGGTGGTTTTGAGTCACATATGCTCCATAACGGCACTCAGTCTACGTTGATGGGAAAAAAAAGGTTTCAAAAAAAAAAATTTAAAATTGAGGCGAAATTTTTGTGGTAGGTTTCAATGACCAAAAAAAAATGAAATACAAAATATGGTGCCCAACGGCCGTCGTATGAGGTGGTTTTGAGTCACATATGCTCCTTAATGGCATTCAGTCCACGTTGATTGAAAAAAGGTATCAAAAAAAAGTTTCCAGATTGGGACGAAATTTTTGTGGTAGGTTTCAATCACCAAAAAAATGTGAAATACCAAATATGGGGCCTAACGGCCGTCGTATGAGGTGGTTTTGAGTCACATATGCTCCGTAACGGCATTCAGTCCACGTTGATTGAAAAAAGGTATCAAAAATAAGTTTCCAGATTGAGACGAAATTTTTGTGGTAGGTTTCAATTACCAAATAAATATGAACTACCAAATATGGGCCAAACGGCCGTCGTATGAGGTGGTTTTGGGTGACATATGCTCCATAACGGCACTAGGTCTACGTTGATGGGAAAAAAAAAAGTTTCAAAATTTTTTTTTCAAAATGAGGTAAAATTTTAGTGTTAGGTTTCAATGACGAAAAAAAAATGAAATACCAAATATGGGCCAAACGGCCGTCGTATGAGGTGGTTTTGAGTCAAATATGCTCCATAACGACACTCGGTCCACGTTGCTGGAAGAAAAGGTTTCAAAAAAGTTTTCAGATTCAGACGAAATTTTTATGGTAGGTTTCAATGACCAAAAAAATATGAAATACCAAATATGGGGCCAAACGGCCGTCGTATGAGGTGGTTTTAGTCACTTATGCTCCGTAACGGCATTCAGTCCACGTTGATTGAAAGAAAGGTATCAAAAAAGTGTCCAGATTGAGACGAAATTTTTGTGGTAGGTTTCAATGACCAAAAAAATATGAAATATAAAATACGGGGCCTAACGGCCGTCGTATGAGGTGGTTTTAAGTCACATATGCTCCGCAACGGCACTCAGACCACGTTGATGGAATAAAAAGGTTTCAAAAAAAAGTTTTCAGATTGAGACGAAATTTTTGTCGTAGGTTTCAATGACCAAAAAAAATGAAATACCAAATGTGGGGCCTAACGGCTGTCGTATGAGGTGGTTTTGAGTCACATATGCTCCGTAACGGCACTCAGACCACGTTGATAGAAAAAAAGGTTTATAAAAAAAGTATTCAGATTGAGACGAAATTTTTGTGGTAGGTTTCATTGACCAAATAAATATGAAATAAATATGGACCAAAACTGCCGTGTTATGATGTGGTTTTGAGTCACATATGCTCCGTAACGACACTCGGTCCAAGTTGATGGAAAAAAGGTTTGAAGAAAAAGTTTTCAGATTGAGACGAAATTTTTGTGGTAGGTTTCAATGAACAAAAAAATATGAAATACCAAATATGGGGCTAAACGGTCGTCGTATGAGGTGGTTTTGAGTCACATATGCTCCGCAACGACATTCAGTCCACGTTGATTGAAAAAAAGGAATCAAAAAAAAGTTTCGAGATTGAGACGAAATTTTTATTGTAGGTTTCAATGACCAAAAGAATATGAAATACCAAATATGGGGCCTAACGACCGTCGTATGAGGTGGTTTTGAGTCACATATGCTCCGTAACGGCCCTCAGACCATGTTGATGGAAAAAAAAGGTTTCAAAAAAAGTTTTCAGATTGAGACGAAATTTTTGTGGTAGGTTTCATTGACCAAAAAAATATGAAATAAATATGGGGCAAAACAGCCGTCGTATGAGGTGGTTTTGAGTCACATATGCTCCGTAACGACACTCGATCCAAGTTGATGGAAAAAAGGTTTGAAGAAAAAATTTTCAGATTGAGACGAAATTTTTGTGGTAGGTTTCAATGAACAAAAAATATGAAATACCAAATATGGGGTTAAACGGTCGTCGTATGAGGTGGTTTTGAGTCACATATGCTCCGTAACGGCATTCAGTCCACGTTGATTGAAAAAAAGGTATCAAAAAAAAGTTTCCAGATTGAGATGAAATTTTTGTGGTTGGTTTCAATGACCAGAAGAATATGAAATACCAAATACGAGGCCTAACGGCCGTCGTATGAGGCGGTTTTGTGTCACATATGCTACGTAACGGCTCTCGGTCCATGTTGATTGAAAAAAAGTTTCCAAAATAAAGTTTTCAGATGGAGGCGAAATTTTTGTGGTAGGTTTCAATGACCAAAAAAAATGAAATACCAAATATGGTGCAAAACGGCCGTCGTATGAGATGGTTTTGAGTCACATATGCTCCGTAACGGCATTCAGTCCACGTTGATTGAAAAAAGGTATCAAAAAAAAGTTACCAGATTGGGACGAAATTTTTGTGGTAGGTTTCAATGACCAAAAAAATTTGAACTACCAAATATGGGGCCTAACGGCCGTCGTATGAGGTGGTTTTGAGTCACATATGCTCCGTAACGGCATTCAGTCCTTGTTGATTGAAAAAAGGTATCAAAAATAAGTTTCCAGATTGAGACGAAATTTTTGTGGTAGGTTTCAATTACCAAAAAAATATGAACTACCAAATATGGGCCAAACGGCTGTCGTATGAGGTTGTTTTGGGTCACATATGCTCCATAACGGCACTCGGTCTACGTTGATGGGAAAAAAAAAGTTTCAAAAAAAAGTTTTCAAAATGAGGTAAAATTTTTGTGCTAGGCTTCAATGACAAAAAAAAAAATGAAATACCAAATATGGGCCAAACGGCCGTCGTATGAGGTGGTTTTGAGTCACATATGCTCCATAACGACACTCGGTCCACGTTGCTGGAAGAAAAGGTTTCAAAAAAGTTTTCAGATTGAGACGAAATTTTTATGGTAGGTTTCAATGACCAAAAAAATATGAAATACCAAATATGGGGCCAAACGTCCGTCGTATGAGGTGGTTTTGAGTCACTTATGCTCCGTAACGGCATTCAGTCCACGTTGATCTAAAGAAAGGTATAAAAAAAAAGTTTCCAGATTGAGACGAAATTTTTGTGGTAGGTTTTAATGACCAACAAATACGGGGCCTAACGGTCGTCGTATGAGGTGGTTTTAAGTCACATATGCTCCGCAACGGCACTCAGACCACGTTGATGGAAAAGAAAGGTTTCAAAAAAAAGTTTTCAGATTGAGACGAAATTTTTGTGGTAGGTTTCATTGACCAAAAAAATATGAAATAAATATGGGGCCAAACAGCCGTCGTATGAGGTGGTTTTGAGTCACATATGCTCTGTAATGACACTCGGTCCAAGTTGATGGAAAAAAGGTTTGAAGAAAAAGTTTTCAGATTGAGACGAAATTTTCTTGGTAGGTTTCAAAGACCAAACAAATATGAAATACCAAATATGGGGACAAACCGATGTCGTATGAGGTGGTTTTGAATCACATATGCTCCGTAACGGTATTCAGTCTACGTTGATTGATAAAAAGGTATCAAGAAAAAGTTTCCAGATTGAGACAAATTTTTTTTGGTAGGTTTCAATGACCAAAAAAATATAAAATACCAAATATGGGGCCTAACGGCCGTCGTATGAGGTGGTTTTCTGTCACATATGCTCCGTAACGGCACTCAGTCCACGTTGATGGAAAAAAAGGTATCATAAAAAAATTCCAGATTGAGACGAAATTTTTGTGTTAGGTTTCATTTGACCAAAAAAATATGAAATACCAAATATGGGGCCAAACAACCATCGTATGAGGTGGTTTTGAGTCATTTATGCTCCGTAACGACCCTCGGTCCACGTTGATGGAAAAAAGGTTTCAAAAAAGTTTTCAGATTGAGACGAAATTTTTGTGGTAGGTTCCAATGACCAAAAAATATGAAATACCAAATATGGGACCAAAGCGCCGTCTTATGAGGTGGTTTTGAGTCACATATGCTCCGTAACGGCATTCAGTCTATGTTGATTGAAAAAAGGTATCAAAAAAAAGTTTGCAGATTGAGATGAAATATTTGTGATAGGTTTCAATGACCAGAAGAATATGAAACACCAAATACGGGGCTTAACGGCCGTCGTATGAGGTCGTTTAGTGTCACATATGCACCGTAACGGCACACAGTCCATGTTGATTTGAAAAAAGGTATCAAAAAAAAGTTTGTAGATTGAGATGAAAATTTTGTGGTAGGTTTCAATGAGCAGAAGATTATGAAACACCAAATACGGGGCCTAACGGCCGTCGTATGAGGTGGTTTAGTTTCACATATGCTCCGTAACGGCACTCAGTCTACGTTGATGGAAAAAAAAGGTTTCAAAAAAAAGTTTTCAAATTGAGGCGAAATTTTTGTGCTAGGTTTTAATGACCAAAAAAAATGAAATACCAAATATGGGCCAAACGGCCGTCGTATGAGGTTGTTTTCAGTCACATATGCTCCATTACGACACTCGCTCCAAGTTGATGGAAAAAAGGTTTGAAGAAAAAGTTTTCAGATTGAGACGAAATTTTTGTGGTAGGTTTCAATGACCAAAAAAATATGAAATACCAAATATGGGGCCAAACGGCCGTCGTATGACATGGTTTTGTGTCACATATGCTCCGTAACGGCATTCAGTCCATGTTGATTGAAGGAAAGGTATCAAAAAAAAGTTTCCAGATTGAGACGAAATTTTTGTTATAGGTTTCAATGACCAAAATTATATGAAATACCAAATACGGGGCCTTACGGCCGTCGTATGAGGTGGTTTTAAGTCACATATGCTCCGCAACGGCACTCAGAACACGTTGATGGAAAAAAAGGTATCAAAAAAGTTTTCAGATTGAGACGAAATTTTTGTGGTAGGTTTCATTGACCAAAAAATTATGAAATAAATATGGGGCCAAACAGCCGTCGTATGAGGGGTTTTTGAGTCACATATGCTCTGTAACGACAATCGGTCCAAGATGATGGAAAAAAGGTTTGAAGAAAAAGTTTTCAGATTGAGTCGAATTTTTTGTGGTCTGTTTCAATGACCAAAAAAATAGGAAATAAATATGGACCCAAACTGCGGTGTTATGATGTGGTTTTGAGTCACATATGCTCCGTAACGACACTCGGTCCAAGTTGATGGAAAAAAGGTTTGAAAAAAAAGTTTTCAGATTGAGACAAAATTTTTGTGGTAGGTTTCAATGAACAAAAAAATATGAAATACCAAATATGGGGCTAAACGGTCGTCGTATGAGGTGGTTTTGAGTCACATATGCTCCGTAACGGTACTCAGTCCACGTTGAAGGAAAAAAGGTTTCAAAAAAGTTTTCAGATTGAGACTAAATTTTTGTGGTAGGTTCCAATGACCAAAAAATATAAAATGCCAATTATGGGACCAAACGGCCGTCTTATGAGGTGGTTTTGAGTCACATATGCTCCGTAACGGCATTCAGTCTATGTTGATTGAAAACAAAGTATCAAAAAAAGTTTGCAGATTGAGTTAAAATTTTTGTGGTAGGTTTCAATGACCAGAAGAATATGAAACACCAAATACGGGGCCTAACGGCCGTCGTATGAGGTGGTTTAGTGTCACATATGCTCCGTAACGGCACTCAGTCCACGTTGATTGAATAAAAGGTATCCAAAAAAAGTTTCGAGATTGAGATGAAATTTTTGTGGTAGGTTTCAATGACCAAAAAAATATGAAATACCAAATACGGGGCCAAACGGCAGTCGTATGAGGTGGTTTTGAGTCACATATGCTCCGTAACAGCACTCAGTCTACGTTGATGGGAAAAAAAGGTATCCAAAAAAAGTTTCGAGATTGAGATGAAATTTTTGTGGTAGGTTTCAATGACCAAAATAATATGAAATACCAAATATAGGGCCAAACGGCAGTCGTATGAGGTGGTTTTGAGTCACATATGCTCCGTAACAGCACTCAGTCTACGTTGATGGGAAAACAAAGGTTTCAAAAAAAAGTTTTCAAATTGAGGCGAAATTTTAGTGGTAGGTTTTAATGACTTAAAAAAATGAAATACCAAATATGGTGCAAAACGGCCGTTGTATGAGGTGGTTTTGAGTCACTTATGCTCCGTAACGACATTCAGTCCACGTTGATTGAAAAAAGGTATCAAAAAAAGTTTCCAGATTGAGACTAAATTTTTGTGTTAGGTTTCAATGACCAAAAAAATATGAAATACCAAATATGGGGCCTAACGCCGTCGTATGAGGTGGTTTTGAGTCACATATGCTCCATAACAGCACTCAGTCTGCGTTGATGGGAAAAAAAAAGGTTTCAAAAATAAGTTTTCAAAATGACGCGAAATTTTTGTGGTAGGTTTTAATGACTTAAAAAAATATGAAGTACCAAATATGGGCCTAACGGCCGTCGTATGAGGTGGTTTGTGTCACATATGCTCCGTAGCGGCACTCAGTCCACGTTGATGGAAAAAAAGCTATAAAAAAAAATTCCAGATCGAGACGAAATTTTTGTGGTAGGTTTCATTGACCAAAAAAATATGAAATTAATATGGGGCCAAACAGCCGTCGTATGAGGTGGTTTTGAGTCACATATGCTCCGTAACGACACTCGGTCCAAGTTGATGGAAAAAAGGTTTAAAGAAAAAGTTTTCAGATTGAGACGAAATTTTTGTGGTAGGTTTGAATGCCCAAATAAATATGAAATACCAAATATGGGGTCAAGTAGCCGTCGTATGAGGTGGTTTTGAGTCACATATGCTCCGTAACGGCATTCAGTCCACGTTGATTAATAAAAAGGTATCAATAAAAAGTTTCCAGATTGAGACAAATTTTTAATGGAAGGTTTCAATGACCAAAAAAAATATGAATACCAAATATGGGCCTAACGGCCGTCGTATGAGGTGGTGTTGTGTCACATATGCTCCGTAACGGTACTCAGTCAACGTTGATGGAAAAAAGCTTTCAAAAAAAAATTCCAGATTGAGACAAGATTTTTGTAATAGGTTTCAATGACCAAAAAAAATATGAAATACCAAATATGGGCCAAACGGCCGTCGTATGAGGTTGTTTTGTGTCACATATGCTCCATAACGGCACTCAGTCTACGTTGATAGGAAAAAAAATGTTTCAAAAATAAGTTTTCAAAATGAGGCGAAATTTTATGGTAGGTTTCAATGACCAAAAAAAATTAAATACCAAATATGATGTTAAACGGCCGTCGTATGAGGTGGTTTTGAGTCACATATGCTCCGTAACGGCATTCAGTCCACGTTGATTGAAAAAAAGGTATCAAAAAAAAGTTTCCAGATTGAGACTAAATTTTTGTGGTAGGTTTCAATGACCAAAAAAATATGAAATACCAAATATGGGGCCAAACGGCCGTCGTATGAGGTGGTTTTGAGTTACATATGCTCCGTAACGGCATTCAGTCCACGTTGATTAATAAAAAGGTATCAAGAAAAAGTTTCCAGATTGAGACAAATTTTTTGTGGTAGGTTTCAATGACCAAAAAATATGAAATACCAAATATGGGCCAAACGGCCGTTGTATGAGGTGGTTTTGTGTCACATATGCTCCATAACGGCACTCAGTATACGTTGATGGGAAAAAAAATGTTTCAAAAATAAGTTTTCAAAATGAGGCGAAATTTTATGGGAGGTTTCAATGACAAAAAAAAATGAAATACCAAATATGATGCAAAACGGCCGTCGTATTAGGTGGTTTTGAGTCACATATGCTCCGTAACGGCATTCAGTCCACGTTGATTGAAAAAAAGGTATCCAAAAAAAGTTTCTAGATTGAGACGAAATTTTTGTGGTAGGTTTCAATGACCAAAAAAATATGAAATACCAAATATGGGGCCTAACGGCCATCGTATAAGGTGGTTTTGAGTTACATATGCTCCATAACGGCACTCAGTCTACGTTGATGGAAAAAAAAGGTTTCAATGACCAGAGGAATATGAAACACCAAATACGGGGCCTAACGGCCGTCGTATGAGGTGGTTTAGTGTCACATATGCTCCGTAACGGCACTCAGTCCATGTTGATTGAAAAAAAGGTATAAATAAAGTTTGCAGATTGAGATGAAATTTTTGTGGTAGGTTTCAATGACCAGAAGAATATGAAACACCAAATACGGGGCCTAACGGCCGTCGTATGAGGTGGTTTAGTGTCACATATGCTCCGTAACGGCATTCAGTCCACGTTGATTGAATAAAAGGTATCCAAAAAAAGTTTCGAGATTGAGATGAAATTTTTGTGGTAGGTTTCAATGACCAAAAAAATATGAAATACCAAATATTGGGCCAAACGGCAGTCGTATGAGGTGGTTTTGAGTCACATATGCTCCGTAACAGCACTCAGTCTACGTTGATGGGAAAAAAAAGGTTTCAAAAAAAAGTTTTCAAATTGAGGCGAAATTTTTGTGATAGGTATTAATGACTTAAAAAATTTAAATACCAAATATGGTGCAAAACAGCCGTCGTATGAGATGGTTTTGAGTCACTTATGCTCCGTAACGGCATTCAGTCCACGTTGACTGAAAAAAAGTTTCCAGATTAAGACTAAATTTTTGTGGGAAGTTTGTAATGGCAAAAAAAATATGCAATACCAAATATGGGGCCTAACGGCCGTCGTATGAGGTGGTTTTGAGTCACATATGCTCCGTAACGGCATTCAGTCCACGTTGATTGAAAAAAAGGTATCAAAAATAAGTTTCCAGATTGAGACGAAATTTTTATGGTAGGTTTCAATTACAAAAAAAATATGGGCCAAACGGCCGTCATATGAGGTGGTTTTGGGTCACATATGCTCCATAACGGCACTCGGTCTACGTTGATGGGAAAAAAAATTCAAAAAAAAGTTTTCAAAATGTGGTAAAATTTTTGTTCTAGGTTTCAATGACAAAAAAAAAATGAAATACCAAATATGGGCCAAACAGCCGTCGTATGAGGTGGTTTTGAGTCACATATGCTCCATAACGACACTCGGTCCACGTTGCTAGAAGAAAAGGTTTCAAAAAAGTTTTCAGATTGAGACGAAATTTTTATGGTAGGTTTCAATGACCAAAAAAATATGAAATACCAAATATGGGGCCAAACGGCCGTCGTATGAGGTGGTTTTGAGTCACTTATGCTCCGTAACGGCATTCAGTCCACGTTCATTGAAAGAAAGGTATCAAAAAAAAGTTTCCAGATTGAGACGAAATTTTTGTGGTAGGTTTCAATGCCCAAAAAAATATGAAATACCAAATACGGGGCCTAACGGCCGTCGTATGAGGTGGTTTTAAGTCACATATGCTCCGCAACGGCACTCAGACCACGTTGATGGAAAAAAAAGGTTTCAAAAAAAAGTTTTCAGATTGAGACGAAATTTTTGTGGTAGGTTTAATTGACACAAAAAAAATATGAAATAAATATGGGGCCAAACAGCCGTCGTATGAGGTGGTTTTGAGTCACATATGCTCTGTAACGACACTCGGTCCAAGTTGATGGAAAAAAGGTTTGAAGAAAAAGTTTTCAGATTGAGACGAAATTTTCTTGGTAGGTTTCAACGACCAAAAAAAATATGAAATACCTAATATGGGGCCAAACCGATGTCGTATTAGGTGGTTTTGAATCACATATGCTCCGTAACGGTATTCAGTCTACGTTGATTGAAAAAAAGGTATCAAAAAAAATTTCCAGATTGAGACGAAATTATTGTGGTAGGTTTCAATGACCAAAAAAAATGAAATACCAAATATGGGGCCAAACAGCCGTCGTATGAGGTGGTTTTGAGTCACATATGCTCCGTAACGACACTGGGTCCAAGTTGATGGAAAAAAGGTTTAAAGAAAAAGTTTTCAGATTGAGACGAAATTTTTGTGGTAGGTTTCAATGACCAAAAAAATATGAAATACCAAATATGGGGACAAACGGCCGTCGTAAGAGGTGGTTTTGAGTCACATATGCTCCGTAACGGCATTCAGTCCACGTTGATTAATAAAAAGGTATCAATAAAAAGTTTCCAGATTGAGACAAATTTTTAATGGAAGGTTTCAATGACCAAAAAAAATATGAATACCAAATATGGGCCTAACGGCCGTCGTATGAGGTGGTGTTGTGTCACATATGCTCCGTAACGGTACTCAGTCAACGTTGATGGAAAAAAGCTTTCAAAAAAAATTCCAGATTGAGACGAAATTTTTGTGGTAGGTTTCATTGACCAAAAAAATATGAAATACCAAGTATGGGGCCAACAACCGTCGTATGAGGTGGTTTTGAGTCACATATGCTCTGTAACGACACTCGGTCCACGTTGATGGAAAAAAAGGTATCAAAAAAAGTTTTTAGATTGAGACGAAATTTTTGTGGTAGGTTTGAATAACCAAAAAAATATGATATACCAAATATGGGCCAAACGGCCGTCGTATGAGGTGGTTTTGTGTCACATATGCTCCATAACGGCACTCAGTCTACGTTGATGGGAAAAAAAAAGGTTTCAAAAATAAGTTTTCAAAATGAGGCTAAATTTTATGGTAGGTTTCAATGACCAAAAAAAATGAAATACCAAATATGATGTAAAACGGCCGTCGTATGAGGTGGTTTTGAGTCACATATGCTCCGTAACGACACTCGGCCCAAGTTGCTGGAAGAAAAGGTTTCAAAAAAAGTTTTCAGATTGAGACGAAATTTTTATGGTAGGTTTCAATGACCAAAAAAATATGAAATACCAAATATGGGGCCAAACGGCCGTCGTATGAGGTGGTTTTGAGTCACTTATGCTCCGTAACGGCATTCAGTCCACGTTCATTGAAAGAAAGCTATCAAAAAAGTTTTCAGATTGAAGCGAAAAATTTGTGGTAGGTTTAAATGACCAAAAAAAAATAAATTACCAAATATGGCCAAACGGCCGTCGTATGAGGTGGTTTTGAGTCACATATGCTCCATAACGGCACTAAGTATACGTTGATGGGAAAAAAAGGTTTCAAAAAAAAGTTTTCAAATTGAGGCGAAATTTTTGTGGTAGGTTTTATTGACTTAAAAAAATGAAATACCAAATATGATGCAAAACTGCCGTCGTATGAGGCGGTTTTGAGTCACATATGCTCCGTAACGGCATTAAGTCCACGTTGATTGAAAAAAAGGTATCAAAAAAAAGTTTCCAGATTCAGAAGAAATTTTTGTGGTAGGTTTCAATGACCAAAATAATATGAAATACCAAATATGGGGCCTAACGGCCGTCGTATGAGGTGGTTTTGAGTCACATATGCTCCGTAACGGCATTCAGTCCACGTTGATTGAAAAAAAGGTATCAAAAAAAAGTTTCCAAATTGAGACGAAATTTTGTGGTAGGTTTCAATGACCAAAAAAATATAAATACCATATATGGGGCCTAACGGCCGTCGTATGAGGTGGTTTTGAGTCACATATGCTCCGTAACAGCATTCAGTCCACGTTGATTGAAAAAAGTATCAAAAAAAAGTTTCCAGATTGAGACGAAATTTTTGTGGTAAGTTTCAATTACCAAAAAAATATGAAATACCAAATATGGGCCAAACAGCCGTCGTATGAGGTGGTTTTGGGTCACATATGCTCCATAACGGCACTCGGTCTACGTTGATGGGAAAAAAAGGTTTGAAAAATAAATTTTCAAAATGAGGCGAAATTTTTGTGGTACGTTTCAATGACTAAAAAAAATGAAATACCAAATATGGTGCCAAACAGCCGTCGTATGAGGTGGTTTTGAGTCACATATGCTCCGTAACGGCACTAAGACCTAGTTGATGGAAAAAAAAGGTTTCAAAAAAAATGTTTTCAGATTGAGAAGAAATTTTTGTGGTAGGTTTCATTGACCAAAAAAATATGAAATTAATATGGGGCCAAACAGCCATCGTATGAGGTGGTTTTCAGTCACATATGCTCCGTAACGACACTCGGTCCAAGTTGATGGAAAAAAGGTTTAAAGAAAAAGTTTTCAGATTGAGACGAAATTTTTATGGTAGGTTTCAATGACCAAAAAAATATGAAATACCAAATATGGGGCCAAACGGCCGTCGTAAGAGGTGGTTTTGAGTCACATATGCTCCGTAACGGCATTCAGTCCACGTTGATTAATAAAAAGGTATCAAGAAAAAGTTTCCAGATTGAGACAAATTTTTTGTGGAAGGTTTCAATGACCAAAAAAAATATGAATACCAAATATGGGCCTAACGGCCGTCGTATGAGGTGGTTTTGTGTCACATATGCTCCGTAACGGCACTCAGTCAACGTTGATGGAAAAAAACTTTCATAAAAAAATTCCAGATTTAGACGAAATTTTTGTGGTAGGTTTCGTTGACCAAAAAAATATGAAATACCAAATATGGGGCCAAACAACCGTCGTATGAGATCGTTTTTAGTCACATATGCTCCGTAACGACACTCGGTCCATGTTGATAGAAAAAAAGGTTTCAAAAAAAGTTTTTAGATTCAGTCGAAATTTTTGTGGTAGGTTTCAATGACCAAAAAAATATGAAATACCCAATATGGGCCAAACGGCCGTCGTATGAGGTGGTTTTGTCTCACATATGCTCCATAACGGCACTCAGTCTACGTTGATGGGAAAAAAATTGTTTCAAAAATAAGTTTTCAAAATGAGGCAAAATTTTATGGTAGGTTTCAATGACCAAAAAAAATGAAATACCAAATATGATGTAAAACGGCCGTCGTATGAGGTGGTTTTGAGTCACATACGCTCCGTAACGGCATTCAGTCTACGTTGATTTAAAAAAAGATATCAAATAAAAGTTTCCAGATTGAGACGAAATTTTTGTGGTATGTTTCAATGACCAGAAGAATTTGAAATACCAAATACGGGGCCTAACGGCCGTCGTATGAGGTGGTTTTGTGTCACATATGCTCCGTAACGGCACTTGTTCCACGATGATGGAAAAAAAGGTTCCAAAAAAAGTTTTCAGATTGGGGCGAAATTTTTGTGGTAGGTTTCAATAAACAAAAAGTGATGAAATACCTAATATAGGGCCAAACGGCCGTCGTATGAGGTGGTTATTAGTCAGATATGCTCCGTATCGGCACTCAGTCTACGTTGATGGAAAAAAGGTTTCAAAAAAAGTTTTTAGATTGAGACAAAATATTGGTGGTAGGTTTCAATGACGAAAAAATTATACAATTCCAAATACGGGGCAATACCGCCGTCGTATGAGGTGGTTTTGAGTCACTTATGCTCCGTAACGGCACTCAGTCTACGTTGATGGGAAAAAAAGGTTTCAAAAAAAAGTTTTCAGATTGAAGCGAAATTTTTGTGGTAGGTTTCAATAACCAAAAAAAATAAAATACCAAATATGGGCCAAACGGCCGTCGTATGAGGTGGTTATTAGTCACATATGCTCCATAATGGCACTCAGTATACGTTGATGGGAAAAAAAAGGTTTCAAAAAAAAGTTTCCAAATTGAGGCGAAATTTTTGTGGTAGGTTTTAATGACTTAAAAAAATGAAATACCAAATATGGTGCAAAACGGCCGTCGTATGAGGTGGTTTTGAGTCACATATACTCCGTATCGGCATTCAGTCCACGTGGATTGAAAAAAAGGTATCAAAAAAAAGTTTCCAGATTGAGACGAAATTTTTGTGTTAGGTTTCAATGAACAAAAAAATAGGAAATACCAAATATGGGCCAAACAACCGTCGTATGAGGTGGTTTTGAGTCACATATGCTCCATAACGGCACTCAGTATACGTTGATGGGAAAAAAAAGGTTTCAAAAATAATTTTTGAAAATGAGGCGAAATTTTTGTGGTAGGTTTCAATGACCAAAAAAAATAAAATACCAAATATGGGCCAAACGGCCGTCGTATGAGGTGGTTTTGAGTCACATATGCTCCATAACGGCACTCGGTCTACGTTGATGGGAAAAAAAGGTTTCAAAAATAAATTTTCAAAATGAGGCGAAATTTTTTGGTAGGTTTCAATGACTAAAAAAATGAAATACCAAATATGATGCAAAACGGCCGTCGTATGAGGTGGTTTTGAGTCACATATGCTCCGTAACGGCATTCAGTCCACATTGATTGAAAAAAAGGTATCAAAAAAAATATTACAGATTAAGACGAAATTTTTGTAGTAGGTTTCAATGACCAGAAGAATTTTAAATACCACATATGGGGCCTAACGGCCGTCGTATGAGGTGGTTTTGTGTCATATATACTCCGTAACGGCACTCGGTCATGTAGATGGAATAAAAGGTTCCAAATAAAAGTTTTCAGATTGAGGCGAAATTTTTGTGGTAGGTTTCAATGACCAAAAAAAAGTGAAATACCAAATATGGGCCAAACGGCCGTTGTATGAGGTGGTTTTGAGTAACATATGCTCCATAACGGCACTCAGTCTACGTTGATGGGAAAAAAAGGTTTTAAAGAAAAGTTTTCAAAATGAGGCGAAATTTTTGTAGTAGGTTTCAATGACCAAAAAAAATGAAATACCAAATATGGTGCAAAACGGCCGTCGTATGAGGTGGTTTTGAGTCACATATGCTCCGTAACGGCATTCAGTCCACGTTGATTGAAAAAAAGGTCTCAAAAAAAAGTTTTCAGATTGAGAGGAAATTTTTGTGGTAGGTTCAATGACAAAAAAAATATGAAATACCAAATATGGGCCAAATGGCCGTCGTATGAGGTGGTTTTGAATCACATATGCTCCATAACGGCACTCAGTCTACGTTGATGGAAAAAAAAGTTTCAAAATTAAGTTTTCAAAATGAGGCGAAATTTTTGTGGTAGGTTTCAATGACCAAAAAAATTGAAATACCAAATATGATGCAAAACGGCCGTCGTATGAGGTGGTTTTGAGTCACATATGCTCCGTAACAGCATTCAGTCCACGTTGATTGATAAAAAGGTATCAAGAAAAAGTTTCCAGATTGAGACGAATTTTTTGTGGTAGGTTTCAATGACCAAAAAATATGAAATACCAAATATGGGGCCTAACGGCCGTCGTATGAGGTGGTTTTGTGTCACATATGCTCCGTAACGGCACTCAGTTCACGTTGATGGAAAATAAGGTTTCAAATAAAAATTCCATATTGAGGCAAAATTTTTGTGGTAGGTTTCAATGACCAAAAAAAATATGAAATACCAAATATGGGGCCAAACGGACGTCGTATGAGGTGGTTTTGAGTCACATATGCTCCGTAACGGCATTCAGTCCACGTTGATTGGAAAAAAAGTATCAAAAAAAAGTTTCGAGATTGAGATGAAATTTTTGTGGTAGGTTTCAATGACCAGAAGAAAAGGAAATACCAAATATGGGGCCTAACGGCCGTCGTATGAGGTGGTTTTGTGTCACATATACTCCGTAACGGCACTCGGTCCTCGTTGATGGAAAAAAAAGTTTCAAAAAAAATTCCAAATTGAGGCGAAATTTTTGTGGTAGGTTTCAATAAACAAAAAATTATAAAATACCAAATATATGGCCAAACAGCCGTCGTATGAGGTTGTTTTGAGTCACATATGCTCCGTAACGACACTCAATCTACGTTGATCGAAAAAAAGGTTTCAAAATAAGTTTTTAGATTAAGACAAAATTTTGGTGGTAGGTTTCAATGACGAAAAAAATATAAAATTCAAAATATGGGCCAATACGGCCGTCGTATGAGGTGGTTTTGAGTCACATATGCTCCGTAACGGCACCCAGTCGACGTTGATGGAAAAAAAAAGGTTTCAAAAAAAAGTTTTCAAATTGAGACGAAATTTTTGTGGTAGGTTTCAATGACCAAATAAAATAAAATACCAAATATGGTGCAAAACGGCCGTCGTATGAGGTGGTTTTGAGTCACATATGCTCCGTAACGGCATTCAGTCCACGTTGATTGAAAGAGAGGTATCAAAAAGTTTCCAGATTGAGACGAAATTTTTGTGGTAGGTTTCAATGACCAAAAAAATATGAAATACCAAATATGGGCCAAACGGCCGTCGTATGAGGTGGTTTTGAGTCACATATGCTCCATAACGGCACTCAGTCTACGTTGATGGGAAAAAAAAGGTTTTAAAAAAAGTTTTCAAAATGAGGCGAAATTTTTGTGGTAGGTTTCAATGACCAAAAAAAATGAAATACCAAATATGGTGCAAAACGGCCGTCGTATGAGGTGGTTTTGAGTCACATATGCTCCGTAACGGCGCTCAGTCTACGTTGATGGGGAAAATAGGTGTCAAAAAAACGTTTTCAGATTGAGTCGAATTTTTTGTGGTAGGTTTCAATGACTAAAAAAATTTGAAATACCAAATATAGGGCCAAACGGCCGTCGTATGATGTGGTTTTGAGTCACATATGCTCCGTAACGACACTCAGTCTACGTTGATGGAAAAAAAGGTTTCAAAAAAGTTTCGAGATTGAGATTAAATTTTTGTGTTAGGTTTCAATGACCAAAAAAATATGAATGACCAAATATGGGCCAAACGGCCGTCGTATGAGGTGGTTTTGTGTCATATATGTTCCATAACGGCACTCAGTCTACGTTGAGGGAAAAAAAAAATTCAAAAATAAGTTTTCAAAATGAGGCGAAATTTTATGGTAGGTTTCAATGACCTTAAAAAATGAATTACCAAATATGATGCAAAACGGCCGTCGTATGAGGTGGTTTTGAGTCACATATGCTCCGTAACAGCATTCAGTCCACGTTGATTGAAAAAAAAGGTATCAAAAAAAAGTTTCCAGATTGAGACGAAATTTTTGTGGTAGGTTTCAATGACCAGAAGAATTTGAAATACCAAATACGGGGCCTAACGGACGTTGTATGAGGTGGTTTTGTGTCACATATGCTCCGTAACGGCACTCGGTCCACGTTGATGAAAAAAGGTTCCTAAAAAAAGTTTTCAGATTGAGGCGAAATTTTTGTGGTAGGTTTCAATGACCAAAAAAATATGAAATACCAAATATGGGCCAAACGGCCGTCGTATGAGGTGGTTTTGAGTCACATATGCTCCATAACGGCACTCAGTCTACGTTGATGGGAAAAAAAAGTTTTAAAAAAAAGTTTTCAAAATGAGGCGAAAATTTTGGGGTAGGTTTCAATGACCAAAAAAAATGAAATACAAAATATGGTGCAAAACGGCCGTCGTATTAGGTGGTTTTGAGTCACATATGCTCCGTAACGGCATTATGTCCACGTTGATTGAAAAAAAGGTATCAAAAAAAAGTTTTCAGATTGAGAGGAATTTTTTGTGGTAGGTTCGATGACAAAAAAAATATGAAATACCAAATATGGGCCAAACGGCCGTCGTATGAGGTGGTTTTGACTCACATATGCTCCATAACAGCACTCAGTCTACGTTGATGGAAAAAAAAAGGTTTCAAAAATAAGTTTTCAAAATGAGGCGAAATTTTTGTGGTAGGTTTCAATGACCAAAAAAAATGAAATACCAAATATGATGCAAAACGGCCGTCGTATGAGGTGGTTTTGAGTCACATATGCTCCGTAAAAGCATTCAGTCCACGTTGATTGATAAAAAGGTATCAAGAAAAAGTTTCCAGATTGAGACGAATTTTTTGTGGTAGGTTTCAATGACCAAAAAATATGAAATACCAAATATGGGGCCTAACGGCCGTCGTATGAGGAGGTTTTGTGTCACATATGCTCCGTAACGGCACTCGGTCCACGTTGATGGAAAAAAAAGTTTCAAAAAAAAATTCCAAATTGAGGCGAAATTTTTGTGGTAGGTTTTAATGACCATAAAAAATATGAAATACCAAATATGGGGCCAAACGGACGTCGTATGAGGTTGTTTTGAGTCACATATGCTCCGTAACGGCATTCAGTCCACGTTGATTGGAAAAAAAATATCAAAAAAAAGTTTCGAGATTGAGATGAAATTTTTGTGGTAGGTTTCAATGACCAGAAGAAAAGGAAATACCAAATATGGGGCCTAACGGCCGTCGTATGAGGTGGTTTTGTGTCACATAAGCTCCGTAACGGCACTCGGTCCACGTTGATGGAAAAAAAAGTTTCAAAAAAAAATTCCAAATTGAGGCGAAATTTTTGTGGTAGGTTTCAATAAACAAAAAATTATAAAATACCAAATATATGGCCAAACAGCCGTCGTATGAGGTGGTTTTGAGTCACATATGCTCCGTAACGGCACTCAATCTACGTTGATGGAAAAAAAGGTTTCAAAATAAGTTTTTAGATTAAGACAAAATTTTGGTGGTAGGTTTCAATGACGAAAAAAATATAAAATTCAAAATATGGGGCAATACCGCCGTCGTATGAGGTGGTTTTGAGTCACATATGCTCCGTAACGGCACTCAGTCGACGTTGATGGAAAAAAAAAGGTTTCAACAAAAAGTTTTCAAATTGAGACGAAATTTTTGTGGTAGGTTTCAATGACCAAATAAAATAAAATACCAAATATGGTGCAAAACGGCCGTCGTATGAGGTGGTTTTGAGTCACATATGCTCCGTAACGGCATTCAGTCCACGTTGATTGAAAGAAAGGTATCAAAAAGTTTCCAGATTGAGACGAAATTTTTGTGGTAGGTTTCAATGACCAAAAAAATATGAAATACCAAATATGGGCCAAACGGCCGTCGTATGAGGTGGTTTTGAGTCACATATGCTCCATAACGGCACTCAGTCTACGTTGATGGGAAAAAAAAGGTTTTAAAAAAAGTTTTCAAAATGAGGCGAAATTTTTGTGGTAGGTTTCAATGACCAAAAAAAATGAAATACCAAATATGGTGCAAAACGGCCGTCGTATGAGGTGGTTTTGAGTCACATATGCTCCGTAAAAGCATTCAGTCCACGTTGATTGATAAAAAGGTATCAAGAAAAAGTTTCCAGATTGAGACGAATTTTTTGTGGTAGGTTTCAATGACCAAAAAATATGATATACCAAATATGGGGCCTAACGGCCGTCGTATGAGGTGGTTTTGTGTCACATATGCTCCGTAACGGCACTCAGTCTACGTTGATGGAAAAAAAGGTTTCAAAAAAGTTTCGAGATTGAGATTAAATTTTTGTGTTAGGTTTCAATGACCAAAAAAATATGAATGACCAAATATGGGCCAAACGGCCGTCGTATGAGGTGGTTTTGTGTCATATATGCTCCATAACGGCACTCAGTCTACGTTGAGGAAAAAAAAATTTCAAAAATAAGTTTTCAAAATGAGGCGAAATTTTATGGTAGGTTTCAATGACCTTAAAAAATGAATTACCAAATATGATGCAAAACGGCCGTCGTATGAGGTGGTTTTGAGTCACATATGCTCCGTAACAGCATTCAGTCCACGTTGATTTAAAAAAAGGTATCAAAAAAAAGTTTCCAGATTGAGACGAAATTTTTGTGGTAGGTTTCAATGACCAGAAGAATTTGAAATACCAAATACGGGGCCTAACGGACGTTGTATGAGGTGGTTTTGTGTCACATATGCTCCGTAACGGCACTCGGTCCACGTTGATGAAAAAAGGTTCCTAAAAAAAGTTTTCAGATTCAGGCGAAATTTTTGTGGTAGGTTTCAATGACCAAAAAAATATGAAATACCAAATATGGGCCAAACGGCCGTCGTATGAGGTGGTTTTGAGTCACATATGCTCCATAACGGCACTCAGTCTACGTTGATGGGAAAAAAAGGTTTTAAAAAAAGTTTTCAAAATGAGGCGAAATTTTTGTGCTAGGTTTCAATGACCAAAAAAAATGAAATACCAAATATGGTGCAAAACGGCCGTCGTATGAGGTGGTTTTGAGTCACATATGCTCCGTAACGGCGCTCAGTCTACGTTGATGGGGAAAATAGGTGTCAAAAAAACGTTTTCAGATTGAGTCGAATTTTTTGTGGTAGGTTTCAATGACTAAAAAAATTTGAAATACCAAATATAGGGCCAAACGGCCGTCGTATGATGTGGTTTTGAGTCACATATGCTCCGTAACGACACTCAGTCTACGTTGATGGAAAAAAGGTTTCAAAAAAGTTTCGAGATTGAGATTAAATTTTTGTGTTAGGTTTCAATGACCAAAAAAATATGAATGACCAAATATGGGCCAAACGGCCGTCGTATGAGGTGGTTTTGTGTCATATATGCTCCATAACGGCACTCAGTCTACGTTGAGGGAAAAAAAATTTCAAAAATAAGTTTTCAAAATGAGGCGAAATTTTATGGTAGGTTTCAATGACCTTAAAAAATGAATTACCAAATATGATGCAAAACGGCCGTCGTATGAGGTGGTTTTGAGTCACATATGCTCCGTAACAGCATTCAGTCCACGTTGATTGAAAAAAAAGGTATCAAAAAAAAGTTTCCAGATTGAGACGAAATTTTTGTGGTAGGTTTCAATGACCAGAAGAATTTGAAATACCAAATACGGGGCCTAACGGACGTTGTATGAGGTGGTTTTGTGTCACATATGCTCCGTAACGGCACTCGGTCCACGTTGATGAAAAAAGGTTCCTAAAAAAAGTTTTCAGATTGAGGCGAAATTTTTGTGGTAGGTTTCAATGACCAAAAAAATATGAAATACCAAATATGGGCCAAACGGCCGTCGTATGAGGTGGTTTTGAGTCACATATGCTCCATAACGGCACTCAGTCTACGTTGATGGGAAAAAAATAGTTTTAAAAAAAAGTTTTCAAAATGAGGCGAAAATTTTGGGGTAGGTTTCAATGACCAAAAAAAATGAAATACAAAATATGGTGCAAAACGGCCGTCGTATGAGGTGGTTTTGAGTCACATATGCTCCGTAACGGCATTCAGTCCACGTTGATTGAAAAAAAGGTATCAAAAAAAAGTTTTCAGATTGAGAGGAAATTTTTGTGGTAGGTTCGATGACAAAAAAAATATGAAATACCAAATATGGGCCAAACGGCCGTCGTATGAGGTGGTTTTGACTCACATATGCTCCATAACGTCACTCAGTCTACGTTGATGGGAAAAAAAAAGGTTTCAAAAATAAGTTATCAAAATGAGGCGAAATTTTTGTGGTAGGTTTCAATGACCAAAAAAAATGAAATACCAAATATGATGCAAAACGGCCGTCGTATGAGGTGGTTTTGAGTCACATATGCTCCGTAAAAGCATTCAGTCCACGTTGATTGATAAAAAGGTATCAAGAAAAAGTTTCCAGATTGAGACGAATTTTTTGTGGTAGGTTTCAATGACCAAAAAATATGATATACCAAATATGGGGCCTAACGGCCGTCGTATGAGGTGGTTTTGTGTCACATATGCTCCGTAACGGCACTCAGTTCTCGTTGATGGAAAATAAGGTTTCAAAAAAAAATTCCATATTGAGGCAAATTTTTTGTGGTAGGTTTCAATGACCATAAAAAATATGAAATACCAAATATGGGGCCAAACGGACGTCGTATGAGGTGGTTTTGAGTCACATATGCTCCGTATCGGCATTAAGTCCACGTTGATTGGAAAAAAAATATCAAAAAAAAGTTTCGAGATTGAGATGAAATTTTTGTGGTAGGTTTCAATGACCAAAAAAATATGAATGACCAAATATGGGCCAAACGGCCGTCGTATGAGGTGGTTTTGTGTCATATATGCTCCATAACGGCACTCAGTCTACGTTGATGGAAAAAAAAAATTTCAAAAATAAGTTTTCAAAATGAGGCGAAATTTTATGGTAGGTTTCAATGACCTAAAAAAATGAATTACCAAATATGATGCAAAACGGCCGTCGTATGAGGTGGTTTTGAGTCACATATGCTCCGTAACAGCATTCAGTCCACGTTGATTGAAAAAAAAGGTATCAAAAAAAAGTTTCCAGATTCAGACGAAATTTTTGTGGTAGGTTTCAATGATCAGAAGAATTTGAAATACCAAATACGGGGCCTAACGGACGTTGTATGAGGTGGTTTTGTGTCACATATGCTCCGTAACGGCACTCGGTCCACGTTGATGAAAAAAGGTTCCTAAAAAAAGTTTTCAGATTGAGGCGAAATTTTTGTGGTAGGTTTTAATGACCAAAAAAATATGAAATACCAAATATGGGACAAACGGCCGTCGTATGAGGTGGTTTTGAGTCACATATGCTCCATAACGGCACTCAGTCTACGTTGATGGAAAAAAAAAGTTTTCAAAATGAGGCGAAAATTTTGGGGTAGGTTTCAATGACCAAAAAAAATGAAATACAAAATATGGTGCAAAACGGCCGTCGTATGAGGTGGTTTTGAGTCACATATGCTCCGTAACGGCATTCAGTCCACGTTGATTGAAAAAAAGGTATCAAAAAAAAGTTTTCAGATTGAGAGGAAATTTTTGTGGTAGGTTCGATGACAAAAAAAATATGAAATACCAAATATGGGCCAAACGGCCGTCGTATGAGGTGGTTTTGAATCGCATATGCTCCATAACGTCACTCAGTCTACGTTGATGGGAAAAAAAAGGTTTCAAAAATAAGTTTTCAAAATGAGGCGAAATTTTTGTGGTAGGTTTCAATGACCAAAAAAATGAAATACTAAATATGATGCAAAACGGCCGTCGTATGAGGTGGTTTTGAGTCACATATGCTCCGTAAAAGCATTCAGTCCACGTTGATTGATAAAAAGGTATCAAGAAAAAGTTTCCAGATTGAGACGAATTTTTTGTGGTAGGTTTCAATGACCAAAAAATATGAAATACCAAATATGGGGCCTAACGGCCGTCGTATGAGGTGGTTTTGTGTCACATATGCTCCGTAACGGCACTCAGTTCTCGTTGATGGAAAATAAGGTTTCAAAAAAAAATTCCATATTGAGGCAAATTTTTTGTGGTAGGTTTCAATGACCATAAAAAATATGAAATACCAAATATGGGGCCAAACGGACGTCGTATGAGGTGGTTTTGAGTCACATATGCTCCGTAACGGCATTCAGTCCACGTTGATTGGAAAAAAATATCAAAAAAAAGTTTCGAGATTGAGATGAAATTTTTGTGGTAGGTTTCAATGACCAGAAGAAAAGGAAATACCAAATATGGGGCCTAACGGCCGTCGTATGAGGTGGTTTTGTGTCACATAAGCTCCGTAACGGCACTCGGTCCGCGTTGATGGAAAAAAAAGTTTCAAAAAAAAATTCCAAATTGAGGCGAAATTTTTGTGGTAGGTTTCAATAAACAAAAAATTATAAAATACAAAATATATGGCCAAACAGCCGTCGTATGAGGTGGTTTTGAGTCACATATGCTCCGTAACGGCACTCAATCTACGTTGATGGAAAAAAAGGTTTCAAAATAAGTTTTTAGATTAAGACAAAATTTTGGTGGTAGGTTTCAATGACGAAAAAAATATTAAATTCAAAATATGGGGCAATACGGCCGTCGTATGAGGTGGTTTTGAGTCACATATGCTCCGTAACGGCACTCAGTCGACGTTGATGGAAAAAAAAGGTTTCAAAAAAAGTTTTCAAATTGAGACGAAATTTTTGTGGTAGGTTTCAATGACAAAATAAAATAAAATACCAAATATGGTGCAAAACGGCTGTCGTATGAGGTGGTTTTGAGTCACATATGCTCCGTAACGGCATTCAGTCCACGTTGATTGAAAGAAAGGTATCAAAAAAAAGTTTCCAGATTGAGACGAAATTTTTGTGGTAGGTTTTAATGAACAAAAAAATATGAAATACCAAATATGGGCCAAGCGGCCGTCGTATGAGGTGGTTTTGAGTCACATATGCTCCATAACGGCTATCAGTCTACGTTGATGGGAAAAAAGTTTTCAAAATGAGGCGAAGTTTTTGTGGTAGGTTTCAATGACCAAAAAAAATGAAATACCAAATATGGTGCAAAACGGCCGTCGTATGAGGTGGTTTTGAGTCACATATGCTCCGTAACGGCACTCAGTTTACGTTGATGGGGAAAATAGGTATCAAAAAAACGTTTTCAGATTGAGTCGAAATTTTTGTGGTAGGTTTCAATGACTAAAAAAATTTGAAATACCAAATATAGGGCCAAACGGCCGTCGTATGATGTGGTTTTGAGTCACATATGCTCCGTAACGACACTCAGTTTACGTTGATGGAAAAAAGGTTTCAAAAAAAGTTTTTAGATTGAGACGAAATTTTTGTGGTAGGTTTCAATGACCAAATAAAATGAAATACCAAATATGGTGCAAAACGGCCGTCGTATGAGGTGGTTTTGAGTCACATATGCTCCGTAACGGCACTCAGACCACATTGATGGAAAAAAAAGGTTTAAAAAAAAAAGTTTCAGATTGTGACGAAATTTTTGTGGTAGGTTTCATTGACCAAAAAAATATGAAATACCAAATATGGGGCCAAACAACCGTTGTATGAGGTGGTTTTGAGTCACATATGCTCCATAACGGCACTCAGTCTACGTTGATGGGAAAAAAAAAGGTTTTAAAAAAAAGTTTTCAAAATGAGGCGAAATTTTTGTGGTAGGTTTCAATGACCAAAAAAAATGAAATACAAAATATGGTGCAAACGGCCGTCATATGAGGTGGTTTTGAGTCACATATGCTTCGTAACGGCATTCAGTCCACGTTGATTGAAAAAAAGGTATCAAAAAAAAGTTTTCAGATTGAGAGTAAATTTTTGTGGTAGGTTCAATGACAAATAAAATATGAAATACCAAATATGGGCCAAACGGCCGTCGTATGAGGTGGTTATGAGTCACATATGCTCCATAACGGCACTCAGTCTACGTTGATGGGAAAAAAAAGGTTTCAAAAATAAGTTTTCAAAATGAGGCGAAATTTTTGTGGTAGGTTTCAATGACCAAAAAAATGAAATACCAAATATGATGCAAAACGGCCGTCGTATGAGGTGGTTTTGAGTCACATATGCTCCGTAACAGCATTCAATCCACGTTGATTGAAAAAAAGGTTTTAAAAATAAGTTTCCAGATTAAGACGAAATTTTTGTGGTAGGTTTCAATGCCCAAAAATATATGAAATACCAAATATGGGGCCAAACAACCGTCGTATGTGGTGGCTTTGAGTCATAGATGCTGCGTAACGACACTCGGTCCACGTTGATGGAAAAAAAGGTTTTAAAAAAAGTATTCAGATCCAGACGAAATTATTGTGGTAGGTTTCAATGACCAAAAAAGTGAAATACCAAATATGGGGCCTAACGGCCGTCGTATGAGGTGGTTTTGAGTCACATATGCTCCGTAACAGCATTAGTCCACGTTGATTGAAAAAAAGGTATCAAAAAAAAGTTTCCAGATTGAGACGAATTTTTTGTGGTAGGTTTCAATGACCAAAAAATATGAAATACCAAATATGGGGCCTAACGGCCGTCATATGAGGTTGTTTTGTGTCACATATGCTCAGTAACGACACTCAGTTCACGTTGATGGAAAATAAGGTTTCAAAAAAAAAATTGCATATTGAGGCAATATTTTTGTGGTAGGTTTCAATGACCAAAAAAAATATGAAATACCAAATATGGGGCCAAACGGACGTCGTATGAGGTGGTTTTGAGTCACATATGCTCCGTAACGGCATTCAGTCCACGTTGATTGGAAAAAAAGTATCAAAAAAAAGTTTCGAGAATGAGATGAAAATTTTGTGGTAGGTTTCAATGACCAGAAGAAAAGGAAATACCAAATATGGGGCCTAACGGCCGTCGTATGAGGTGGTTTTGTGTCACATATGCTCCGTAACGGCACTCGGTCCACGTTGATGGAATAAAAAGGTTCAAAAAAAAATTCCAAATTGAGGCGAAATTGTAGTGGTAGGTTTCAATAAACAAAAAATTATAAAATACCAAATATATGGCCAAACAGCCGTCGTATGAGGTGGTTTTGAGTCACATATGCTCCGTAACAGCACTCAATCTACGTTGATGGAAAAAAAGGTTTCAAAATAAGTTTTTAGATTAAGACAAATTTTTGGTGGTAGGTTTCAATGACGAAAAAAATATAAATTTCAAAATATGGGGTAATACGGCCGTCGTATGAGGTGGTTTTGAGTCACATATGCTCCGTAACGGCACTCAGTCGACGTTGATGGAAAAAAAAGGTTTCAAAAAAAAGTTTTCAAATTGAGACGAAAATTTTGTGGTAGGTTTCAATGACCAAATAAAATAAAGTACCAAATATGGTGCAAAACGGCCGTCGTATGAGGTGGTTTTGAGTCACATATGCTCCGTAACGGGCATTCAGTCCACGTTGATTGAAAAAAGGTATCAAAAAAAAGTATCCAGATTGAGACGAAAATTTTGTGGTAGGTTTCAATGACCAAAAAAAATATGAAATACCAAATATGGGCCAAACGGCCGTCGTAAGAGGTGGTTTTGAATCACATATGCTCCATAACGGCACTCAGTCTACGTTGATGGGGAAAAAAGGTTTTAAAAAAAAGTTTTCAAAATGAGGCGAAATTTTTGTGGTAGGTTTCAATGACCAAAAAAAATGAAATACCAAATATGGTGCAAAACGGCAGTCGTATGAGATGGTTTTGAGTCACATATGCTCCGTAACGGCACTCAGTCTACGTTGATAGGGAAAAAAGGTATCAAAAAAACGTTTTCAGATTGAGTCGAAATTTTTGTGGTAGGTTTCTATGACTAAAATAATTTGAAATACCAAATATAGGGCCAAACGGCCGTTGTATGATGTGGTTTTGAGTCACATATGCTCCGTAACGACACTCAGTCTACGTTGATGGAAAAAAGGTTTCAAAAAAAGTTTTTAGATTGAGACAAAATTTTGGTGGTAGGTTTCAATGACAAAAAAAATGAAATACCAAATATGGGGCCAAACGGCCATCGTATGAAGTGGTTTTGAGTCATATTTGCTCCGTAACGGCACTCAGTCCACGTTAATTGAAAAAAGGTATCAAAAAAAGTTTCCAGATTGAGACGAAAATTTTGTGGTAGGTTTCAATGACAAAAAAATCTGAAACACCAAATATGGGGCCTAACAACCGTCGTATGAGGTGGTTTTGAGTCACATATGCTCCGTAACGGCACTTAGTCCACATTGATGGAAAAAAAAAGTTTCAAAAAAAAGTTTTCAGATTGAGACGAAATTTTTGTGGTAGGTTTCAATGACCAAATAAAATGAAATACCAAATATGGTGCAAAACGGCCGTCGTATGAGGTTCTTTTGAGTCACATATGCTCCGTAACGGCATTCAGTCCACGTTGATTGAAAAAAAGGTATCAATAAAAAGTTTCCAGATTGAGACGAAATTTTTGTGTTAGGTTTCAATGAACAAAAAAATAGGAAATACTAAATATGGGCCAAACGGCTGTCGTATGAGGTGGTTTTTAGTCACATATGCTCCATAATGGAACTCAGTCTACGTTGATGGGGAAAAAAAGGTTTCAAAAAAAAGGTTTCAAATTGAGGCGAAATTTTTGTGATAAGTTTCAATGACCAAATAAAATAAAATACCAAATATGGTGCAAAACGGCCGTCGTATGAGGTGGTTTTTAGTCACATATGCTACGTAACGACATTCAGTCCACGTTGATTGAAAAAAAGGTATCAAAAAAAAGTTTCCAGATTGAGACGAAATTTTTGTGGTAGGTTTCAATGACCAAAAAAATATGAAATACCAAATATTGGCCAAACGGCCGTCGTATGAGGTGGTTTTGAGTCACATATGCTCCATAACGGCATTCAGTCTACGTTGATGGGAAAAAAAAGGTTTTAAAAAAATGTTTTCAAAATGAGGCGAAATTTTTGTGGTAGGTTTCAATGACCAAAAAAAATGAAATACCAAATATGGTGCAAAACGGCCGTCGTATGAGGTGGTTTTGAGTCACATATGCTCCGTAACGGCACTCAGTCTACGTTGATGGGTAAAATAGGTATCAAAAAAACTTTTTCAGATTGAGTCGAAATTTTTGTGGTAGGTTTCAATGACTAAAAAAATTTGAAATACCAAATATAGGGCCAAACGGTCGTCGTATGATGTGGTTTTGAGTCACATATGCTCCGTAACGACACTCAGTCTACATTGATGGAAAAAAAGGTTTCAAAAAAAGTTTTTAGATTCAGACAAAATTTTGGTGGTAGGTTTCAATGACCAAAAAAAATGAAATACCAAATATGGGGCCAAACGGCCATGGTATGAAGTGGTTTTGAGTCACATTTGCTCCGTAACGACACTCAGTCCACGTTAATTGAAAAAAAGGTATCAAAAAAAAGTTTCCAGATTGAGGCGAAAATTTTGTGGTAGGTTTCAATGACCAAAAAAATATGAAACACCAAATATGGGGCTTAACAACCGTCGTATGAGGTGGTTTTGAGTCACATATGCTCCGTAAGGCACTTAGTCCTCATTGATGGAAAAAAAAGGTTTCAAAAAAAAGTTTTCAGAGTGAGACGGAATTTTTGTGGTAGGTTTCAATAACCAAATAAAATGAAATACCAAATATGGTGCAAAACGGCCGTCGTATGAGGTGGTTTTGAGTCATATATGCTCCGTAACGGCATTCAGTCCACGTTGATTGAAAAAAAGGTATCAAAAAAAAGTTTCCAGATTGAGACGAAATTTTTGTGTTCGGTTTCAATGACCAAAAAAATATGAAATACCAAATATGGGCCAAACGGCTGTCGTATGAGGTGGTTTTGAGTCACATATGCTCCATAACGGCACTCAGTCTACGTTGATGGGAAAAAAAAGGTTTCAAAATTTTTTTTTCAAAATGAGGCGAATTTTTTGTGGTAGGTTTCAATGACCAAAAAAATGAAATACCAAATATGGTGCAAAACGGCCGTCGGATGAGGTGGTTTTGAGTCACACCTGCTCCGTAACGGCATTCAGTCCACGTTGATTAAAAAAAGTTATCAAAAAAAGTTTCCAGATTCAGACGAAATTTTTGTGGTAGGTTTCAATGACCAAAACAATATGAAATACCAAATATGGGGCCAAACGGCCATCGTATGAGGTGGTTTTGAGTCACATATGCTCCGTAACGGCACTCAGAACACGTTGATGGAAAAAAAAGGTTTCAAAAAAAAAGTTTTCAGATTGAGACGAAACTTTTGTGGTAGGTTTCATAGACTAAAAAATTATGAAATACCAAATATGGGGCAAAACAGCCGTCGTATGAGGTGGTTTTGAGTCACATATGCTCCGTAACGACACTCGGTCCAAGTTGATGGAAAAAAGGTTTGAAAAATAAGTTTTCAGATGGAGACGAAATTTTTGTGGTAGGTTTCATAGACCAAAAAATTATGAAATACCAAATATGGGGCCAAACAGCCGTCGTATGAGGTGGTTTTGAGTCACATATGCTCCGTAACGACACTCGGCCCAAGTTGATGGAAAAAAGGTTTGAAAAAAAAGTTTTTAGATTGAGACGAAATTTTTGTGGTAGGTTTCAATGACCAAAAAAATATGAAATACCAAATATGGGGCCAAACGGCCGTCGTATAAGGTGGTTTTGAGTCACATATGCTCCGTAACGGCATTCAGTCCACGTTGATTGATAAAAAGGTATCAAGAAAAAGTTTCCAGATTGAGACGAATTTTTTGTGGTAGGTTTCAATGACCAAAAAAATTGTAATATGGTGCTTAACGGCCGTCGTATGAGGTGGTTTTGTGTCAGATATGCTCCGTAACGGCACTCAGTCTACGTTGGTGGAAAAAAAGGTTTCAATGAACTCCCTCCTTTTTCTCTTTCTTTGAACTCCCGTTGGTGATGGCAAACACAAGGAGTAGGCAGGGTAAGGGGGTGAAATCTGCTGGTGGCAATGCTAATCAAAGCAATAAATCCGTGAAAAACCCACAAAATGGTTCAAATAAACAACCCAAAACACAATCTGATTATCCTTTTCAATCAGATTCAAGAAAAAAGGGTAAGGCAGCAATGGCAAACTGGCAATCAGATTTTGACGGCTCCTCATCCAATAGTGAGTTTGATTCAGATGGAGACTATGCAAGCCCAAGACTCACCAAGATGATGCAGAAAAGCCATATTACTACAATCCCAATCACACGAGCTTCGATCAGCCATGCAGGTAAGATCATTGACTCTGCTCAATTGATCAACATTGGTTCTGCTGTGATTTATTTGAATGGGGGAACTAGTATGAATGTTAGTATGAATGTTAATGCTGATTCTACTACTGGTAAAATTTGGCTATTATACCCAGATAAATCTGTTGATCAAAAAAGGGTTATTGATCAAGTTTGTGATTACGTTGACTTAATTGCGGTTGACTTAAATCTGTCTGGTCCTCAAATTCATGCTGTGGGTGATCTGAAACCTGTAATAAACTAGGAAGATGTTGAGGAGGAGATTGCATTTTTGTTTTCAGCTGTTGTATGTATTGTTCTAGGTGCAAAACCTCCACTCCAAGTGTTTGAGGGTTTTGTTAAGAGAATATGGGGTTCCTTTGGATTAGGGGTTGTAGCTCCTATTGAGAATGGTGGATTCTTGATTAGATTTAAGGAGAAGGAGACAGTAGACAAGATACTTGCTGGGGACTACTTCTTTGATAGAAAACCTTTGCTAGTCAAGAAACGGGATCCAGATGAAAGCATGGAGGAATGCTCCACTCCTACAGTTCCTATTTAGATTCAGTTACCAAACTTGGGACTGAAATTCTGGGGAAAACAATGTCTCAGCAAGATTGTTGGCGGGATTGGGACCCTAAGGAAGTTGGATACTTATACTGAACTCAAGCAAAGAATTAAATATGCCAGAGTTATGGTAGATGTGCAGCTTGAACAGTATTTCCCAGATTAGATAAGCTTCATAAATGAAAAAGGTGTAGAGGTGACTCAGGAGGTGGTTTATGAGTGGAAACCATCTAAGTGTATTGTGTGCAAGAGGTATGGACATGCTACAGAGGATTGTTAGTTTAAAAATAAGCCTGCTAAGGTGTGGAGGCCAAAGCAACAACCCACAAAAATCCCAGTTGCTCAGAGGGTTGTTGCTGATGATGGTTTCATCTCCATCAACTCCAGGAGAGGTGGATCTGTGGCACAGAGGACCACTCTAGCTGAGGGTACTGTTCTTTATACTGATATACAGAATTCTTTTGCTGCTTTGGAGGGGAAAGGGAGTAAAGAGGAAGCTACTCAGGAAGTGACTCAACTTCAGGAGGATGGCAGCAGTTTAAGGGAGCAGGGGTTGATCACCCCTATCCCTAATGGATAGTATTCTATTTTGGAATACCAGGGGGCTGAACATCTTTAGCAAGCAAAGTAGAGTGAGGGATTTTATCCAACACCATCATGCTAAGCTAGTCTGCCTCTTGGAAACTAAGGTCAAGGCCAAGAATGCTGGGGCCTTGTACCTAAACATATGTCCTGGGTGGTGTTTAACTTCAAACTTACCTTGGCATGGTAAGGGTAGAGTTGTGGTAGCCTGGGATCCTCATGTTTTCCAAGTGGACATCAAGGAGTGTACAGATCAACTAGTCCATTGTAAAGTGCAGCCAAAACATGCAGAAGCCTTTTTCTGCACCTTTATATATGCTTACAATAAAGGTGTAGAAAGAAAGCCTCTATCGAGGGATCTTTGTACTTTGGCAAGAGGTTTGAAAGGACCTTGGGTCTGGGGTGGTGACTTCAATATCATCCTTAATGATGATGAGAAAACTGGAGAGATACATACCAAAAGAGAAATGGAGGAGTTCCAACAGTGTGTAGCTAGTTGTGGCATGGAGGATATAAAATTCAGTGGTAGATGGTTCACTTGGAACAATAAACAAGATGAACATAGAAGAGTGATGTCCAAGATTGATAGAGTTATGGCCAACACAGATTGGTTAGCACACTACACCAACTCAGAGGTCACTTTCCTTCCTGAAGGGGATTTTGACCATAGCCCTGCTCTATTAAGGAGCTATGAGGAGGTGCAAGGGTATAAGCCTTTTAGATTTTTTAATCTTTGGTGTGCACAGGAGGGATACCAGGAGATGATTAGGGAGCATTGGTCCACTCAAATTCAAGGCTACACAATGTTCCAATTTACTCAAAAACTTAAACTTCTTAAGCCTATTTTGAAGAAGTTTAATAAGGGGCAGGTTGGTGATGTTGCTAGCAATGTGAAAGAAGCTTCAAAAAGGTTGGAGATAGCTCAGGAAGCAATGCACAAGAACCCTGCAGATACTGGTTTGATCAGAGAAGAGTATGAGGCTGCACAGATTTTCAATAAAGCTAACCTTGAGTTACTTGGTTTCCTCAAGCAGAAGGCAAAAGAAGAATGGATAGATATGGGGGATGAAAACACTTCTGTGTTCCACCAAGCAGTTAAAGCCAGATTGAACAAGAATAGAATCAACACTATTCAAGACAATGAAGTAAATTGGATTACAGACCCTCAACAAGTTTGTGATCAATTCATTAATCATTTTGCTAGATTTATGAATGATAGCCAGTCAGTTTCCAAGATCAAAGGCCAAATTATCCAGCAAGGGGCAGTCTTTTCAGAGGAAATGCAAGATACACTGAAGATGTCCTTTACTGCAGCTGAAATTAAGGAAGCTTTATGGTCCATTCCTGATGAAAAAGCACCAGGTATTGATGGATATGGGAGCTACTTTTTTAAAACAAGTTGGGAAGTTGTGGGGGCTGATTTAGTAGCTGCTGTTCAGGAGTTTTTCCAAACAGGTTAGATGCTTAGAGTAGTTAACACTACTTCAATCTCACTAGTTCCGAAGATCAGCTGCCCTAGTAAAGTCCATGAATATAGACCAATAGCTTGTTGTTCTGTACTTTATAAATGTATCTCTAAGCTAATCTGTTCTAGGCTCAAAATTGTTCTACCTCATATTGTTTCCCAAAATCAGGGAGCCTTTATCTGTGGTAGAAGTATCCTGAACAACTTCTTGGTTTGCCAAGATCTTGTGAGACATTATGCTAGGAAAAATGCATCTCCTAGCTGTATGATGAAGATTGATCTCCAAAAGGCATATGATACTGTTGAATGGAGTTTTTTGGCTGATTTGATGGAAGCATTGAAGTTCCCAACACAGTTTATAAAACTGATTATTGCATGTATTACAACTACTAGCTTCACTCTGCTTATAAATGGAACCAGAAAGGTTTTTTCAACTCCAAAAGAGGCATATGATACTGTATCATGTTCACATGGCTTAAGATGAGGTGGCCAAACTGGTTGAGAAATCTGGTTTCAAGTTAGGGAAGATTCCCTTCAGATATCTAGGCATGCCAATTTGCAACAAAAAGCTCACCAACCAGGACTGTGATCAATTGGTCAACAAGATAGTGCAAAGAATCACAGGCTCGCAAGCAAGCATCTCTCATTTGCTGGCAGATTACAACTTGTGAATTCAGTACTGATGAGTGTTTGCACATATTGGATGCAAATTATAATACTTCCAAAGTCTGTGATTGCAAGAGTTAATAAGCTCTGTAGAAGGTTTCTATGGGAATGGAAAACTGAAAGTTGCAAAACTGGGTTTGTCAACTGGACAGCAGTATGCAAGTCAAGGAAGCATGAAGGTTTGGGGGTGAGAGACCTAGCCCTCTGGAATATGGTTGCTGTAGGGAAGATAGCTTGGCAAATAGCTGAAAAGAAAGATAACCTGTGGGTCAAGTGGGTTCACAATGTTTATTTGAAAGAGCAAGAATGGTGGGGGTACACACCTACCACCACTGGAAGCTGGATATGGAAACAAATATGTAAAGTTAAAAATGAAGTTCATGCTTGGACCAGTCAAGGTTGGTGGAGTGGATCATATTCTATAGCCAAAATCTACCATGGCATTAAGAATATGGACAAGAAAGTGGACTGGAATGGTATCATTTGGAACAAGCTAGCTATGCCAAAGCATATTTTTTTATGGTGGGTGAATGTCCAACAGAGGCTCCCTGTTAGGGACAGATTGGCAAGATTCTTCTATTGTGAAAAGGTGTCATGCTACATCTGTGATAAGCAACAAGAAACACATCAGCACCTCTTTTTTGAATGCCCTTACACCAGGAGGATTTGGCAAGAGGTTGGTAGATGACTAGACTTCTCACAGATATTTGGCAGTATGAAGCAACTACTGCTTTGGCTCAGAAGGGGGAGGGGTTTTACTGTGGTACAACAGCAGGTTTCCAGAGCTACTGTGGCTAGCCTTCTGTATCATATATGGAAGGCAAGAAACCAGACTTATTGGCTAGACAAGAAACCATCAGTTAGCTACACAGTTCAAAGAGTTCAATTTTTGTTCTTCAAAAATTTAAGATACTCTATACTTGTAAATTGAAAGAAAAAGATAGGATATGGATTAACAATCTTTACTTGTAAATGATAGTTGAGTTGGGGTCTGTCCCTTCCAAATGGTAGGTTGTAAAAAGTTCCTTTGATGACATACAACTCTTAAATTACCAAAAAAAAAAGAAAACGTTTCAAAAAAAAAATTCCAGATTGAGGCGAAATATTTGTGGTAGGTTTCAATGACCAAAAAAATTTGAAATACCAAATATAGGGCCAAACGGCCGTCGTATGAGGTGGTTTTGAGTCACATATGCTCCGTAACGACACTCAGTCTACGTTGATGGGAAAAAAGGTTTTAAAAAAAAGTTTTAGATTCAGACAAAATTTTGGTGGTAGGTTTCAATGACCAAAACAATATGAAATACCAAATACAGGGCCAAACGGACGTCGTATGAGGTGGTTTTGAGTCACATATGCTCCGTAACGGTATTCAGTCCACGTTGATTGAAAAAAGGTATCAAAAAAAAGTTTCCAGATTGAGATGAAATTTTTGTGGTAGGTTTCAATGACCAGAAGAATATGAAATACCAAATACGGGGCCTAACGGCCGTCGTATGAGGTGGTTTTGTGTCACATATGCTACGTAACGGCACTCAGTTCACGTTGATGGAAAAAAAGGTTCCAAAATAAAGTTTTTAGATTGAGGCGAAATTTTTGTGGTAGGTTTCAATGACCAAAAAAAATGAAATATCAAATATGGGCCAAACGGCCGTCGTATGAGGTGGTTTTGAGTCACATATGCTCCATAACGGCACTCAGTCTACGTTGATGGGAAAAAAAGGTTTCAAAAAAAAATTTCAAATTGAGGCGAAATTTTGATGGTAGGTTTCAATGACCAAAAAAAATGAAATACCAAATATGGTGCAAAACTGCCGTCGTATGAGGTGGTTTTGAGTCACATATGCTCCGTAACGGCATTCAGTCCACGTTGATTGAAAAAAAGGTATCAAAAAAAAGTTTCCAGATTGAGGCGAAATTTTTGTGGTAGGTTTCAATGACCAAAAAAATATGAAATACCAAATATGGGCCAAACGGCCGTCGCATGAGGTGGTTTTGAATCACATATGCTCCATAACGGTACTCAGTCTACGTTGATGGGAAAAATAAAAGGTTTCAAAAAAAAGTTTTCAAAATGAGGCGAAAATTTTGTTATAGGTTTCAATGACCAAAAAAATAAAATACCAAATATAATGCAAAACGGTCGTCGTATGAGGTGGTTTTGAGTCACATATGCTCCGTAACGGCATTCAGTCCACATTGATTGAAAAAAAGGTATCAAAAAAAAGTTTCCAGATTGAGACGAAATTTTTGTGGTAGGTTTCAATGACCAAAAAAATATGAAATACCAAATGTGGGGACTAACGGCCGTCGTATGAGGTGGTTTTGAGTCACATATGCTCCGTAACGGCACTCAGACCACGTTGATGGAAAAAAAAGGTTTCGAAAAAAAGTTTTCAGATTGAGACGAAAATTTTGTAGTAGGTTTCATTGACCAAAAAAATATGAAATTAATATGGGGCCAAACAGCCGTCGTATGAGGTGGTTTTGAGTCACATATGTTCCGTAACGACACTCGGTCCAAGTTGATGGAAAAAAGGTTTGAAGAAAAAGTTTTCAGATTGAGACGAAATTTTTGTGGTAGGTTTCAATGACCAAAAAAATATGAAATACCAAATATGGGGGCAAACGGCCGTTGTATGAGGTGGTTTTGAGTCACATATGCTCCGTAACGGTATTCAGTCCACGTTGATTGATAAAAAGGTATAAAGAAAAGGTTTCCAGCTTGAGACAAATTTTTTGTGGTAGGTTTCATTGACCAAAAAAATATGAAATACCAAATATGGGGCCAAAGAACCGTCGTATGAGGTGATTTTGAGTCAAATATGCTCCGTAACGACCCTCGGTCCACGTTGATAGAAAAAAGGTATCAAAAAAGATTTCAGATTGAGACGAAATTTTTGTGGTAGGTTTCAATGACCAAAAAATATTAAATACCAAATATGGGACCAAACGGCCGTCTTATGAGGTGGTTTTGAGTCGCATATGCTCCGTAACTACATTCAGTCCACGTTGATTGAAAAAAGGTATCCAAAAAAAGTTTGCAGATTGAGATGAAATTTTTGTGGTAGGTTTCAATGACCAGAAGAATATAAAACACAAAATACGGGGCCTAACGGCCGTCGTATAATGTGGTTTAGTGTCACATATGCTCCGTAACGGCACTCGGTACACGTTGACAGAAAAAAGGTTTTAAAAAAAAAATTCCAGATTGAGGCGAAACTTTTGTGGTAGGTTTTAATAAACTAAAAATTATGAAATACCAAATATCGGGCCAAACGGCCGTCGTATGAGGTGGTTTTGAGTCACATATGCTCCATAACGACACCCAGTGTACGTTGATGGGGAAAAAAGGTTTCAAAAAAATGTTTTCAGATTGAGGCGAAATTTTTGTGGTAGGTTTCAATGACCAAAAAAATATGAAATACCAAATATGGGGCCTAACGGCTGTCGTATGAGGTGGTTTTGAATCACATATGCTCCGTAAGGGCACTCAGACCACGTTGATGGAAAAAAAAGGTTTCAAAAAAAAAGTTTGCAGAATTAGACGAAATTTATGTGGTAGGTTTCATTGACAAAAAAAATATAAAATGAATATGGGGCCAAACAGCCGTCGTATGAGGTGGTATTGAGTCACATATGCTCCGTAACGACACTCGGTCCAAGTTGATGGAAAAAAAGTTTTGAAGAAAAAATTTTCAGAGTGAGACAAAATTTTTGTGGTAGGTTTTAATGAACAAAAAAATATGAAATACCAAATATGGGGCTAAACGGTCGTCGTATGAGGTGGTTTTGAGTCACATATGCTCCGTAACGGCATTCAGTCCACGTTGATTGAAAAAAAGGTATCAAAAAAAAGTTTCCAGATTGAGATGAAATTTTTGTGGTGGGTTTCAATGACCAGAAGAATATGAAATACCAAAAAAAAAGGGCCTAACGGCCGTCGTATGAGGTGGTTTTGTGTCAGATATGCTACGTAACGGCACTCGGTCCACGTTGATGGAAAAAAAGGTTCCAAAATAAAGTTTTTAGATTCAGGCGAAATTTTTGTGGTAGGTTTCAATGACAAAAAAAAATGAAATACCAAATATGGGCCAAACGGCCGTCGTATGAGGTGGTTTTGACTCACATATGCTCCATAACGGCACTCATTCTACGTTGATGGGAAAAAAAAGGTTTCAAAAAAAAAATTCAAATTGAGGCGAAATTTTGATGGTAGGTTTGATTGACCAAAAAAAATGAAATAACAACTATGGTGCAAAACGGCCGTTGTATGAGGTGGTTTTGAGTCACATATGCTCCGTAACGGCATTTAGTCCACGTTGATTGAAAAAAAGGTATCAAAAAAAAGTTTCCAGATTGAGACGAAATTTTTGTGGTAGGTTTCAATGGCCAAAAGAATATGAAATACCAAATATGGGGCCTAACGGCCGTCGTATGAGGTGGGTTTGAGTCACATATGCTCCGTAACGGCACTCAGACCACGTTGATGGAAAAAAAAGGTTTCAAAAAAAAAGTTTTCAGATTGAGACGAAATTTTTGTCGTAGGTTTCATTGACCAAAAAAAATATGAAATAAATATGGGGCCAAACAGCCGTCGTATGAGGTGGTTTTGAGTCACATATGCTCCATAACGACACTCGGTCTAAGTTGATGGAAAAAAGGTTTGAAAAACAAGTTTTCAGATTGAGACGAAATTTTTGTGGTAGGTTTTATAGACCAAAAAATTATGAAATACCAAATATGGGGCCAAACTGCCGTCGTATGAGGTGGTTTTGAGTCACATATGCTCCGTAACGACACTCGGTCCAAGTTGATGGAAAAAAGGTTTGAAAAAAAAGTTTTCAGATTGAGACGAAATTTTTGTGGTAGGTTTCAATGACCAAAAAATTATGAAATACCAAATATGGGGCCAAACGGACGTCGTATGAGGTGGTTTTGAGTCAGATATGCTCCGTAACGGTATTCAGTCCACTTTGATTGATAAAAAGGTTTCAAGAAAAAGTTTCCAGCTTGAGACAAATTTTTTTTGGTAGGTTTCAATGACTAAATAAATATGAAATACTAAATATGGGGCCTAACGGCCGTCGTATGAGGTAATTTTGTGTCGCATATGCTCCGTAACGGCACTCAGTCCCCGTTGATGAAAAAAAGGTTTCAAACAAAATTGCAGATTGAGACGAAATTTTTGTGATAGGTTTCATTGACCAAAAAAATATGAAATACAAAGTATGGGACCAAACGGCCGTCTTATGAGGTCGTTTTGAATCGCATATGCTCCGTAACGGCATTCAGTCCACGTTGATTGAAAAAAAGGTATACAAAAAAGTTTGCAGATTGAGATGAAATTTTTGTGGTAGGTTTCAATGACATGAAGAATATGAAACACCAAAAACGGGGCCTAACAGCCGTCGTATAAGGTGGTTTAGTGTCACATATGCTCCGTAACGGCACTCTGTCCACGTTGTTGGAAAAAAAGGTTTCAAAAAAAAGTTTTCAGATTGAGGCGAAATTTTTGTGGTAGGTTTCAATGACCAAAAAAATATAAAATACCAAATATAAGGCCTAACGGTTGTCGTATGAGGTGGTTTTGAGTCACATATGCTCCGTAACGGCACTCAGACCACGTTGATGGAATAAAAAGGTTTCAAAAAAAAAGTTTTCAAATTGAGACAAAATTTTTGTGGTAGGTTTCATTGACCAAAAAAATATAAAATAAATATGGGGCCAAACAGCCGTCGTAAGAGGTGGTTTTGAGTCACATATGCTCCGTAAGGACACTCGGTCCAAGTTGATGGAAAAAAGGGTATCAAAAAAAGTTTTCAGATTGAGATTAAATATTTGTGGTGGGTTTCAATGACCAGAAGAATATTGTATACCAAATACGGGGCCTAACGGCCGTCGTATGATGTGGTTTTGTGTCACATATGCTACGTAACGGCACTCGGTCCACGTTGATGGAAAAAAATGTTCCAAAATTAATTTTTTTGATTGAGGCGAAATTTTTGTTGTAGGTTTCAATGACCAAAAAAATGAAATACCAAATATGGTGCAAAACGGCCGTCGTATGAGGTGGTTTTGAGTCACATATGCTCCGTAACGGCATTCAGTAAACGTTGATTGAAATAAAGGTATCAAAAATAAGTTTCCAGATTGAGACTAAATTTTTGTGGTAGGTTTCAATGACCAAAAAAAACTAAATACCAAATATGGTGCAAAACGGCCGTCGTATGAGGTGGTTTTGAGTCACATATGCTCCGTAACGACATTTAGTCCACGTTGATTGAAAAAAAGGTATCAAAAAAAAGTTTCCAGATTGAGACGAAATTTTTGTGGTAGGTTTCAATGAACAAAAAAAATATGAAATACCAAATATGGGGCTAAACGGTCGTCGTATGAGGTGGTTTTGAGTCACATATGCTCCGTAACGGCATTCAGTCCACGTTGATTTAAAAAAAGGTATCAAAAAAAAGTTTCCAGATTGAGACGAAATTTTTGTGGTAGGTTTCAATGAACAAATAAATATGAAATACCAAATATGGGGCCTAACGGCCGTCGTATGAGGTGGTTTTGTGTCACATATGCTCCGTAACGACACTCAGTCCACGTTGATGGAAAAAAAGGTTTCAAAAAAAATTCCAGATTGAGACGAAATTTTTGTGGTAGGTTTCATTGACCAAAAAAATATGAAATACCAAATATGGGGCCAAACAACCGTCGTATGAGGTGGTTTTGAGTCAAAGATGCTCCGTAACGGCACTCAGTCCATGTTGATTGAAAAAAAGGTATCAAAAAAAAGTTTGCAGATTGAGATGAAATTTTTGTGGTAGGTTTCAATGACCAGAAGAATATGAAACACCAAATACGGGGCCTAACGGCCGTCGTATGAGGTGGTTTAGTTTCACATATGCTCCGTACACTCAGTCTACGTTGATGGGAAAAAAAGGTTTCAAAAAAAAGTTTTCAAATTGAGGCGAAATTTTTGTGGTAGGTTTTAATTACTTAAAAAAATTAAATACTAAATATGGTGCAAAACGGCCGTCGTATGAGGTGGTTTTGAGTAACGTAGGCTCCGTAACGGCATTCAGTCCACGTTGATTGAAAAAAAGGTATCAAAAAAAATTTCCAGATTGAGATGAAATTTTTGTGGTAGGTTTCAATGACCAAAAAAATGAAATACCAAATATGGGGCCAAACAGCCGTCGTATGAGGTGGTTTTGAGTCACATATGCTCCGTAACGGCACTCAGACCACGTTGATGGAAAAAAAAGGTTTCAAAAAAAAAGTTTTCAGATTGAGAAGAAATTTTTGTGGTAGGTTTCATTGACCAAAAATATATGAAATAAATATGGGGCCAAACAGCCGTCGTATGAGGTGGTTTTTAGTCACATATGCTCCGTAACGACACTCGGTCCAAGTTGATGAAAAAAGGTTTAAAGAAAAAGTTTTCTGATTGAGACGAAATTTTTGTGGTAAGTTTCAATGACCAAAAAAATATGAAATAGCAAATATGGGGCCAGACGACCGTCGTATGAGGTGGTTTTGAGTCACATATGCTCCGTAAAGGCATTCAGTCCACGTTGATTAATAAAAAGGTATCAAGAAAAATTTTCCAGATTGAGACAAATTTTTTGTGGCAGGTTTCAATGACCAAAAAAATATGAAATACCAAATATGGGCCTAACGGCCGTCGTATGAGGTGGTTTTGTGTCACATATGCTCTGTAACGGCACTCCGTCCACGTTGATGGAAAAAAAGCTTTCAAAAAAAAATTCCAGATTCAGACGAAATTTTGTGGTAGGTTTCATTGACCAAAAAAATATGAAATACCAAATATGGGGCCAAACAACCGTTGTATGAGGTGGTTTTGAGTCACATATGCTCCGTAACGACACTCAGTCTACGTTGATAGGAATCAAAATGTTTCAAAAAAAATTTCAGATTGAGACGAAAATTTTATGGTAGGTTTCATTGACCCAAAAAATATGAAATACCAAATATGGGGCCAAACAACCGTCATATGAGGTGGTTTTGAGTCACATATGCTCCGTAACGACACTCCGTCCAAGTTGATGGAAAAAAGGTTTAAAGAAAAAGTTTTCAGATTGAGACGAAATTGTTGTGGTAGGTTTCAATGACCAAAAAAATATGAAATACCAAATATGGGGCCAAACGGCCGTCGTATGAGGTGGTTTTGTGTCACATATGCTCCGTAACGGCAGTCAGTCCACGTTGATTAATAAAATGGTATCAAGAAAAAGTTTCCCGATTGAGACAAATTTTTTGTGGTAGGTTTCAATGACCAAAAAAATATGAAATACCAAATATGGGCCTAACGGCCGTCGTATGAGGTGGTTTTGTGTCACATATGCTCCGTAACGGCACTCCGTCCACGTTGATGGAAAAAAAGGTTTCAAAAAAAGGTTTTAGATTGAGACGAAATATTTGTGGAAGTTTTCAATGACCAAAAAAATATGAAATACCAAATATGGGCCAAACGGCCGTCGTATGAGGTGGTTTTGAGTCACATATGCTCCATAAAGGCATTCAGTCCACGTTGATTGAAAAAAGGTATCAAAAAAAGTTTCCAGATGGAGACTAAATTTTTGTAGTAGGTTTCAATGACCAAAAAAAGTATGAAATACCAAATATAGAACCTAACGACGTCGTATGAGGTGGTTTTGAGTCACATATGCTCCATAACGGCACTCAGTCTACGTTGATGGAAAAAAAAGGTTTCAAAAATAAGTTTTCAAAATGAGGCGAAATTTTTGTGGTAGGTTTCAATGACCAAAAAAATATGAAATACCAAATATGGGCCAAACGGCCGTCGTATGAGGTGGTTTTGGGTCACATATGCTCCATAACGGCACTCGGTCTACGTTGATGGGAAAAAAAGGTTTCAAAAATAAGTTTTCAAAATGAGGCGAAAATTTAGTGGTAGGTTTCAATGACTAAAAAAATGAAATACCAAATCTGATGCAAAACGGCCGTCGTATGAGGTGGTTTTGAGTCACATATGCTCCGTAACGGCATTCAGTCCACATTGATTGAAAAAAAGGTATCAAAAAAAAGTTTACAGAATAAGACGAAATTTTTGTAGTAGGTTTCAATGACCAGAAGAATATGAAATACCAATACGGGGCCTAACGGCCGTCGTATGAGGTGGTTTTGTGTCACATATGCTCCGTAACGGCACTCGGTCCACGTTGATGTAAAAAAAGGTTCCAAAAAAAAGTTTTCAGATTGAGGTGAAATTTTCGTGGTAGGTTTCAATGACCAAAAAAAAGTGAAATACCAAATATGGGCCAAACTGCCGTTGTATGAGTTGGTTTTGAGTAACATATGCTCCATAACGGCACTTCGTCTACGTTGATGGGTAAAAAAGGTTTCAAACAATTTTTCAAATTGAGGCGAAATTTTTGTGGTATGTTTCAATGACCAAAAAAAAATAAATACCAAATATGGTGCAAAACGGCCGTCGTATGAGGTGGTTTTGAGTCACATATGCTCCGTAACGGCATTCAGTCCACGTTGATTGAAAAAAAGGTATCAAAAAAAATTTCCAGATTGAGACGAAATTTTTGTGGTTGGTTTCTATGACCGAAAAAAATGATATACCAAATATGGGGCCAAACAGCCGTCGTATGAGGTGGTTTTGAGTCACATATGCTCCATAACGGCACTCAGACCACGTTGATGGAAAAAAAGGTTTCAAAAAAAAAGTTTTCAGATTGAGAAGAAATTTTTGTGGTAGGTTTCATTGACCAAAAAAATATGAAATAAATATGGGGCCAAACAGCCGTCGTATGAGGTGGTTTTGAGTCACATATGCTCCGTAACGACACTCGGTCCTAGTGGATGGAAAAAAGGTTTAAACAAAAAGTATTCAGATTGAGACGAAATTTATGTGGTAGGTTTCAATGACAAAAAAAATATGAAATACCAAATATGGGGCCAAACGGCCGTCGTAAGAGATGGTTTTGAGTCACATATGCTCCGTAACGTCATTCAGTCCACGTTGATTAATAAAAAGGTATCAAGAAAAAGTTTCCAGATTGAGACAAATTTTTTGTGGTAGGTTTCAATGACCAAAAAAAATAAGAAATACCAAATATGGGCCTAACGGCCGTCGTATGAGGTGGTTTTGTGTCACATATGCTCCGTAACGGCACTAAGTCCACGTTGATGGAAAAAAGCATTCAAAAAAAAATTACAGATTGAAACGCAATTTTTGTGGTAGGTTTCATTGACCAAAAAAATATGAAATACCAAATATGGGGCCAAACAACCATCGTATGAGGTGGTTTTGCGTCACATAAGCTCCGTGACGACACTTGGTCAACGTTGATGGAAAAAAAGGTTTCAAAAAAAGTGTTTAGACTGAGACGAAATTTTTGTGGTAGGTTTAAATGACCAAAAAAATATGAAATACCAAATATGGGCCAAACGGCCGTCGTATGAGGTGGTTTTGTGTCACATATGCTCCATAACGGCACTCAGTCTACGTTGATGGGAAAAAAAATATTTCAAAAATAAGTTTTCAAAATGAGGCGAAATTTTATGGTAGGTTTCAATGACCAAAAAAATGAAATACCAAATATGAAGCAAAACGGCCGTCGTATGAGGTGGTTTTGTGTCACATATGTTCCGTAACGGCACTCGTTCCACGTTGATAGAAAAAAAGGTTCCAAAAAAAAGTTTTCAGATTGGGGCGAAATTTTTGTGGTAGGTTTCAATAAACAAAAAATTATGAAATACCAAATATAGGGCCAAACGGCCGTCGTATGAGGTGGTTATGAGTCACATATGCTCCGTAACGGCACTCAGTCTACGTTGATGTAAAAAATGTTTCAAAAAAAGTTTTTAGATTGAGACAAAATTTTGGTGGTAGGTTTCAATGACGAAAAAAATATACAATTCCAAATACGGGGCAATACCGCCGTCGTATGAGGTGGTTTTGAGTCACATATGCTCCGTAACGGCACTCAGTCTACGTTGATGGGAAAAAAGGTTTCAAAAAAAAGTTTTCAGATTGAAGCGAAATTTTTGCGGTAGGTTTCAATGACAAAAATAAAATAAAATACCAAATATGGAGCAAACGGCCGTCGTATGAGCTGGTTTTGAGTTACATATGCTCCATAACGGCACTCAGTATACGGTGATGGGAAAAAAAAGGTTTCAAAAAAAAGTTTCAAATTGAGGCGAAATTTTTGTGGTAGGTTTCAATGTCCAAAAAAAATGAAATACCAAATATGGTGCAAAACGGCCGTCGTATGAGGTGGTTTTGAGTCACATATGCTCCGTAACGGCATTCAGTCCACGTTGATTGAAAAAAAGGTATCAAAAAAAAGTTTCCAGATCGAGACGAAATTTTGTGGTAGGTTTCAATGACCAAAAAAATATGAAATACCAAATATGGGGCCTAACGGCCGTCGTATGAGGTGGTTTTGAGTCACATATGCTCCGTAACAGCATTCAGTCCACATTGATTGAAAAAAGGTATCAAAAAAAAGTTTCGAGATTGAGATGAAATTTTTGTGGTAGGTTTCAATGACCAGAAGTAAAGGAAATACCAAATATGGGCCCTAAGGGCTGTCGTATGAGGTGGTTTTGAGTCACATATGCTCTGTAACGGCACTCAATCTACGTTGATGGAAAAAAGGTTTCAAAATAAGTTTTTAGATTAAGACAAATTTTGGTGGTAGGTTTCAATGACGAAAAAAATATACAATTCCAAATATGGGCCAAACAGCTGTCGTATGAGGTGGTTTTGAGTCACATATGCTCCGTAACGACACTCGGTCACAGTTGATGGAAAAAAGGTTTCAAAAAAAAGTTTTCAAATTGAGGCGAAATTTTTGTGGTAGGTTTCAATGACAAAAAAAAAATGAAATACCAAATATGGGCCAAACGGCTGTCCTATGAGGTGGTTTTAAGTCACATATGCTCCATAACGGCACTAAGTCTACGTTGATGGGAAAAAAAAGGTTTCAAAAAAAAGTTTTCAAATTGAGGCGAAATTTTTGTGGTAGGTTTCAATGATAAAAAAAAATGAAATACCAAATATGGTGCAAAACGGCCGTCGTATGAGGTGGTTTTGAGTCACATAAGCTCCGTAACGGCACTCAGTCTACGTTGATGGGAAAAAAAGGTTTCAAAAAAACGTTTTCAGATTGAGGCGAAATTTTTGTGGTAGGTTTCAATGACTAAAAAAATTTGAAATACCAAATATAGGGCCAAACGGCCGTCGTATGATGTGGTTTTGAGTCACATATGCTCCGTAACGACACTCAGTCTACGTTGATGGAAAAAAAGGTTTAAAAAAAGTTTTTAGATTGAGAAAAAAATTTGGTGGTAGGTATCAATGACCAAAAAAAATGAAATACCAAATATGGGGCCAAACGGCCATCGTATGAAGTGGTTTTGAGTCATATTTGCTCCGTAACGGCACTCAGTCCACCTTAATTGAAAAAAAGGTATCAAAAAAAAGTTTCCAGATTGAGACGAAAATTTTGTGGTAGGTTTCAATGACCAAAAAAATATGAAACACCAAATATGGGACCTAACAACCGTCGTATGAGGTGGTTTTGTGTCACATATGCTCCGTAACGGCACTTAGTCCACATTGATGGAAAAAAAAGGTCTCAAAAAAAAGTTTTCAGATTGAGACGAAATTTTTGTGGTAGGTTTCAATGACCAAATAAAATGAAATACCAAATATGGTGCAAAACGGCCGTCGTATGAGGTGGTTTTGAGTCACATATGCTCCGTAACGACTTTCAGTCCACGTTGATTGAAAAAAGGTAACAAAAAAAAGTTTCCAGATTGAGACAAAATTTTTGTGTTAGGTTTCAATGACCAAAAAAATATGAAATACCAAATATGGGCCAAACGGCCATCGTATGAGGTGGTTTTGAGTCACATATGCTCCATAACGGCACTCAGTCTACGTTGATGGGAAAAAAAGGTTTCAAAAAAAAGTATTCAAAATGAGGCGAAATTTTTGTGGTAGATTTCAATGACCAAAAAAAATGAAATACAAAATATGGTTCAAAACGGCCGTCGTATGAGGTGGTTTTGAGTCACATATGCTCCGTAACGGCATTCAGTCCACGTTGATTGAAAAAAGGTATCAAAAAAAGTTTCCATATTCAGACGAAATATTTGTGGTAGGTTTCAATGACCAAAAAAATATGAAATACCAAATATGGGGCCTAACGGTCGTCGTATGAGGTGGTTTTGTGTCACATATGCTCCGTAACGGCACTCAGACCACATTGATGGAAAAAAAAGGTTTCAAAAAAAAAGTTTTCAGATTGAGACGAAATTTTTGTGTTAGGTTTCATAGACCAAAAAATTATAAAATACCAAATATGGGGCCAAACAGCCGTCGTATGAGGTGGTTTTGAGTCACATATGCTCCGTAACGACACTCGGTCCAAGTTGATGGAAAAAAGGTTTGAAAAAAAGTTTTCAGATTGAGACGAAATTTTTGTGGTAGGTTTCATAGACCAGAAAATTATGAAACACCAAATATGGGGCCAAACAGCCGTCGTATGAGGTGGTTTTGAGTCACATATGCTCCGTAACGACACTCGGTCCAAGTTGATGGAAAAAAGGTTTGAAAAAAAAGTTTTCAGATTGAGACGAAATTATTGTGGTAGGTTTCAATGACCAAAAATATATGAAATACCAAATATGGGGCCAAACGTCCGTCGTATGAGGTGGTTTTGAGTCACATATGCTCCATAACGGCATTCAGTCCACGTTGATTGATAAAAAGGTATCAAGAAAAAGTTTCCAGATTGAGACGAAATTTTTGTGGTAGGTTTCAATGACCAAATAAAATGAAATATGGGGCCTAACGGCCGTCGTATGAGGTGGTTTTGTGTCACATATGCTCCGTAACGGCACTCAGTCTACGTTGGTGGAAAAAAAGGTTTCAATGAACTCCCTCCTTTTTCTCTTTCTTTGAACTCCCGTTGGTGATGGCAAACACAAGGAGTAGGCAGGGTAAGGGGGTGAAATCTGCTGGTGGCAATGCTAATCAAAGCAATAAATCCATGAAAAACCCACAAAATGGTTCAAATAAACAACCCAAAACACACTCTTATGATCATTTTCAATCAGAATTAAGAAAAAAGGGTAAGACAGCAATGGCAAACTGGCTACCAGATTTTGATGGCTCCTCATCCAATAGTGAGTTTGATTCAGATGGAGACTATGCAAGCCCAAGACTCACCAAGATGATGCAGAAAAGCCATATTACTACAATCCCAATCACACGAGCTTCGATCAGCCATGCAGGTAAGATCATTGACTCTGCTCAATTGATCAACATTGGTTCTGCTGTGATTGATTTGAATGGGGGAACTAGTATGAATGTTAGCATGAATGTTAATGCTGATTCTACAACTGGTAAAATTGGGCTATTATACCCAGATAAATCTGTTGATCAAAAAAGGGTTATTGATCAAGTTTGTGATTACGTTGACTTAACTGCGGTTGACTTAAATCTGTCTGGTCCTCAAATTCATGTTGTGGGTGATCTGAAACCTGTAATAAACTGGGAAGATGTTGAGGAGGAGATTGCATTTTGGATTTCAGCTGTTGTATGTATTGTTCTAGGTGCAAAACCTCCACTCCAAGTGTTTGAGGGTTTTGTTAAGAGAATATGGGGTTCCTTTGGATTAGGGTTTGTAGCTCCTATTGAGAATGGTGGATTCTTGATTAGATTTAAGGAGAAGGAGACTGTAGACAAGATACTTGCTGGGGACTACTTCTTTGATAGTAAACCTTTGCTAGTCAAGAAACGGGATCCAGATGAAAGCATGGAGGAATGCTCCACTCCTACAGTTCCTATTTGGATTCAGTTACCAAACTTGGGACTGAAATTCTGGGGAAAACAATGTCTCAGCAAGATTGTTGGGGGGATTGGGACCCTAAGGAAGTTGGATACTTATACTGAACTCAAGCAAAGAATTAAATATGCCAGAGTTATGGTAGATGTGCAGCTTGAACAGAATTTCCCAGAACAGATAAGCTTCATAAATGAAAAAGGTGTAGAGGTGACTCAGGAGGTGGTTTATGAGTGGAAACCATCTAAGTGTACTGTGTGCAAGAGGTATGGACATGCTACAGAGGAGTGTTGGTTTAAAAATAAGCCTGCTAAGGTGTGGAGGCCAAAGCAACAACCTACAAAAATCCCAGTTGCTCAGAGGGTTGTTGATGATGACGGTTTCATCTCCATCAACTCCAGGAGAGGTGGATCTGTGGCACAGAGGACCACTCTAGCTGAGGGTACTGTTCTTCATACATCATACAGAATTCTTTTGCTGCTTTCGAGGGGAAAGGGAGTAAAGAGGAAGCTACTCAGGAAGTGACTCAACTTCAGGAGGATTGCAGCAGTTTAAGGGAGCAGGGGTTGATCACCCCTATCCCTAATGGATAGTATTCTATTTTGGAATACCAGGGGGCTGAACATCTTAAGCAAGCAAAGTAGAGTGATGGATTTTATCCAACACCATCATGCTAAGCTAGTCTGCCTCTTGGAAACTAAGGTCAAGGCCAAGAATGCTGGGGCCTTGTACCTAAACATATGTCCTGGGTGGTGTTTAACTTCAAACTTACCTTGGCATGGTAAGTGTAGAGTTGTGGTAGCCTGGGATCCTCATGTTTTCCAAGTGGACATCAGGGAGTGTACAGATCAACTAGTCCATTGTAAAGTGCAGCCAAAACATGCAGAAGCCTTTTCTGCACCTTTATATATGCTTACAATAAAGGTGTAGAAAGAAAGCCTCTATGGAGGGATCTTTGTACTTTGGCAAGAGGTTTGAAAGGACCTTGGGTCTGGGGTGGTGACTTCAATATCATCCTTAATGATGATGAGAAAACTGGAGAGATACATACCAAAAGAGAAATGGAGGAGTTTCAACAGTGTGTAGCTAGTTGTGGCATGGAGGATATCAAATTCAGTGGTAGATGGTTCACTTGGAACAATAAACAAGATGAACATAGAAGAGTGATGTCCAAGATTGATAGAGTCATGGCCAACACAGATTGGTTAGCACACTACACCAACTCAGAGGTCACTTTCCTTCCTGAAGGGGATTTTGACCATAGCCCTGCTCTGTTAAGGAGCTATGAGGAGGTGCAAGGGTATAAGCCTTTTAGATTTTTTAATCTTTGGTGTACACAGGAGGGATACCAGGAGATGATTAGGGAGCATTGGTCCACTCAAATTCAAGGCTACACAATGTTCCAATTTTCTCAAAAACTTAAACTTCTTAAGCCTATTTTGAAGAAGTTTAATAAGGGGTAGGTTGGTGATGTTGCTAGCAATGTGAAAGAAGCTTCAAAAAGGTTGGAGATAGCTCAGGAAGCAATGCACAAGAACCCTGCAGATACTGGTTTGATCAGAGAAGAGTATGAGGCTGCACAGATTTTCAATAAAGCGAACCTTGAGTTACTTGGTTTCTCAAGCAGAAGGCAAAAGAAGAATGGATAAATATGGTGGATGAAAACACTTCTGTGTTCCACCAAGCAGTTAAAGCCAGATTGAACAAGAATAGAATCAACACTATTCAAGACAATGAAGGAAATTGGATTACAGACCCTCAACAAGTTTGTGATCAATTCATTAATCATTTTTCTAGATTTATGAATGATAGCCAGTCAGTTTCCAAGATTAAAGGCCAAATTATCCAGCAAGGGGCAGTCCTATCAGAGGAAATGCAAGATACACTGAAGATGTCCTTCACTACAGCTGAAATTAAGGAAGCTTTATGGTCCATTCCTGATGAAAAAGCACCAGGTATTGATGGCTATGGAAGCTACTTCTTTAAAGCAAGTTGGGAAGTTGTGGGGGCTGATTTAGTAGCTGTTGTTCAGGAGTTTTTCCAAATAGGTGAGATGCTTAGAGTAGTTAACACTACCTCAATCTCACTAGTTCCAAAGATCAACTGCTCTAGTAAAGTCCATGAATATAGAACAATAGCTTGTTGTTCTGTACTTTATAAATGTATCTCTAAGCTAATCTGTTCTAGGCTCAAAATTGTTCTACCTCATATTGTTTCCGAAAATCAGGGAGCCTTTATCTGTGGTAGAAGTATCCTGAACAACATCTTGGTTTGCCAAGATCTTGTGAGACATTATGCTAGGAAAAATGCATCTCCTAGCTGTATGATGAAGATTGATCTCCAAAAGGCATATGATACTGTTGAATGGATTTTTTTGGCTGATTTGATGGAAGCATTGAAGTTCCCAACACAGTTTATAAAACTGATTATTGCATGTATTACAACTACTAGCTTCACTCTGCTTATAAATGGAACCAGTCAAGGTTTTTTCAACTCCAAAAGAGGCATATGATACTGTATCATGTTAACATGGCGGATGATAAGGTGGCCAAACTGGTTGAGAAATATGGTTTCAAGTTAGGGAAGATTCCCTTCAGATATCTAGGCATGCCAATTTTGCAACAAAAAGCTCACCAACCAGGACTGTGATCAACTGGTCAACAAGATAGTGCAAAGAATCACAGGCTCGCAAGCAAAGCATCTCTCATTTGCTGGCAGATTACAACTTGTGAATTCAGTACTGATGAGTGTTTGCACTTATTGGATGCAAATTATAATACTTCCAAAGTCTGTGATTGCAAGAGTTAATAAGCTCTGTAGAAGGTTTCTATGGGAAGGGAAAACTGAAGGTTGCAAAACTGGGTTTGTCAACTGGACAGCAGTATGCAAGTCAAGGAAGCATGGAGGTTTGGGGGTGAGAGACCTAGCCCTCTGGAATATGGTTGCTGTAGGGAAGTGATGTTTTGAAGTTGACACAGAAATCTGGATTCCAGTTGGGATCTTTGCCCTTCAAATACTTGGGGATGCCGATCTGTAACAGGAAACTCACTTCTCATGATTGTGATCACCTGATCAACAAGATCATGCAGAGGATCAAAGTCTGGCAAAATAGACACCACTCATTTGCTGGTAGATTACAACTAGTAAATTCTGTCCTTATGAGTATATGTACATACTGGATGCAGATAATTGTGCTCCCTAAAGCAGTCATTGCAAGAGTTAACCAACTCTGTAGAAGATTTCTTTGGGAGGGGAAAGCAGAAGGCTGCAAATCTGGATTTGTTAAATGGGATTCAGTCTGAAAGCCTAGAAAACACGGGGGATTGGGTGTGAGAGATTTGGCTCTGTGGAACATGGTTGCAGTGGGAAAAATTGCTTGGCAAATAGCAGAGAAGAAAGACAACCTCTGGGTTAAATGGGTACACAGTGTATATTAGAAAGGGGAAGAGTGGTGGGGGTACAAACCAACCACCACTGGTAGTTGGGTATGGAAACAGCTCTGTAGGATAAAAAATCAGTTGCAAGTTTGGCTCCTTCAACCTCGGTGGCCCAGTGGTACCTATTCCATTGCTAAGATTTATCATGGCATTGAGAATATGGGGAACAACGTGGAATGGCATGGCATCATTTAGAGCAAGCTAGCTATGCCTAAACATAATTTCCTGTGGTGGGTGGCAGTTCATCAAAGACTCCCAGTTAGGGAAAGGATAGCTAGATACATGGCATGTGAATCTCAGTTATGCAGCATCTGTGAGGCACAACCAGAAACACATCAACATCTATTCTTTGAATGCCAGTACACAAGAGGGGTTTGGCGGGAACTTGGACACTGGTTAGGTGTTCAGCAGCAGTGTGGTAGCATTCAACAACTGATAAACTGGCTTACAAGGAGAAAGAAGCTAACCTATGTACAACAGCAAGTAATCATAGCAACTATTGCTAGCATGCTATACCATGTGTGGAGGGCAAGGAATCAGGTTCTATGGCTAGCCAAAGCACCATCAATCAGCTACACAGTCAAAAGGATCAAGTTTTTTGTTATTCAAAGATCAACTATTCTTTACACTTGTAAATTGAAAGTTAAAGATAGGGATTGGCTTCATAAGCTTTGTAATTAGTCATCCATATATGTTCCTTGAGTTGGGGTTTGTCCCATCCAAGAGGAGATAGGTTGTAAAAGGTTTTTTGGTGATATGTCATTTTTTAATTTACCAAAAAAAATGTATCAAAAAAAGTTTCCAGATTGAGATGAAATTTTTGTGGTAGGTTTCAATGACAAGAAGAATATGAAATACCAAATATGGGGCCTAACGGCCGTCGTATGAGGTGGTTTTGTGTCACATATGCTCCGTAATGGCACTAAGTCCACGTTGATAGAAAAAAAGGTTTCAAAAAAAAATTCCAGTTTGAGACGAAATTTTTGTGGTAGGTTTCATTGACCAAAAAAATATGAAATACCAAATATGGGGCCAAACAACCGTCGTATGAGGTAGTTTTGAGTCACATATGCTCCGTAACGACATTCGGTCCACGTTGATGGAAAAAAGGTTTCAAAAAAAGTTTTTAGATTGAGACGAAATTTTTGTGGTAGGTTTCAATGTCCAGAAGAATATGAAATACCAAATATGGGGCCTAACGGCCGTCGTATGAGGTGGTTTTGTGTCACATATGCTCTGTAACGGCACTCGGTCCAGGTTGATGGAAAAAAAGGTTTCAAAAAAAAATTCCAGATTGAGGCGAAATTTTTGTGGTAGGTTTCAATGACCAAAAAAATATGAAATACCAAATATAAGGCCAAACGGCTGTCGTATGAGGTGGTTTTGAGTCACATATGCTCTGTAACGGCACTCAGTCTACGTTGATGGAAAAAAAGGTTTCAAAAAAAGTTTTTAGATTGAGAAAAATTTTTGGTGGTAGGTTTCAATGACCAAAAAAAATGAAATACCAAATGTGGGGCCAAACGGCCATCGTATGAGGTGGTTTTGAGTCACATTTGCTCCGTAACGGCACTCTGTCCACCTTAATTGAAAAAAAGGTATCAAAAAAAAGTTTCCAGATTGAGACGAAATTTTTGTGGTAGGTTTCAATGACCAAAAAAATATGAAACACCAAATATGGGGCCTAACAGCCGTCGTATGAGGTGGTTTTCAGTTACATATGCTCCGTAACGGCACTCAGACCACGTTGATGGAAAAAAAAGGTTTCAAAAAAAAGTTTTGAAATTGAGACGAAATTTTTGTGGTAGGTTTCATTGACCAAAAAAATATGAAATACAAAATATGGGGCCAAACAACCGTCGTATGAGGTGGTTTTGAGTCACATATGCTCCGTAACGACACTCGGTCCACGTTGATGGAAAAAAAGGTTTCAAAAAAAGTTTTCAGATTGAGACGAACTTTTTGTGGTAGGTTTCAATGACCAAAAAAATATGAAATACCAAATATGGGGCCAAACGGCCGTCGTATGAGGTGGTTTTGAGTCACATATGCTCCGTAACGGCATTCAGTCCACGTTGATTGAAAAAAAGGTATCAAAATAAAGTTTCCAGATTGAGATGAAATTTTTGTGGTAGGTTTCAATGACCAGAAGAATATGAAATACCAAATATGGGGCCTAACGGCCGTCGTATGAGGTTGTTTTGTGTCACATATGCTCTGTAACGGCACTCAGTCCAGGTTGATGGAAAAAAAGGTTACAAGAAAAAAATACTAGATTGAGGCAAAATTTTTGTGGTAGGTTTCAATGACCAAAAAAATATGAAATACCAAATATAGGGTCAAACGGCCGTCGTATGAGGTGGTTTTGAGTCACATATGCTCTGTAACGGCACTCAGTCTACGTTGATGGAAAAAAAGGTTTCAAAAAAAGTTTTTAGATTGAGACAAAATTTTGGTGGTAGGTTTCAATGACCAAAAAAAATAAAATACCAAATATTGGGCCAAACGGCTATCGTATGAGGTGGTTTTGAGTCACATTTGCTCCGTAACGGCACTCAGTCCACGTTAATTGAAAAAAAGGTATCAAAAAAAAGTTTCCAAATTGAGACGAAATTTTTGTGGTAGGTTTCAATGACCAAAAAAATATGAAACACCAAATATGGGGCCTAACAGCCGTCGTATGAGGTGGTTTTGAGTCACATATGCTCCGTAACGGCACTCAGACCACGTTGATGGAAAAAAAAGGTTTCACAAAAAAGTTTTCATATTGAGACGAAATTTTTGTGGTAGGTTTCATTGACCAAAAAAATATGAAATACCAAATATGGGGCCAAATAACCGTCGTATGAGGTGGTTTTGAGTCACATATGCTCCGTAACGACACTCGGTCCACGTTGATGGAAAAAAAGGTTTCAAAAAAAGTTTTCAGATGGAGACGAAATTTTTGTGGTATGTTTCAATGACCAAATAATATGAAATACCAAATATGGGGCCAAACGGCCGTCGTATGAGGTGGTTTTGAGTCACATATGCTCCGTAACGGCATTCAGTCCATGTTGATTGAAAAAAAGGTATCAAAGCTTCTTCTGCTCATTAATGGAACTAGTCAAGGCTTCTTCTGCTCAAAAAGGGGTTTAAGACAAGGAGATCCAGTATCCCCTTTGTTGTTCACTGTATGCATGGAGTATTTGACAAGAACATTAAAATATCTAGGGGGTAGGAAAGATTTTAAATTCCACCCTAGATGTGCTGAATTGAAACTAAACACCTTGTGCTTTGCTGATGATTTGTTGGTTTTCTGTAAAGGAGAGATCCAAAGTGCCAGACTGTTGCTTCAGGGTCTTAAGCATTTTGAGCTTGTGTCAGGTCTAGTGGCTAACAAGGAGAAATATGAGCTTTTCCATGTTAACATGGCTTAGAATGATGTTTTGAAGTTGACACAAAAATCTGGATTCCAGTTGGGATCTTTGCCCTTCAAGTACTTAGGGTTGCCCATCTGTAACAGGAAACTCACTACCCATGATTGTGTTCACCTGATCAACAAGATCATGCAGAGGATCAAAGTCTGGCAAACAAGACACCTCTCCTTTGCTGGTAGATTACAACTAGAAAATTCTGTCCTTATGAGTATATGTACATACTGGATGCAGATAATTGTGCTCCCCAAAGCAGTCATTGCAAGAGTTAACAAACTCTGTAGAAGATTTCTTTGGGAGGGGAAAGCAGAAGGCTGCAAATCTGGATTTGTTAAATGGGATTCAGTCTGTAAGCCTACAAAATATGGGGGATTGGGTGTGAGAGATTTGGCTCTGTGGAACATGGTTGCAGTGGGAAAAATTGCTTGGCAAATAGCAGAGGAGAAAGACAACCTCTGGGTTAAATGGGTACACAATGTATATTTGAAAGGGGAAGAGTGGTGGGGGTACAAACCAACCACCACTGGTAGTTGGGTATGGAAACAGCTCAGTAAGATCAAAAATCAGTTGCAAGTTTGGCTCCTTCAACCTTGGTGGCCCACTGGTACCTATTCCATTGCTAAGATTTATCATGGCATTGAGAATATGGGGAACAAAGTGGAATGGCATGGCATCATCTGGAGCAAGCTAGCTATGCCTAAACACAATTTCCTGTGGTGGGTGGCAGTTCATCAAAGACTCCCAGTTAGGGAAAGGATAGCTAGATTCATAGCATGTGAATCTCAGTTATGTTGCATCTGTGAGGCACAACCAGAAACACATCAACATCTATTCTTTGAATGCCAGTACACAAGAGGGGTTTGGCAGGAACTTGGACACTGGTTAGGAGTTCAGCAGCAGTGTGGTAGAATGCAACAACTAATAAACTGGCTCAGAAGGAGAAAGAAGATAACCTATGTACAACAACAAGTAATCATAGCAACTATTGCTGGCATGTTATACCATGTGTGGAGGGCAAGGAATCAGGTTCTATGGATAGCCAAAGCACCATCAATGAGCTACACAGTCCAAAGGATCAAGTTTTTTGTTATTCAAAGATAAACTATTCTTTACACTTGTAAATTGAAAGTTAAAGATAGGGAATGGCTTCATAAGCTTTGTAATTAGTCATACATATATGTTCCTTGTGTTGGGGTTTTTCCCATCCAAGAGGCGATAGGTTGTAAAAAGGTTTTTTGGTGATATGTCATTTTTTAATTTACCAAAAAAAAAAAAAATTAAAAAAAAATGGTTTCCAGATTGAGAAGAAATTTTTGTTGTAGGTTTTAATGACCCAAAAAAAAAAAGGTATCCAAAAAAAGTTTCCAGATTGAGATGAAATTTTTGTGGTAGGTTTCAATGACCAGAAGAATATGAAATACCAAATATGGGGCCTAACTGCAGTCGAATGAGGTGGTTTTGTGTAACATATGCTCCGTAACGGCACTCGGTCCACGTTGATGGAAAAAAGGTTTCAAAAAAAATTCCAGATTGAGGCGAAATTTTTGTGGTAGGTTTCAATAAACAAAAATATATGAAATACCAAATATAGGGCCAAACGGCCGTAATATGAGGTGGTTTTGAGTCACATATGCTCCGTAACGGCACTCATTCTACGTTGATGGAAAAAAAAAGTTTCAAAAAAGGTTTTTAGATTGAGACAAAATTTTGTTGGTAGGTTTCAATGACGAAAAAATATAAAATTCCAAATATGGGGCAATACGGCCGTCGTATGAGGTGGTTTTGAGTCACATATGCTCCGTAACAGCACTCATTCTACGTTGATGGAAAAAAAAAGTTTCAAAAAGGTTTTTAGATTGGGACAAAATTTTGTTGGTAGGTTTCAATGACGAAAAAATATAAAATTCCAAATATGGGGCAATACGGCCGTCGTATGAGGTGGTTTTGAGTCACATATGCTCCGTAACAGCACTAAGTCTACGGTGATGGGAAAAAAAGGTTTCAAAAAATAGTTTTCAGTTTGAGGCAAAATTTTTGGGGTAGGTTTCAAGGACCAAAAAAAAATGAAATACCAAATATGGGTCAAACGGCCGTCGTATGAGGTGGTTTTGAGTCACATATGCTACATAACGGCACTCAGTCTACGTTGATGGAAAAAAAAGGGTTTCAAAAAAAACTTTTCAAATTGAGGCAAAATTTTTGAGGTAGGTTTCAATGACAAAAAAAAATGAAATACCAAATATGGTGCAAAACGGCCGTCGTATGAGGTGGTTTTGAGTCACATATGCTCCGTAATGGCATTTAGTCCACGTTGATTGAAATAAAGGTATCAAAAAATAGTTTCCAGATTGAGACGAAAATTTTGTGGTAGGTTTTACTGACCAAAAATATATGAAATACCAAATATGGGGCCTAACGGCCGTCGTATAAGGTGGTTTTGAGTCACATATGCTCCGTAACGGCACTCAGACCACGTTGATGGAAAAAAAAGGTTTCAAAAAAAAAAGTTTTCAGGTTGAGGCGAAATTTTTTTGGTAGGTTTCATTGAGCAAAAAAATATGAAATACCAAATATGGGGCCAAACAGCCGTCGTATGAGGTGGTTTTGAGTCACATATGCTCTGTAACGACACTCGGTCCAAGTTGATGGAAAAAAAGGTTTGAAAAAAAAGTTTTCAGATTTAGACGAAATTTTTGTGGTAGGTTTCAATGACCAAAAAATATGAAATACCAAATAAGGGGCCAAACGGCCGTCGTATGAGGTGGTTTTGAGTCACATATGCTCCGTAACGGCATTCAGTCCACGTTGATTGATAAAAAGGTATCAAGAAAAAGTTTCGAGATTGAGACAAATTTTTTGTGGTAGGTTTCAATGACCAAAAAAATATGAAATACTAAATATGGTGCCTAACGGCCGTCGAATGAGGTGGTTTTGAGTCACATATGCTCCGTAACGGCACTCAGTCCACGTTGATGAAAAAAAGGTTTCAAAAAAAAATTACAGATTGAGGCGAATTTTTTGTGGTAGGTTTCAATGACCAAAAAAATATGAAATACCAAATTTGGGGCCAAACCGCCGTCGTATGAGGTGGTTTTGAGTCACATATGCTCCGTAACGACACTCAGTCCTCGTTGATGGAAAAAAAGGTTTCAAAAAAAGTTTTCAGATTGAGACAAAATTTTGGTGGTAGGTTTCAATGACTAAAAAGAATATAGGGTTTTTCTATGTGGTACCCCTGCGGTATTAGTTTTTCCAAGTGGTACCCCTCCAAAATGAAAGGTCCACATTGTACCCTTGAAGTGCAGTAATTGTCTAAGCCATGCCATTGCCGTAACTGACCGTTAACTTAAGTTAAAAAATTCCGTTAGCTGTAGTTAGCTTAGGTTAGGTTATGTTAACTTTAGTTCTGGTGGGAAATTTCCCCCCAATTGTCTTGGGTTTAGGAGTATTAAACCATCTGCTTACCATCTTCTTCATTCATCATCTTCTTCCTTCTTCACACTTTTCTTTCTCTGCGAAAATGTCCAAATCATCTGGGAAATTATACTCGCCAATTTCACCTTGCAAGTTAGAGTTTTTCAGACCCATGTGCGATTGTAGAGTACCTAAACCTGCAAAATTGAAAGTTTCCTCTACTAAACGCAATGTGAGGAAGGGTTTTTTTAAGTGCGACGGTTGTTTGTTCTTCAAATGTCTTAAAGAAACTGACATAAGGGCCATTAAAGATTCGTATATTGATGCGGAATGGAGGGTTTAATTTTCCAGTTTATTTTTGGGGTTTTTCGAAACAAAGATGATGGAAGTTTAATGAACTGATCATTTAAGGGGTTTGGTGGTTTTAGAATTTAATTTTCTTCTTTTTTAAAGCTATTAAAGGCTGGTTGTTATATTACGTAAACCATGGTTAATATTCGTTAATCAACGTCACTAATTACAAGATTAAAGGGTACTGTTCAGACAGTTATTGCACTTCAAGGGTACAATGCAGACCTTTCATTTTGGAGGGGTACCACTTGGAAAAACTGATACCCCAGGGGTACCACATAGAAAAACCCAAAAATATATAATACCAAATATGGGGCAAAACGGCCGTCGTATGAGGTGGTTTTGAGTCACATATGCTCCGTAACGGCACTCAGTCTACGTTGATGGAAAAAAAGGTTTAAAAAAAAGTTTTCAGATTGAGGCGAAATTTTTGTGGTAGGTTTCAATGACCAAAAAAAAATGAAATACCAAATATGGGGGAAAACAGCCGTCGTATGAGGTGGTTTTGAGTCACATATGCTCCGTAACGGCATTAAGTCAACGTTGATTGAAAAAAAGGTTTCGTGACCTTCCTTCCTTTTCTCTCTCTTTGAGCTCCCTTTGGCGATGGCAAACACTCGAAGTAGGCAAGGGAAGGGGGGAAATTAGCAGGTGAAAATGGTAATCAAGGCTCAAAAATAGCAAAAAACCCACAAAAAGTCAATAAAAACCACAACAAAACCCAAAATGATGATCATCCATCATCTTCTACATTGGCGGGAAAATCAAGTTTGCAAGATTGGCATTCTGATCTTGATTCTTCATTAGGAAGTGAGATTGATTCATATGGGAGTGAGTATGCTAGCCCACACATCCCATTGTTAACTCAAAGAAGCTCTACCTTGATTACAACTATACCCATTACTCGAGCTTCAAAAAATGGAGGTAAATTGATTGACCAAGGTTCTTTGATCAATATTGGCTCGAATGTCATTGATTTGAATGCAAAAAATGGTTTGAATGCTAATATTAACTCTGTAATTGAAATAACCCATACTCTGATTGATCATAACCAAACTGGAAAAAAAAGGGTTAGTGATCACAGCGTTGACTTTGTTGACTTTGCTGGAAATACTACTGTTCTTGACTCGATTAATCAGGATATGCATCAGATTAAACCTGTAATTTAATTAGAGGATGTTCAGGAGGAGATAGATTTTTGGAGCTCTGCTGTGATTTGTTTTGTGCTAGGGGCAAAGCCTCCAGTTCAAGTTTTTAAGGGTTTCATCAGAAGAATTTGGGGATCTTGGGGGATAGGAGTTATAGCTCCTATTGAACAAGGGGGCTTCATTGTGAGATTCAAAGAGAAAGAAACTGTGGAGAAAGCTATTGAGGGTGCTTTCTTCTTTGATAGTAAACCTTTACTAATCAAGAGATGGGACCCTGATGAAAGTATGGCAGAATCCTTCTCACCCACAGTGCCCATTTGGCTACAGCTACCCAACCTTGGTTTGAAATTTTGGGGACAGAGTTGTCTTACTAAGCTGGTTGGGGGTATAGGGGTACTCAAGAAGCTGGACACTTATACTGAATTGAAGCAAAGAACTAAATATGCTAGAGTGATGGTGCAGGTACATCTTGATCAAGATTTCCCAGACCAAATCTCTTTATCAATGAGAAGGGTATAGAGATGGTAGAGGAGGTATTCTAGGAAGCCTACAAAGTGTTCTGGTTGCAAGAAATATGGACACTCCAAGGAGGAGTGTTGGTTCAAGGAGCAGCCCAAAAAAGTATGGAGGCCAAAGCAGCCCCCAACCAAAATACCTGTGGCTCAAAGAGTGGTTGATGATGATGGGTTTATATCCATCAGTGCTAGGAAAGATGGCTCTAACCCTCAGATGGAACCACATAAAGCCTCTCCTTCAAAACCAGTTGCTTCTACTAAGTGCACTGCCATCCAAAATTCATTTGATGCTTTGGTTGACATGGAGACTGCAGAGGTACATCATCAGAGTTTGCAGCAGAATCAAAACAGCAGCATAAAGGAGCAGGGGTTGATCACCCGTACCCCTAATGGATATCATTCTTTTTTGGAACACCAGGGGGTTGAACAACTATAGTAAACAATGTTATGTGAGGGATTTTATCCACAAGCATAATGCTAAGTTGGTCTGCCTCCTGGAAACCAACGTCAAGGCAAAGAATGTGGGGGCCTTGTACCTAAACTTGTGTCCTGGTTGGTGCATGACAACAAATCTTCCTTGGCATAGTAAAGGCAGAGTGGTGGTAACTTGGGATCCTCATATGTTCCAAGTTGCTATCAGAATGTGTACAGACCAAATGGTTCACTGTAGAATGAAGCCAGTTCATTCATCAGCTTTCTTCTGCACTTTTATATATGCCTTTAATAAAGGTGTAGAGAGGCAATCTTTGTTGAGGGACCTTACTAGTATGGCTAGTAGAATGTAGGAACCTTGGATATGGGGGGGTGACTTTAATGTCATACTCAATACAGATGAGAAAACTGGAGATATTCATACACAGAGAGAGATGGAAGATTTCCAGCATTGTGTGGCTAGTTGTGGGATAGGGGATGTTAAATTCAATGGTAGGTGGTTCACATGGAACAACAAGCAAGATGGACACAGCAGAGTGATGACTAAGATTGATAGGGTAATGGCTAACACTAGTTGGTTGGCTAATTACACCAATTCTGAGGTCACCTTTTTACCAAAGGGGGACTTTGATCATAGTCCAGCTTTGTTGAGATGCTACAAAGAGGTGCAGGGCTATAAACCTTTCAGGTTCTTCAATATGTGGTGTGCATAGGATGGTTATCAAGAGATGATAGCTGCTCACTGGAATAAACCAGTGCAAGGGGATGCCATGTTTAGAGTTGCTCAAAAACTCAAGATCCTCAAGCTTGTGTTGAAAACTTTCAGTAAGGAGCAGATTGGTGATGTTGCAAAAAATATGAAACAAGCTACCAAAAAACTTGAATCAGTTCAGGAAGATATGCACAACAACCCTAATGACACCGAGGTGATCAAAAGGGAGTATCAAGCTACACAACAGTTCAGGAAGGTTAAGGATGACTATCTTACCTTCTTGAAACAGAAAGCAAAAGAGGATTGGATTAGTTGGGGGGATGATAATACTTAAACATTCCACCAAGCTCTTAAAGCCAGAATCAATAAGAACAGAATTAACACTGTTCAAAACAATGAGGGTGAATGGATCTTGGACCCCCAAGCAGTCTGTGATCAGTTCATCCATCAGTTCTCTAGCTTTATGAGTGATAGCCACCCAGTTTCCAAGATAAAAAGCAAGATTATTCAACAGGGAGCCTATTTGACTGAAGAGTTGCAAGATATGCTGGATTTAAATTTCTCATCTACAGAGATCAAGGAGGTATTGTGGTCCATACCTGATGACAAAGCTCCTGGGATTGATGGTTATGGTAGCTATTTCTTTAAAGCTAGTTGGGATGTTGTGGGACCAGATATGATTGCAGCTGTGCATGAATTCTTCCAAACAGGTGAAATGCTAAAAGTAATCAACACCACTTCTATCTCACTAGTGCCTAAAGTTAGCTGTCCTACAAAAGTTCATGAGTATAGGCCCATTGCCTGTTGTTCTGTGTTGTACAAATGCATATCTAAGCTGCTTTGTCTTAGACTTAAGAACATTCTACCACACCTTGTCTCCCAGAATCAAGGTGCTTTTATTGGTGGTAGGAGTATTCTCAGTAATATTTTGGTGTGCCAAGACCTTGTGAGGCACTATGCAAGGAAGCAATCAACTCCAAGTTGATTGATGAAGATTGATTTGCAAAAGGCCTATGATACTGTTGAATGGGGATTCTTGACAGACCTGTTGGAGGCTTTGTGCTTTCCAAAGCACTTCATTAAGGTTATTATGGCTTGTGTGACCACAGCTAGCTTCACAATACTCATCAATGAGACCAGTCAAGGTTTCTTCAACTCCAAAAGAGGGCTAAGACAAGGAGACCCTATTTCTCCATTGCTCTTCACTCTTTGCATGGAATACTTGACAAGAACTCTACAATACTTAGGTGGGAGGAAGGATTTTCACTTCCACCCTAGATGCTCCACAATGAAGCTAAACAATTTATGTTTTGCTGATGACATGCTGGTTTTTTGCAAAGGGGATATTAAGAGTGCCAGGCTGCTCCTTCAAGGCCTTAAGCACTTTGGACTTGTCTCAGGCTTGATGGCCAACAAGGGGAAATCTGAAATATACCATGTGAATATGGTTCCTGCAGATGTGGAGAAGCTTCTACAGAAGTCAGGTTTCAAGCTGGGGGAACTGCCTTTCAGATATTTGGGGGTTCCTATATGCAATAGGAAACTGAGTATTAAGGATTGTGATCAGTTAGTTCTGAAAGTCATGCATAGAATTACAACATGGCAATCAAGACACCTCTCCTTTGCTGGAAGGTTGCAGCTTGTAAATTCTGTCCTTATGAGCATATGTACTTATTGGATGCAAATTATCATTTTCCCCAAAACTGTCATCAAGAGGATCAATCAATTATGCAGAAGATTTTTGTGGGAAGGTACAACAGATGGCACTAAGGCTGGCTATGTGAAATGGAATTCAGTCTGCAAACCAAAGAAACATGGTGGTCTGGGAGTGAGAGACCTAGCCCTCTGGAACCTCATTGCAGTTGGAAAGATTGCATTGCAAATTGCAGAAAAAAAGACACACTATGGGTCAAATGGGTCCATAGTGTATATTTGGAAGGGAAAGTTTGGTGGGGGTACTTGCCTCCCACCACTAGTAGCTGGATATGGAAACAGGTGTGTAAAGTGAAAATTGCTTTGAAGGGCTGGCTGCAACAACCATGGTGGCCTATTGGCCGCTATTAGTAGCCAAAATTTACCATGGAGTTGTGAGCCTGGGGGAGAAGGTGCACTGGCATGGTGCTGTTTGGAGTACACTCAATATCCCCAAACACAGCTTCTTGTGGTGGGTAGCTATGCAACAAAGGCTGCCTGTCAGAGTATGGCTAGCTAGGTTCATCTTGTGTGAATCACAGGCTTGTTGCATCTGTGAGCTAGAGCCAGAGACACATCAGCATACTTTCTTTGAGTGTCCCTTGTTATATTTTGGCTATGCTCTAGGCAGAATAGGTGTGATTATGTTTAAAGAACGAATAGTTAAGCTTTACTTAAGATAACTTAGATACAGATGCACCACTAAGTCAAATTAAGGTCCTAAGAACACCACTTGATTCAAGCTTAAAATCAAGCTAGCATAGGTGCTTGGATTAATGATGAATTAATCAAAGCAAAGAAAACTCGAAAGTTTCAAAGATATAAAGGTCTAAGATGATTTTATTCAAATGAAAATGTGCCCTTTAGATACATGTCCTTGACTCTCTAAAAGATAAATGCTGAAAAATAAAAGTAATTAAACTAATTAAGCTAAAAACCTATCCTAACTAGGGTTGAAGTCGATCCTTGCTCATACTCTATAATTTTGAACGGTCATGTGACCATTTTCCTTGATGTTCTCACTTATTCCTTCAAAGTAGGAAACCAAACCCTAAAATGATAAGGTTAGGCGCCTAAGATGAGCTTTGGAGGGAAAATGATTCCTTTTGCTTGAACTCTTAGCTTTGGCCGCCCATTTTGTGTAGAAGATAGAACTTGGCCGCCCATTTTGTGTAAAGATAGAAGTTCCATCCTATCCTTATCTCTAGTTGATCCTTAGGAGCCATTTTCTGATGTTTAGGCGCCATTTTCCTTGCTTCACTCGTCCATGCTTCATTATGCAACCCTAGTTGACTTTCTACTTACTAGAAATGAAATTACAACTCAACTAAGACTTTCCTAGTTAATCTAATATGACATTAAATTAACTAAGAGTATATTTTATTCACTAGACTCCTAATAAAGCAATAAAGATAGTAATTAGTCAATAATTAATTAACTAAGCTAAGGACACTTTCAAGGGACTTAAAGGACTCAATAGTCTTAAGGGAAATCATAACATCCCTTAGCACATAAGCAACCATGTTCTTGGTCTTGGAATCAATGGAGCTAGATGGACCTCCATCATCCTCTCCTTCTTTGGAGGAATTTGACCTCAAACTTGGTAGCTCTTCATCATCATCATAGAAAGGGCTCAAATCAGCAACATTGAATGTGGCTGAAACTCCATAGTCTCTTGGCAACTCGATCTTGTAGGTGTTGTTGTTGACCTTCTCAATCACTCTAAATGGACCATCAGCTCTAGGGCTAAGCTTGGACTTTCGTTTAGAAGGGAAACGTTCCTTCCTTAGATGAATCCAAACCATGTCATCCTCTTTGAATTGGACATCTCTCTTTTTCTTATCAATCCTCTCCTTGGTTCTCTCATTGGCTTTTTCAATCTTTCCTCTCACATACTCATGTAGCTTTTGGATCTCTTTCACTCTATTTTCGGCTTCATGGCTATATTTTGTGGTGGTAGGGAAAGGGGCTAGGTCAATAGGGGTGCAAGGGTTTTGACCATAGACCACAAAGAATGGACTAAGGCCAGTAGTCTTACTAGGAACTCGATTGTAGGCAACCTCAGCATGAGGTAGCATCTCCTCCCATTGTTTAGGGCTTTTTGTAGCTAGGGCTCGAATTAGGGTTCCTAGGGTCTTATTGGTGACCTCTGTTTGGCCGTCAGTTTGAGGATGGCTAGAGGTACTGAACTTGAGCTTTGTTCCCATCTTCTTCCAAAGTGTAAGCCAGAAGTGACTTAAGAACTTTGGGTCTCGATCACTAACCATCGTCTTTGGCACTCCATGAAATCTAACAATGTCCCTGAAATACAAGTTAGCACAAGAAACAGCATCGTTAGTTGTGTGGCACGCCACAAAGTGTGCCATCTTGGAAAACCTATCAACCACCACCATGATTGAATATTTTTGGCGTTGGGTTCTAGGTAATCCGGTAATGAAATCCAAGCTCACATCCTCCCATGGTGCTTGAGGAATAGGAAGAGGCATAAACAACCCTTGAGGTAGTAAATGACCCTTAGCCTTTTGGCATATTAATCACCTCTTAATCAAAAACTCCACATCTCTTGCCAATCTAGGCCAAAAGAAATACTCACTCACAAGCATAACAGTCTTTTCTATCCCAAAGTGGCCAGTAAGCCCACCTTCATGAAACTCCTTAACTAAGGACACTCTCATACTGTGCCTTGGAATACATAGGCGATTTCCCTTAAAAAGAAACCCCTTTAAGAGGTAATAATCACCACTTGGACGATTATGACACTTTTCAAACAATACACCAAACTTCTTGTCCTCTACATAGCATTCTTTCAATAACTCAAGCCCCATCACCTTAGGGCTTAAGGTAGAAAGCAATAGGTACCTCCTAGATAAGGCATCAGCACCTTTGTTCATCTTCCCTGCTTTATGCTTAGTAAAATGGAATGTTTGAAGGTATTCCACCCACTTAGCATGTCTAGGTTGCAATTTTTGTTGGCTTTAAAGGTACTTAAGCGCCTCATGATCAGAATGGAGAATGAACTCCTTAGCAATGAGGTAATGTCTCCAATGGTCCAAGGCACGAACCAAAGCATAAAATTCTTTGTCATAGGTCGAATACTTTCTCTTTGCTTCGTTCAATTTCTCACTAAAGTAGGCCAAAGGCCTTCCATTTTGAGATAACACAACTCCAATTCCCACGCCAGATGCATCACATTCAACCTCAAAAACTTCATTAAAGTTAGGTAAATATAAAATAGGAGCACTAATCAATTGAGCTTTTACCTCCTCAAACGCCTTGTTGGCTTGTTCACTCCACTCAAACTTCTTTAACTTTGTGATCTCTGTAATTGGAGTCATAATAGCACTGAAGTTTCGAACAAACCTCCTATAAAAGGAAGCTAGTCCATGAAAGCTTTGAACTTGTTGTATTGAGGTAGGAGTAGGCCACTCCTTGATTGCTTGGACCTTCTTCTCATCAGCCTTGATCCCTTCTTTAGAGATAATGAAACCTAAAAACACAACTTGACTAGAAAAGAAGTGACATATCTCTAAATTACCATACAAGCATTCGGCCCTCAACACACTAAACACTTGCTCTAAGTGTTTTTCATGCTCAAATTCATTCATGCTATAGACTAGTATATCATCAAAGTAAACTACTACAAATCTGCCCAAAAAAGGCTTCATAGTTTGATTCATTAATTGCATGAAAGTACGTGGAGCATTAGACAATCCAAATGGCATAACAAGCCACTCATACAAGCCCTCCTTTGTCTTAAAGGCAGTCTTTCATTCATCCCCTTCACAAATTCGAATCCGATGGTATCAACTTCTCAAATCAATTTTAGAGAACACATTAGAACCATTAAGATCATCTAATAAAACATTCAATCTTGGAATTGGAAATCTGTATTTAATAGTGATCTTATTAATAGCCCTACTATCCACACACATGCGCCATTCACCATTCTTCTTTGGCACTAAGAGAGTTGGAACTGCACAAGGACTCAAAGACTCTCTAATCATGCCTTTAGACAACAATTCATTCACTTGCCTCCTTATTTCTTCAGTTTCTGTAGGGTTGGTTCTATAGGCAGGCTTATTAGGCAACATAGCTCCAGGAATTAGGTCAATTTTGTGTTGGATGTCTCTTTTAGGGGGTAGGCCGTGGGGTATTTCATGTGGGAAGACATCTTTGTAGTTTTCAAGCAATGGGACAAGTAAAGGGTGATCTAGATTACTATCAACTTGTTCCTTTTGATCTATATTTAACAATAACTCACGAAAAGGACTAAGTTCATGATAATCAGATTTTAACAAGGTGGTGAGTGAATGATATTTTTCTTATGTGGAATGTTGTTTAGAGGAAGGGATAGACATGATAGGGGTTAGGGTTACTTTCTTTCCATCTTTAGTGAATGAATATGTGTTCTTGTAACCATCATGTATGACTCTCCTATCAAACAACCATGGACGCCCTAACAGCACATGACAAGCATCCAAAGGAATAATATCACACCAAATCTCCTCTTTATAGTTACTACCAATACTAAAAGACAATAGCAAACGGTTAGTAACTTGGATACCTTTACCTTGATTAAGACATTGAATCACATATGGCTTAGGGTGAGGAGTATTTGAAAGCTTCAACTTATCCACCATAGTTTGGGACGCCACATTGGTACAACTCCCTCCTTCAATAATCAAGATACACACCTTGTTCTCAACAGTACATCTAGTATGGAATATGGTCTCTCTTTGTTGTGACTTCTCCTCATCTACCACGCCACTCAAGGCTCTCCTAACAACCAAGCATTCACCCTCATCAGGACCAACAACCTCTTCTCCATATTCCTCCTCTTTACACGCCTCCATAACTACATCATCCACCTCCTCTAGGGTTTCATACTCTACTAGGGTTACAATTCTTTTGTTAGGACACTCAGAAGCAATATGTCCTCCTCCTTGGCACCTAAAACACTTCCTAGAAGATCTATTTGGGGTGAAAGTATTGGGGGTGAAAGTATTTGGGGTGTTTGGGGATTTTAGGATCGAACTTGGGGTAGGTTTAGAAAAGTTTGTGTTTGGCTTAGAGTAGGTGTTAGGTTTAGGGTAAGAACGAGCTACTTCAGCCTTTCCTTTGCTCTTTTGTTGCTTCTCCACCTTGTGAGCCAAGATGATCAAGGCCTCTAAACTAGAAAAAGGATGCAATTCAACTATGTTAGCAACCTTAACATCCAAACCACCAAGAAATCTTACCAGAGTTTGAGGTTCATCCTCTTGCACTTCACACTTCATGAGATATGACTCGAATTCCCTTGCATAGGTCTCCACTGAATTCGAACCTTGTTGTAGGTGATGGAACTTCGAAAAGTTCTCGTGGACATAGTAGGTAGGAAGAAATTTCTTCTTGAGTAGCTTCTTCATTTTCGTCCAATCTCTAAGCTTTTCCTTCCCTTCTCTTTCTCTCTTGCTGCACTTACTAGCCCACCATGTTGATGCATACTTTCTAAGCTTGAGAGCAACAAGCTTGACCTTCCTATCCTCCGGAATTTGCTTATAGTCAAAGACTCTTTCAACAGTCCTTAACCATTCTACAAATTCATCTGCATCTAACTTTCCATCATACTCAGGAAGATCCACCTTAAAGTTATTGAAATTTCTTTGACCATTTTGGATGGATGGAACCCTAGATGAATCATCACTATCTCCATCAGAACTACCAAAGGGTTCGTCTCCTCTCTGTTTTCTCAATCTCAAAGACAGACTCCTTACTTGATCTTGAAGTAAAGTCATTCTGGCCTCACTCTCACGCTTCTCTTCCTCCATTGTTATGATTCTCTCTTGTAACTGTTCGTTGGTTTGGCTAGTTCCAGACATTGTGTATAGGGTTTGTGATTGGGAGAATTTAGGCTAGGATTTATATTGGCTCTGATACCAAGATGTTATATTCTGGCTATGCTCTAGGCAGAATAGGTTTGATTATGTTTAAAGAACGAATAGTTAAGCTTTACTTAAGATAACTTAGATAAAGATGCACCACTAAGTCAAATTAAGGTCCTAAGAACACCACTTGATTCAAGCTTAAAATCAAGCTAGCATAGGCGCTTGGATTAATGATGAATTAATCAAAGCAAAGAAAACTCGAAAGTTTCAAAGTTATAAACGTCTAAGATGATTTTATTCAAATGAAAATGTGCCCTTTAAATACATGTCATTGACTCTCTAAAAGATAAATGCTGAAAAATAAAAGTAATTAAACTAATTAAGCTAAAAACCTATCCTAACTAGGGTTGAAGTCGATCCTTGCTCATACTCTATAATTTTGAACGGTCATGTGACCATTTTCCTTGATGTTCTCACTTATTCCTTCAAAGTAGGAAACCAAACCCTAAAATGATAAGGTTAGGCGCCTAAGATGAGCTTTGGAGGGAAAATGATTCCTTTTGCTTGAACTCTTAGCTTTGGCCGCCCATTTTGTGTAGAAGATAGAACTTGGCCGCCCATTTTGTGTAAAGATAGAAGTTCCTTCCTATCCTTATCACTAGTTGATCCTTAGGCGCCATTTTGTGATGTTTAGGCGCCATTTTCCTTGCTTCACTCGTCCATGCTTCATTATTCAACCCTAGTTGACTTTCTACTTACTAGAAATGAAATTACAACTCAACTAAGACTTTCCTTGTTAATCTAATATGACATTAAATTAACTAAGAGTACATTTTATTCACTAGACTCCTAATAAAGCAATAAAGATAGTAACTTAGTCAATAATTAATTAACTAAGCTAAGATCACTTTCAAGGGACTTAAAGGACTCAATAGTCTTAAGGGAATTCAGAACATCCCTTAGCACACAAGCAACCATGTTCTTGGTCTTGGAATCAATGGAGCTAGATGGACCTCCATCATCCCTACTCAAAGAAGATTTGGCAAGAAATCAATTGTTTGCTAGGGATACAAATGTCTCATTCCAGTATGGGACAACTGCTAGCATGGATCAGAAGGAGGAGGAAGATAACCCCTTTACAGCAGCAGGTGATTACGGCTGCTGCAGCTAGTGTTTTGTATCAGGTGTGGAGGGCTAGGAACCAGACCCTCTGGCTAGCCAAAACACCTTCAGTCAGCTATACAGTCCAAAGAATCAAGTTTTTTGTGATACAAAGATCACAGATACTATACACTTGTAAATTGAAAGAAACAAATAGGTTTTAGTTACATAAGCTTTGTACTTAGTCTATACTTGTTTTTGATCCCTTGAGTTGGGGTTTTTTGTCCCTTCCAAGAGGAGATAGGTTGTAAAGAGTCTTTTGATGATATGACACTTCTTAATTTACCAAAAAAAAAAAAAATTCCAGATTGAAATAAAATTTTTGTGGTAGGTTTCAATGACCAAAAGAATATGAAATACCATATAGGGGCCTAACGGCCGTAGCATGAGGAGGTTTTGTGTCACATATGCTCAGTAACGGCACTCAGTCCACGTTAATGGAAAAAAAGGTTTCAAAAAAAAATGAGATTGAGGCGAAATTTTTGTGGTAGGTTTTGATTACCAAAATAATATGAAATACCAAATATGGGGGGCAAACGGCCGTCGTATGAGGTGGTTTTGAGTCACATATGCTCCGTAACGGCATTCAGTCCACGTTGATTGAACAAAAGGTATCCAAAAAAAGTTTCCAGATTGAGACGAAATTTTTATGGTAGGTTTCAATGACCAAAAAAATATGAAATACAAAATATGGGGCCTAACGGCCGTCGTATGAGGTGGTTTTGAGTCACATATGCTCCGTAACGGCACTCAGACCTTGTTGATGGAAAAAAAGGTTTAAAAAAAGTTTTCAGATTGAGACGAAATTTTTATCGTAGGTTTCATTGACCAAAAAGTTATGAAATACCAAATATGGGGCCAAACAGCCGTCATATGAGGTGGTTTTGAGTCACATATGCTCCGTAACAACACTCGGTCCACGTTGATGGAAAAAAATGTTTCAAAAAAAAAGTTATCAGATTGAGACGAAATATTTGTGGTAAGTTTCAATGACCAAAAAAATATGAAATACCAAATATGGGGCCAAACGGTCGTCGTATGAGGTTGTTTTGACTCACATATGCTCCGTAACAGCATTCAGTCCACGTTGATTGATAAAAACGTATCAAGAAAAAGTTTCCAGATTGAGATGATTTTTTTGTTGTAGGTTTAAATGACCAAAAAATATGAAATACCAATAATGGGGCCTAACAGCCGTCGTATGAGGTGGTTTTGTGTCACATATGCTCCATAACGGCACTCGGTCCACGTTGATGGAAAAAAAGGTTTCAAAAAAAAATTCCAGATTGAGGCGAAATTTTTCTGGTAGGTTTCAATGACCAAAAAAATATGAAATACCAAATATGGGGCCTAACGGCCGTCGTATGACGTGGTTTTGTGTCACATATGCTCCGTAACAGCACTCGGTCCATGTTGATGGAAAAAAAGGTTTCAAAAAAAAAATCCAGATTCATACAAAATTTTTGTGGTAGGTTTAAATGACCAAAATAATAAGAAATTCAAAATATGGGGCCAAACGGCCGTCGTATGAGGTGGTTTTGAGTCACATATGCTCCGTAACGACATTTAGTCCACGTTGATTGAAAAAAAGCTATCAAAAAAAGTTTCCAGAATGAGATGAAATTTTTGTGGTAGGTTTCAATGACCAAAAAAATATGAAATACCAAATATGGGGCCTAACGGCCGTAGTATGAGGTGGTTTTGTGTCACATATGCTCCGTAACGGCACTCAGTCCACGTTGACGGAAAAAAGGTATAAAAAAAATTCAGATTGAGGCGAAATTTTGGTAGTTGGTTTCAATGACCAAAAAAATATGAAATACCAAATATGGGGCCAAACGGCTGTCGTATGAGGTGGTTTTGAGTCACATATGCTCCGTAACGGCACTCATTCTACGTTGATGGAAAAAAAGGATTCAAAAAAAGTATTTAGATTCAGACAAATTTTTGGTGGTAGGTTTCAATGACCAAAAAAATATAAAATACCAAATATGGGGCAAAACGGCCGTCGTATGAGGTGGTTTTGAGTCACATATGCTCCGTAACGACACTCAGTCTACGTTGATGGGAAAAAAGGTTTCATTAAAAAGTTTTCAGATTGAGGCGAAATTGTGGTAGGTTTCAATGACAAAAAAAATGAAATACCAAATATGGGGCCAAACGGACGTCGTATGAGGTGGTTTTGAGTCACATATGCTCCGTAACGGCATTCAGTCCACGTTGATTGAAAAAAAGGTATGAAAAAAAAGTTTCCAGATTGAGATGAAATTTTTGTGGTAGGTTTTAATGACCAAAAGAATATGAAATACCAAATATGGGGCCTAACGGCCGTCGTATGAGGTGGTTTTGTGTCACATATGCTCCGTAACGTCACTCAGTCCACGTTGACGGAAAAAAAGGTATCAAATTTTTTTTCAGATTGAGGCGAAATTTTGTGGTAGGTTTCAATGACCAACAAAATATGAAATACCAAATATGGGGCCAAACGGCCGTCGTATGAGGTGGTTTTCAGTCACATATGCTCCGTAACGGCACTCATTCTACGTTGATGGAAAAAAAGGTTTCAAAAAAAGTATTTAGATTGAGAAAAATTTTTGGTGGTAGGTTTCAATGACCAAAAAAATATACAATACCAAATATGGGGCAAAACGGCCGTCGTATGAGGTGGCTTTGAGTCACATATGCTCCGACACTCAGTCTACGTTGATGGGAAAAAAAGGTTTCATAAAAAAGTTTTCAGATTGAGGCGAAATTGGTGTAGGTTTCAATGACAAAAAAAATGAAATACCAAATATGGGGCCAAACGGCCGTCGTATGAGGTTGTTTTGAGTCACATATGCTTCGTAACGGCATTCAGTCCACAATAATCGAAAAAATGGTATAAAAAAAGTATCCAGATTGAGTTGAAATTTTTGTGGTAGGTTTGGCATTTGTGATTCACAGAGGTGCTGCATATGTGAACTCCACCAGGAGAGCCATCAGCATGTAATTTTTGATTGCCAGTATGCTAGGAAGATATGGCAGGAAATTTGCTCTTGGCTAGGCATACACAGGATGTTTGATAGTATGAAACAACTACTGTGCTGGCTTAGGAGAGGAAGACAGTGTTCACTTGTGCAGCAGCAAGTCTTCAAGGCAACTGCAGCAGGGCTTTTATATTGCTTATGGGGTGCTAGAAACCAATCTTTTTGGTTGTGCAAAACCCCTTCAGTGTTATACATAGTACAAAGAATCAAATTTTTTGTTAGTAAAAGACTACACATGCTTTATACTTGTAAATTGAAAGAAAGAGATAGGAAATGGTTACAAGGTCTTTGTAACTAAGTACATGTGCCTGTGAGTTGGGGCTTTCCCTTCCTAAAAGGTGATAGGGTGTAAACACAGTTGGGTGATATATCAAATTCTTTATTTACTAAAAAAAAAGGTTTCAAAAAAAAGTTTTCAGATTGAGACGAAATTTTTGTGGTAGGTTTCATTGACCAAAAAAAATATGAAATACCAAATATGGGGCCAAACGGCCGTCGTATGAGGTGGTTTTGAGTCACATATGCTCCGTAACGACACTCGGTCCACGTTGATGGAACAAAAGGTGATACATATTGATTTATAACAAGGAGAGCATTAGACTAATAAAGAACAAATCGAAAACTTGATAACAATCCGTGTTCGAATGAACGAACTACCACCACTTGCCACTAGCCAAAGAACCACCAATCTAAGGTATTATTAATGCAATTAGCAATTAATAATCAACCTACTTAATCTCTAACACTCAATTGGAATTGACATGCAAAGAGAATTAAGATATTAGGATAAAAAACTTAGCTTCACTCACTAAGTCACCAAGAAAACGTTACGGTTTTCTCTTAAGAGTTTCACACTCCAACTTTCATTCATTTCATTGCCTAAATCTCTATTTTACAAGCTAGGCTAATACTTCTTATATAGTACAATATGTTGGAGTTTTTATTAAGTATGTAAGAAAAACTCTTAGTTGCTTTAAAAGTATGTGAAAGGTTAGTAGTCCTACATAAGAAGAGTAAAAGGTAAGTAATGGATTTATTAATATTAGTATTCCTACTACCTTTTGAGTTGGTTACTTGAGAAGCTTTGGTTTCCATTTAGTGGGTTGTCTCCACCTTCCCACTACTGCCGTTCCACTTTCCCAAAAGTAGCCATGATCTATTTCCACTTCTTCTTCCCAGTCCCTATATATACCTTGGTTCTGGTACTGTTTTGGGACACGGAAAAAATTCCTCCTACTCTCTTTTACAATCTCTATTATTGGGCAATATTTAGAGCATTCTCAAACTGTCTCTCTGTACTACACCATCGAGTCAGTGTCGTGTTAACCCTAAAGGTTGGTTTTCCACGAGTCCGTGTGTTCGTAGCGGGGCAATTTCAACTTTAGGGCAGTGATAATATCACGCCACGACAATTGTTCAGATAAGTTTATTATTTTACCAGTCATAATTCCTACAATCTAAAGTTGAGGTTGATTCTCTGTTTATCGTTTCAATATGGCTGGTAGTGGTCTAAAAGGTGATTTATTTATAATTTTATTTTAATGGCCGTAAGATTTTCCATGGGTTGGTTGATATTTTCTTTGAGTAAATCTTGTTACGGTTTATTGGGATGTTTTGGATCTGTTGTTTTCATCGTTGTGAAAAATCATCTACTAAACCTATGATTTGGGTGAAAACTATCTTATCTTCTATGATTTGATTTTCTACGTGCTTTGATTTTCTACGTGCTTTGATTTCAATATGCTAGGGTTTTGTAAACCCTAATTTGAATAGGCTGGTTGGATGGTATGATTTTCGTAGGTTTAATGACAAATTTATTTATGCGAAAGGTTTTGACGAAATCTGCGAAAATCAGCGGAAACTTAAATGTCTCCGATTTGCGTTTTTAAGTAGTGTTTTTTGGGTGGAAATAGCGTTTTGAGAAAGACTCACTATTTAATAGTGAGCACTGCCCTGTCGAGTCCAAATTCGATTGGGAAAGGTGTTTTTCGAGCAGTTTTACTTTTCCAAGTCATAATTTAATTTGGATTTGATTCGAAAAACCTTTTTCAAGACTATTATTTTAAGATTATCATTGGTATAATGTGTGGGAATAATTTTCTTGATTGCACACCAAGTGTTCGATGAAATGACTCAAAGGGAAAAGGTTGAAAAGAGAGCGGTCAAACGCATATGGAATGCTATCGAGACTTTAATGTGCTTAGGGAAGTTTCCTGATCATCCTATATGCTATTAAACTCTAAACTTGCATAATATGTTTATTGAATGCTCAATGCTTTTTTTCATTTACATATTTATCATTGTATTATATTGCAATGTGGGGGTAAGTTAGAGTTTGAAACAAATAGGAATGTTGTTTGGGCTCTCTTTTGAGAGTGTTGGAGAACGAAACTTCCATGTGTTTACTTTGTTTTCTGTGTGGACTTTAATTGCCTATACCAAGTATGATTATTTATTCTGCTAAGTGTGTTGTGTGGGGTCCATTGCTAAATCTCTTGATTGATTAGGATTTGTAGTACTCTATTATGCAAAGTGTCTTGAGTTTATTACCATCCTCCTCGGCCTAGGGAGCAATGGATTTGTAGAGCATGGATTAAGAGCTAAGTTTGAGAAACCCATTGGTCTGATTTTAGAGGAAATAAGTGTTTTCCTAAGTATGTTTTCTAAACTTGATGGTTTTGTGTTGTTCTTAACATGTATTGCTTATGCACTTAGTTTGTCAGCTTACCATATATAAAGCACAAGGTTGTGGATTTGTTTTAGAAAGCGTTTTTCTAAATGACGATGTAACTGAGTTACAAGTCTAATATGCTAGTAATATGTTCCTGACTTGATGTTGTCTTGCAGTAAGAAAGTTTATGATACAAAGCAGTTTTAGTCAATGTACTTTCTATGAGTATTGGTGCGTTGGTTTGAATTGCAACGCAAGAGGGGATTGCAAAGTCAACTATGAATTAGGATTAAACTAGTTGAATCAGTCAAGTCAAAAACTTTATTTTGAAAGATTTTTGCCCATTGTGGGGGTAATTTGATGGCATTGGCCACTTCTTAACGATCTATATTACATTTGTCAGATTTCATGTCTCTTTGCAGGTATGTTTTGGGAAGCACTCATCATGTCTTAAGAGGGTAAGTTGTTTGTTCATGATGGATCTATAGCCTATGTGGTGGTCCTTTAATGGGACTTGATGGATTCATCACTTGTATATGAGACTGGGCAATGAGTGTCCTTAATGTGTCTATACTCCATTGAGATGGGATAGTCTTATGAGAGCTTATAGATACATTGTGTCTATACATTGTGATATCACATGAGTATGTAAAATCTGAGAGGGATATTGTAGATCCTCTCACCAAAGGCCTTTGTAGAAAAATGGTGCTAGAGTTAGCACTAGGAATGGGTTTAAAGCCTATTGTGGAGTGAATTATGATGGATACCCTTCTTAGAAATTTTCTAAGTTCAAGGGTCAAACTAAGTCATAAAAGAACTCAAGTAGTAGATACTACTACCATTCCTATATTAATAAAAGTGATGTAGTATTTATTTTTACTGTAAAATGTGTAAGGATGAGTAAAAGCTCTTAATAAGTTCATAGCCTTGATAAGGTGGTTTGAAACAGTACAAACTTGATGAACTTACCTATGTGAATGTGGGGGTTACGCCCAATCCCCTATGAGATCCCTAAGGCTTAGGATCTCTAGAGCATTCATGAAAATCCAGGCATTGTAGGGCACTTATATATAAATCCCGAGAACGTTTCTTATTTCGAAAAAGGTTTAGTGCTCAAGTATTGATTATAAACTCCGTAGCAGGTTCAAAGAGAAATCTACATAATACGACAGTATGACATACTTGTATGCGCTGGGTATCAATTCAAGTCTCTAAGACATTGATGCTTACAAAACTGAGTATCTATTGCCCATATCTTCTTTTTCCAGCCCTGTTTCTTTCTATTCCTTCTTTTGAATCATGTGGGGGATTGTTGGAGTTTTTATTAAGTATGTAAGTAAAACTCTTAGTTGCTTCAAAAGAATGTGAAAGGTTAGTAGTCCTACATAAGAAGAGTAAAAGGTAAGTAATGGATTTATTAATATTAGTCTTCCTACTACCTTTTGAGTTGGTTACTTGAGAAGCTTTGGTTTCCATTTAGTGGGTTGTCTCCACCTTCCCACTATTGCCATTCCACTTCCCCAAAAGTAGCCATGATTTGTTTTCACTTCTTCTTCCCAGTCCCTATATATGCCTTGGTTCTGGTACTCTTTTGGGACACAAAAAATTCCTCCTACTCTCTTTTACAATCTCTATTATTGGGCAATATAAAGAGCGTTCTCAAACTGTCTCTCTGAACTACACCGGCGAGTCAGTGTCGTGTTAACCCTGGAGGTTGGTTTGCCACGAGTCTGTGTGTTCATAGCGGGGCAATTTCAACTTTAGGGCAGTGATAATATCATGCCACGACAATTGTTCAGATAAGTTTGTTATTTTACCAGTCATAATTCCTACACAATAAAGGGTAGCTTTACCTTACAAAATAAAATAATAAAAATACAAAACAAAGCTTAAAATATTCCAACTATGCTGCTGCCAAATTTCAGTCAGCACACCTTCCACCATTTTTGCCTTTTCTCCCTAATGGTTAATCTTTTGGATACGAAACCAACTGGAGGGTCTTCTACACTTCAGTAGCTTTCCAACCATAGGTCACACGCCCCATTTGGATAAGAAATGGCTGCTTTCCAAAGTAGAAAGAAAAGAAGGCTGCTGAATCATGTTGAACTGCGTGTAACATTATGGTCCAATGAGAGGCTTTCCTACCTAAGTAAACTTGCTTATTATTGGACCAAATTAAGCAGGCACCTCAATCAGCTCAATAATGAATCTGGGATCTTAGTTTTGTTTGCTTATCACGTCCAAAACCTTCTCATTCAAGCTTCCTTAAAACCGGACAATTTGGAAACCAAAACTCCACATCTGACATTTGTTGCTTCTACGGCTTCATTTCTCAATGAAATACCACCAAATTGTGTAGGATGAATATTCAAGATGTTAGTGAACCAATGCAATTTGAATCAATCAAAAAATCCTAGTAGCTTGCTCCAAATCATCAAAAACATTTTGCCGCGCCATAGAGAAAATGTACAAAACAGTTTCTACTTAAAACAACTAAATATACTATGTTACTAATCTAGTATAAACAACATATTTAGGATGATTAATGCTAATAATGCCCCTTGTTATATTCTTAAATCTCAAAACCAACCATAAACAATAATTAAATAAACTTATTAAGAACTTTAGATTGATTAGGTTAGAGTATCTAGATGCGTATGCATCATACTCCCCTTCTTTGAGAAAGATTCGTCCTCGAATCTTGTTTTTGAATTTGGAATTTAGGATGAAGAATATTTGAGAACAAGTATCCCCTTCTTTAGATACATCTTCAATTTCAAGCTCTTCCTTTTTATCTCCATGGCTCAAAACTGATATAGCATCTCCATTTATGTTGCCTTCAGTAGCAACTTCACTATCTTCTTTACCAAGTACTTCTTTTGATATTTGCTTGATCTCTTTTTCTTCTTTTTCCACTTCAATTATGATCACCTTGGTTGTTTCTTCCTTTAAAATGGTCTCTTTGACATCTTCAACCTCTTTATTAGATAGCCATAGTTGATGAAGATCTTCCTTTACTTGATGAAAACCTTCAACTATGGTATGAAGTTGTTGACTACAAAGTTCAAGTTTCTCTTTTACACATGAATTGCATAAGCAACCCCTTTGATAAGAACTTGACAAAAACTCCTTCTTGAGCTCACTTCTCAACTTGCTCCAAGTGCTAATATTTTATTTTCCATCTCTTCTCCTCTGGGCCTTCAAATTCTCCCACCATCCTAAAGCATGTTTCCTAAAAGAGTACTTGATTAGTCTAAATAAATCATATTCGGAGAGATCATACCTTTCATAGACTGTATCAATTTTGTGAAGCAATCTTGTAAATTTGAATGGACAAAGTGAACCATCAAATTTAGGAATTTGAAGGCTTTCATGGATATCATATATAGAACCCATTGCTTAAGAATAGGAACGACTCATAAAAAGCTCCTTGTTGGCTTGAAAGATTTCGTCCGTTTTGCACCTCTTACAAAAAACCAACCCAAATTCATATTAAATGAACTCCGATTAATCTCAAATTTTACCACTAGAAAGATCACTTCTTGAAACCCAAAAGAACCTATTAAACACCTAAAAACTCAAAGAAACAAAGGAGATATGGGCAAAAACGTTTGAGTAAAATTCTGACTGTTTTTGCGGTTTTGTGTTTAAGTGTGTTTAAGGCTTAAAACTCTCCCTCCCAAGTCGTGTGAGTGCTAAGAATTCTCACAATCCCTTTAGCTCTCATACCAAATGATACATATTGATTTAGAACAAGGAGAGCATTAGACTAATAAAGAACAAATCGAAAACTTGATAACAATCCGTGTTCGAATGAACGAACTACCACCACTTGCCACTAGCCAAAGAACCACCAATCTAAGGTATTATTAATGCAATTAGCAATTAATAATCAACCTACTTAATCCCTAACACTCAATTGGAATTGACATGCAAAGAGAATTAAGATTTTAGGATAAATAACTTAGCTTCACTCACTAAGCACCGGATTCCTTCCAATCCCACCTCCGTAATTCCGACCAATACCGATAACCGACACGAGGGCCATTTAGAGGCCCTTTTGGAGCTTGAAGCCCCCCAAAATTTACAGAGACCCTATTGGGATCCCAGAGAAGGCACCCATCAAATAAAATCACCATGCCCGAAAATGTTCTGATTTACCCGTTTTCGTTGACTATTACTCACGCCCCGGCCATATCCCGGGGCCCGGAGTCGGATCTTGCCCACAATTATTTAGGGCCTCCTTGGGCCTTATGAGGACCTGTGGAACCTTAACATGCCCCAAAACCGGGCACCAGATGCCTTCCAATCCCACCTCCGTAATTCCGACCAATACCAATAACCGTCTCGGGAGGCCATTTAGAGGCCCAGAAGCGCCCCAAAATTTACAGAGACCCTATAGGGACCCCCGGGAAGGCACCCGTAAAAAAAATAACCCTGCCTGAAAATGTTCCGATTTTCCCGTTTTCGTCGACTATTACGCACGCCCAGCCCTCGTCCCGGGGCCCGTTGTCGGATCTTGCCCAAAAAAAATTTAGGGCCTCCTTGGGCCATATGAGGCCCTTTGGAACCTTAACATTACCCAAAACCGGGCACCGAAAGCCTTCCAATCCCACCTCTGTAATTCCGACCAATACCGATAACCGACTCGGGAGGCCATTTAGAAGCCGTTTGGGGCTTTAAGCCCCCCAAAATTTACAGTGACCCTATTGGAACCCCGGGAAGGCACCCGTCATAAAAAATCACCCTGCTCGAAAATGTTCCGATTTACCCGTTTTCGTTGACTATTACTCACGCCTCGGCCACGTCCCGGGCCCGAAGTCGGATCTTGCCCACAATTTTTTAGGGCCTCCTTGGCCCATATGAGGCCCCTTTGGATCCTTAACATGCCCCAAAACCGGGCACCGGATGCTTTCTAATCCCACCTCTGTAATTCTGACCAATACCGATCACCGACTCGGGAGGCCATTTAGAGGCCCTTTTGGGGCTTGAAGCCCCACAAAATTTACAGTGACCCTATTGGGACCCCCGGGAAGGCACACGTAAAAAAATTACCCTGCTCGAAAATATTCTGATTTACCGGTTTTCATGGACTATTAATCACGCCCAGGCCACGTCCTGGGGTCCGGAGTCGGATCTTGCCCAAAAAATTTTAGGGCCTCCTTGGGCCATATGAGGCCCTTTGGAACCTTAACATGCCCCAAAACCGGGCACCAGATGCCTTCCAATCCCACTTCCGTAATTCCGACCAATACCTATAACGATAACCGACACGGGAGGCAATTTAGAGGCCCTTTTGGAGCTTGAAGTCCCCCCAAAATTTACAGAGACCCTATTGGGATCCCAGGGAAGGAACCCGTCAAAAAAATCACCCTTCCCGAAAATGTTTCGATTTACCCGTTTTCGTGGACTATTACTCACACCCCGGCCACTTCCCGAGGCCCGGAGACGGATCTTGCCCAAAATTTATTTAGGGCCTCCTTAGGCCATATGACGCGCTTTGGAACCTTAACATGCCCCAAAATGGTGCACGGATGCCTTCCAATCCCACCTCCCTAATTCCGACCAATACAGATAACCGACTCGGGAGTCCATTTAGAGGCCCTTTTGGGGCTTGAAGCCCCCCAAAATTTACAGAGACCCTATTGAGATCCAAGGGAAGGCACCTGTCAAATAAAATCACCCTGCCCGAAAATATTCCGATTTTCCCGTTTTCTTCGACTATTACGCACGCCCCGGCCTCGTCCCGGGGCCCGTTGTCGGATCTTGCCCAAAATTTTTTAGGGCCTCCTTGGGCCATATGAGGCCCTTTGGAACCTTAACACGACCCAAGACCGGGCACCGGATGCCATCCAATCCCACCTCCATAATTCCGACCAATACCGATAACAAACACCGGAGGCCATTTAGAGGCCCTTTTGGGGCTTGAAGCCCCCAAAAGTTTACAGTGACCCTATTGGGACCCCCGGGAAGGCACACGTAAAAAAATACCCTGCTCGAAACTGTTCCGATTTATCGGTTTTCATGGACTATTAGCCACGCCCCAGCCACGTCCCGGGGCCCGGAGTCGGATCTTGCCCAAAAAGATTTTAGGGCCTCCTTGGGCCATATGAGGCCCTTTGAAACCTTAACATGACCAAAAACCGGGCACCGGATGCCTTCTAATCCAACCTCCGTAATTCCGACCAATACCGATAACCGACACAGGAGGCCATTTAGAGGCCCTTTTGGAGCTTGAAGCCCCCAAAATTTACAGAGACCCTATTGGGATCCCAGAGAAGGTACCCATCAAATAAAATCACCCTGCCCGAAAAAGTTCTGATTTACCCGTTTTCGTGGACTATTACTCACGCCCCGGCCACATCCCGGGGCCTTGAGTCGGATCTTGCCCACAATTATTTAGGGTCTCCTTGGCCCATATGAGGCCCTTTGGATCCTTAACATGCCCCAAACCGGGCACCGGATGCTTTCTAATCCCACCTCCGTAATTCTGACCAATACCGATAACCGACTCGGGAGGCCATTTAGAGGCCCTTTTGGGACTTGAAGCCCCCCAAAATTTACAGTGACCCTATTAAGACCCCCGGGAAGGCACACGTAAAAAAAATTACCCGGTTCGAAAATGTTCCGATTTATCGGTTTTCATGGACTAATCAAGCCCCGGCCACGTCTCGGGGCCCGAAGTCGGATCTTGCCCAAAAAAAATTTAGGGCCTCCTTGGGCCATATGAGGCCCTTTGAAACCTTAACATGACCCAAAACCGGGCACCGGATGCCTTTCAATCCCACCTCCGTAATTCCGACCAATACCGATAACCGACACGGGAGGCCATTTAGAGGCCCTTTTGCAGCTTGAAGCCCCCCAAAATTTACAGAGACCCTATTGGGATCCCAGAGAAGGCACCCATCAAATAAAATCACCCTGCCCGAAAATGTTCTGATTTACCTGTTTTCGTGGACTATTACTAACGCCCCGGCCACATCCCGGGGCCCAGAGTCGGATCTTGCCCACAATTATTTAGGGCCTCCTTGGGCCATATGAGGACCTTTGGAACCTTAACATGCCCCAAAATCGGGCACCAGATGCCTTCCAATCCCACCTCCGTAATTCCGACCAATACCGATAACCGACTCGGGAGGCCATTTAGAGGCCCTTTTAGGGCTTGAAGCCCCCCAAAATTTACAGAGACCCTATTGAGATCCCAGGGAAGGCACCTGTCAAATAAAATCACCCTGCCCGAAAATGTTCCGATTTTCCCGTTTTCGTCGACTATTACGCACGCCCCGGCCTCGTCCCGGGGCCCGTTGTTGGATCTTGCCCAAAAAAATTTTAGGGCCTCCTTGGGCCATATGAGGCCCTTTGGAACCTTAACACGAACCAAGACCGGGCACCGGATGCCATCTAATCCCACCTTCATAATTCCGACCAATACCGATAACCCACACCGGAGGCCATTTAGAGGCCCTTTTGTGCCCGAAGCCCCTCAAAATTTAGAGAGACCCTATTGGGACCCCGGGAAGTCACCCGTCAAAAACAATCAGCCTACCAAAAAATGTTCCGATTTAGCCGTTTTCGTGGACTATTACTCACGCCCCGGCCACGTTAAGGGGCCCCGAATCAAATCATGCCAAAAAAAATTTTAGAGCCTCCTTGGGCCATATGAGGCCTTTTGGAACCTTAACATTCCCCAAAATCGGGCACCGGATACCTTCCAATCCCACCTCTGTAATTCCGACAAATACCGATTACCGACTCGGGACGCCATTTAGAGGCCCTTTTGGGGCTCGAAGCCCCCCAAAATTTACAGAGAGCGTATTGGGACCCCGGGAAGGCACCCATAAAAAAAATCAGGCTGCCCTAAAATGTCCCGATTTACCCGTTTTCATGAACTATTAGTCAAGCCCCTGCCACGTCCAAGGGCCCAAAGTCGGATCATGCCCAAATAAATTTTAGGGCCTCCTTGGGCCATATGAGGCCCTTTGGAACCTTAACATGCCCCAAAACCGGGCACCGGATGCTTTCCAATCCCACCTCCGTAATTCTGACCACTACCGATAACCCACTCGGGAGGCCATTTAGAGGCCCTTTTGGGGCTTGAACCCCCCAAAATTTACAGTGACCCTATTGGGACCTCCGGGAAGGGACACGTATAAAATATTGTCCTACTCGAAAATGTTCCGATTTACAGGTTTTCATGGACTATTAAACACACCCCCGGCCACGTCCTGGGGCCCAGAATCAGATCTTGCCCAAAAAAATTTTGGGGCCTCCTTGGGCCATATGAGGCCCTTTTAAACCTTAATATGAACCCAAACCGGGCACCGGATGCCTTCCAATCCCACCTCCGTAATTCCGACCAATACCGATAACCGACTCGGAGGCCATTTAGTGGCCCTTTTGGGGCTTGAAGCCCCCGAAAATTTAAAGTGACCGTATTGGGACCCCGGGAAGGCACACGTAAAAAAAATTACTATGCTCGAAAATGTTCTGTTTTACCGGTTTTCATGGACTATTAATCACGCCGCGGCCACGTCCTAGGGCCCGGAGTCGGATCTTGCCCAAAAAAATTTTAGGGCCATAGGAGGCCCTTTGGAACCTTCACATGCCCTAAAACCGGGCACCAGATGCCTTCCAATCCAACCTCCGTAATTCCGACCAATACCGATAACCGACCCAGGAGGCCATTTAGAGGCCCTTTTGGAGCTTGAAGCCCCCCAAAATTTACAGAGACCCTATTGGGATCCCAGGGAAAGAACCCATCAAAAAAAATCACCCTTCCCGAAAATGTTCCGATTTACCCGTTTTCGTGGACTATTACTCACACCCCGGCCACGTCCCGAGGCCCAGAGACGGATCTTGCCCAAAATTTTTTTTAGGGCCTCCTTGGGCCATATGAGGCGCTTTGGAACCTTAACATGCCCCAAAATGAGGCACCGGATGCCTTCCAATCCCACCTCCCTAATTCCAACCAATACCGATAACCGACTCGGGAGGCCAGTTAGAGGCCCTTTTGGGGCTTGAAGCCCCCAAAATATACAGAGACCCTATTGGTATCCCAGGGAAGGCACCTGTCAAATAAAATCACCCTGCCCGAAAATGTTCCGATTTTCACGTTTTCGTCGCCTATTACGCACGCCCCGGCCTCGTCTCGGGGGCCGCTGTCGGATCTAGCCCAAAAAATTTTTAGGGCCTCCTTGGGCCATATGAGGCCCATTGAAACCTTAACATGACCCAAAACCGGGCACCGGATGCCTTCCAATCCCACCTCCGTAATTCCAACCAATACCGATTACCGACTCGAGAGGCCATTTAAAGGCCCTTTTGGGGCTTGAAGCCCCCAAAATTTACAGAGACCCTATTGGAACCTCCGGGAAGGCACCCGTCAAAAAAATCACCCTGCCCGAAAATGTTCCGATATACCCGTTTTCGTTGACTTTTACTCACGCCCTGGCAACGTCCCGGAGCCCGGAGTCGGATCTTGCCAAAAAATTCTTAGGGCCTCCTTGGGACATTTTAGGCCCTTTGGAACCTTAACATGCCCCAAAACCGGGCACTGGATGCTTTCCAATCCCACCTCCGTAATTCTGCCCAATACCGATAATCGTCTCGGGAGGCCATTTGGAGGCCCTTTTGGGGGTTGAGGCCCCTAATATTTACGGTGACCCTATTGCGACCCCCGGGAAGGCACATGTAAAAAAAATTACCCTGCTCCAAAATCTTCCGATTTACCGGTTTTCATGTACTATTAAACACGCCCCGACCACGTCCTGGGGCCCGAAGTCGGATCTTGCCCAAAAGCTTTTTAGGGCTTCCTTGGGCCATAAATGGCCGTTTGAAACCTTAATATGACCCAAAATCGGGCACCGGATGCCTTCCAATCCCACCTTTGTAATTCCGACCAATACCGATAACCGACTCGGGAGTCCATTTAGAGGCCCTTTTGGGGCTTTAAACCCCCAAAATTTACAGAGACCCTATTGGGACCCCCGATAAGGCACCTGTCAAAAAAAATCACCCTGCCCAAAAATTTTCAGATTTACCCGTTTTCGTGAACTCACGCCCCGGCCACGTCCCGGGGCCCAGAGTCGGATGTTGCCCAAAAACATTTTTTGGCGTCCTTTGGCCATTTGAGGCCCTTTGGAACCTTAACATGACCAAAAACCGGGCACTGGATGCCTTCCCATCCCACCTCCGTAATTCCGACCAATATCAATAACCGACTCGGGAGTCCATTTAGAGTCCCTTTTGGGGCTTGAAGCCCCGCAAAACTTACAGAAACCCTATTTGGACCCTCGAGAAGGCACCCGTCAAAAAATCATCCTGCCCGAAAATGTTTCGATGTACCCGTTTTCGTGGACTATTACTCACGCCCCGGCGACGTCCCAGGGCCCAGAGTCAGATCTTGCCCAAAAAATTTTTTGGGCGTCCTTGGGGCATATGAGGCCCTTTGGAACACTAACATGACCAAAAACCGGGTAACGGATGCCTTCCAATCACACCTCCGTAATTCCGACCAATACCGATAACCTACTCGAGAGGCCCTTTTAGATGCCCTTTTGGGGTTGAAGCCCCCCAAAATATACAGAGACCCTATTGGGACCTCCGGGAAGGCACCCGTCAAAAAAAATCACCCTGCCCAAAAATGTTCTTATGTACCCGTTTTCGTGAACTCACGCCCCGGCCACGTCCCGAGGCCCGGAGTCGGATCTTGCCTAAAAAAAATTTTGTGCGTCCTTGGGCCATATGAGGCCCTTTGGAACCTTAACATGACCAAAAACCGGGCACCGAGTGCCTTCCAATCCCACCTCTGTAATTCCGACCGATACCAATAACCGACTCGGGAGGCCATTTAGAGGCCCTTTTGGGGCTTGAACCCCCCAAAAAAATTTATTGACCCTATTGGGACCCCTGAAAAGGCACACGTCAAAAAAATCCCACTGCCCGAAAATGTTCTGATTTTCCGGTTTTCGTGGACTATTACTCACGCCCCGGCCACGTCCAGGGGCCCGGAGTCGGATCTGGCCCAAAATCTTTTTTGGCCTTCCTTGGGCCATATGAGGCCCTTTGGAACCTTAACATGCCCTAAAACCGGGCACCGGATGCCTTCCAATGCCACCTCCGTAATTCCGACTAATACGATAACCGACTCGGGAGGCCATTTAGAGGCCCTTTCAGGGCTTGAAGCCCCCAAAATTTACAAAGACCCTCGGGAAGGCACCTGTCAAAAAAATCACCCAGCCCGAAAATGTTCCGATTTACCCGTTTTCGTGGACTATTACTCACGCCCGGCCACGTCCCGGTGCCCGGAGTCGGATCATGCCCCATATATTTTAGGGCCTCCTTCAGCCATATGAGGCCCTTTGGAACCTTAACATGCCCAGAAACCAGGCACCGGATGCCTTCCAATCCCACCTCCGTAATTCCGACCAATATCGATAACCGACTCGGGAGGCCATTTAGAGGCCCTTTTGTGGCCCTAAGCCCCCCAAAATTTATAGAGACCCTATAGGGACCCCCTGGAAGGCACCCGTCAAAAAAATCACTTTGCACGAAAATGTTCCGATTTACCTGTTTTCGTGGACTATTACTCACGCCCCAATGGGATTAATCCGGTGCCCGGTTTTGGAGCATGTTAAGGTTCCAAAGGGCCTCATATGGCCCAAGGAGGCCCTAAAATATTTTTTGGCAAGATCTGACTCCGGGCCCCGGGACGTGGCCGGGGCGTGTGTAATAGTCCACGAAAATGGGTAAATCGGAACATTTTCGGCCAGGGTGATTTTTTTTGACGGGTGCCTTTCCGGGGATCCCTTTAGGGTCTTTGTAAATTTTGGGGGGCTTCAAGCCCCAAAAGGGCCTCTAAATGGCCTCTCGCGTCGGTTATCGGTATTGTCCGAAGGAAAATTTGGGAGAAACCCCCTACAACTTTTCAGTGGGGCCCACTTTATTCTTTCCCTCCCAAAAACTCAATAAAATTACTTTTCCATCCCCCAATTAAACCCAACTGATTTTCCTCTCTCTCCTCCCATTTTCCCACATTCAATCTCTCTCCTCGTTCCTTCCCATTCCCACATTCAATCTCGTCTTGGAGCTGTAGTACTTGGAGAAGAAGCAACTGGCCGATTACTAGCCACGCTAATCGGGGGTCTCCTTAATAACTCGTTATTTCGACCAACCGTTGCATCTGGGTTTGAGAAACATTCATAAGCCCTGTGTCCCTCCTTCCCACAATTGTTGCATGCTACTTTATTGCCTTTACAATCTCTTCCTGGATGGTTCTTATCACATTTTTTACAGAAATAACGACGAAGGACTCCTGACTTCTGGAATTGAGATTGGCCCTCTGCTTGGCTACGGGGCTTAAACGAACTCTGAGCACTCCTAGAGGCCTGTTGACTTGGGCCCCCTTTACCGAAGTTTCCCCTAGAACTCCGATTGTCATAATTTCTGCTCCTATCCTGGTTGAAATTGTTACCCTTGTCAAAGTGTTGGGTATCTTCCTTTGCAGGAGCTTTCATCTTCTCCGCGGCCTTCCTTCTCTCCTCAATTCTCTCAGCATTACTGGCACGAGCATAAACATCTTTCAAGGTCGTGAAGTCTCCAGCTCCCATGTGGCTAAGAAGATTCACATCAAGTTTTTCCTCAAACTTCTGAGCTCTTTCTTGCTCGTTTGGAACCAATTCAGGTACGAAACGAGACAACTCTAAGTATTTAGTATAAAAATCTTGAACTGACATATCCCCTTGCTCAAACTTCTCAAATTCTATTCTCTTCCTTTTCTTCATATGAGGCGGGAAGAACTCGGCACGTAGTGCCTTCTTGAACTCCTTCCAGCCAAATTCTGTCGTCTCCACCTCCTCATAACCATCCTCATCATAAGTGACTTTGGTGGTCAAATTATCTTTGTGGTTGGTCCACCAAATATCAGCATCTTCAATGAGATGGTAAGCGGCAGAGTCAACTCTCATTTCTTCGGGGACCTGGAGAGTAACAAAGATCTTGTCAAACTCCCTAATCCAATTCTCCATCTTCACTGGATCACCCTTTCCATCATACTTGGGCGGCTTCTTCTCATCAACTGCTTTATGAACAGCAGTAATTTCTGTCGTAGTTGCTGTACTTGTACTAGTAGCAGCTCGTGCTTCAGCGAGCGACTGAACAGCCTCGCTCATAGCTTTATTAGACTCAGCCATTTGGCGCATCAAAGCGCTCATTCTTGATGGCTTGGTCCTTTGACGTCTATGCATCTTCTAAGGACTACACAAGATAAGAGAACATAGCTTGATATTGATAGAATGTAACACTTTTATCAACTTTAATATAAATAAGCAAATAGCACATCATATACACTTCCCGTATATAACCCATCACACTAACTCACCACGGCTTGTCAAGATTTTATTTACTTTCCTATATTCTTTACCTTAGCCCAGTCATTTATAAACCTAGGCTCTGATACCAACTATAACACCCTGAATTTCGAGTTGCTAATTAAATTAAATAATATCAAAATTCTACAGAAAATTCGGCAGAGCTCCGTCTGAAATATGGACCGCCTAAAATTCAATTTAGGACTCGCGTCCAAATTATAAACCTGTAAGAATAATCCAGCAAACCAACTTCTCCAAAATCCTTGTCCAGCTCAACAGTCAATACATCCATGCATAAGTACCCGAAATCCAAAAGTGTTATTCCACAGTTATTGCAGGAATAACCGTTAAGGATAACTACCTTACTAAATTAATGTTAAAGCAACAACTAAATTAATCTATTATAGTCCAACGTGTAAGGTTTAAGTAAATTAATATTTACAACCTTAAGTTCCAAAATGATAATATATATATATAGTGCAGCGGAAATAGAACTACTATACTTCAACTAAGCTAGTGGAACGTTGCTCTCAACCCAAACCCCTTTGCAAATCTTCATGTACCTGCATATATCAGGCATGTAGTATCAGCCAAACTGGCTGAGCAAGATTTCATACTAAGAAACCAAACATATATGCAGGTAGGATATATTAACATATCCTACAAATTATTTACTTTCAAAACATAATACGAAATTCAACTTTATAAACTCTTTTTCCTTTCTTTGTATTTCTTCCAAAACGTATACATTCTTTCTTTTCCTTTTTGAAACCAAATCCTTTCTTTCCTTTTCTTTAACAAAATATATTAAAAGTCTCAAAGTTATAAATCTAGAGAATGGAACAACTTTTATTTCCATTGGGCTAGCTAGGCCCTCCGGATAAAACTAAGACAAAGATCCCTAGTGTGCACACCCTACAAACGGCCAAACCGTATCAGAAGATCAGAGTCCGAGGTACTGATCAACGTACCCCCACAAACTATTCTATAAAATCGAGCCAAACTCAACAAAGTTCCATTCTTTGAGATGCCACACAGGCAACCCCCACAACTTTAAAAACACAAAACTATTTGATATAATATTTCCATAAACTTTCCTTTAACTTTCTATTTGTGGTTCGAAAACCAACATCTCCATCTTTGGAGGAACATCCTCCCTTTCCAACCAACTTTCTATTAATGGAGGAACATCCTCCCTTTCAAACCGCTTTCAACCAAAATTTGATACATACCTTTTTAAAACTCTTTCTCTAACTACAAAAGTTTTAGTAAGAAATCTTACCTTTTGAAATACAGCAAATCAACTATCTCAAGCAGTCAATACGGCTCCTCAATGAAACCGGAATCTACAATATAAACATATATGCACTCATTAAGTAATAATAGACTTGGCTTAACTAGTCAATGAGCTTTGCTTAACTCTAGTTTCATAAATTATGAACCTCCTACTTCAAATGACATTACTAACGAATACTAACAATACTAAAATCTCTCTTAGTTTATATAAAACCAACACCTAAGCTTCATTATATATATTTAGATACTTTGGAATCCGTTAGGAAAACATTCAAACTTAAATCACTCGAAACTAGATTATTCAATTTCAGCAGAAACTTAAAATGGCATAACTTCCTCATTCGAACTCTGAATCACGCGTTTCTTGAGCCTATCTTGAGTATAATTTCGATACGAACAACTTTTGTGAAATAGTATTTTTGCGAAAAACGCCTAGAAACTGTTGAAAAACATGAATTACGAAACTGACCTGTAATTTCTACGAATTTTAACTCTTGTTCATAAACTCATTATTACCATGAAACAATCTCACTCAATCAAGCTACACCCAACATTCATAATCAAAAACCCCCAATTCAATTTCACTTCTAAAAACCCTAACTTCATAAACTTTGAGAAAACTAAAATTAAATTAAGAACTTAACTTACCCACTACTATGGAAGATTAATGGTGAAGAAATCTTGTAAAATCGACCCTTAAAACACACCCCAAACCTCAAAACGCACCAAAATACGATCCTCTTGCTGCTCCTCTTTCTCACGGGTCGCGCCGCTACTTCGAGGTTGTTGTGTTGTGGTTGAGGCGCCGGACAGATAGAGAGATTGAAGGTAATATAATTCTTTGTGGGATGAAGATTGTGAGGGCTCAAGAGAGATGGAGAGGATGAGTGATGGAGAAGATGAAGATGGAAGGAACTAATGAACGTAATGTCTGATTGTTTTGCTTCCTTTTATTTTCTTTCTCTTTTTTTGTTTCATTATTATCCCTTTCCCTTTTATACATAAAAGCCACTCTTTTCTTTTTGCAAATAACTATATAGATATATAAGTGTAGAATCTTTCTTATTAATACTTAAACTCTTCACTAAACTTCCCATTAAATTCATACACATTTTTATAAAAAAAAATAATTCCTATGTAGAAATATTAAATATGAAATATGATTAAAAGAAATAATTTATCTTTAATAAAATAAATATTAACTATATTTCCAAAAACTGGGGTGTTACAAAATGGCCTCCCGAGTCGGTAATCGGTATTGGTCGGCATTACGAAGGTGGGATTGGAAGGCATCCGGTGCCCGGTTTTGGGTCATGTTAAGGTTTCAAACGGCCTCATATGACCAAAGGAGGCACTAAAATTTTTTTTGGACAAGATCTGACTCCGGCCCCAGAACGTGGCTGGGGCCTGTTTAATAATAGTCCATGAAAACCGGTAAATCGAAACATTTTCGAGCAGGTTAATTTTTTTGATGGGAGCAACGGTTGCGAATTTCGGCCCCAGTTTAATATTCTGGACCACGTGAGCGAATTTCGGCGATTCGCCCGTCGGGCCACGGAACGGCCTTCTAGGAAGCCTATTAATCACTATTTCAGAGGGCTCCGGGCTCCCAGGATGAAAATGGTCGTGAATCATATGGGGGGTTCCTTTGGTCACAAAATGCGCTTGGGAATATGGATACCAGCTCCGGAGCCCGTTTCGAGGCCCGAAAACGCACATACGACCCGCTGCCTGAAAACGGGCCTGTAGGAGGGTGCAACGGTCTCGACTTCGTGCTGAAAACTAACGTACGACCCCAGTTTAATATCCCGGACAACGTGTGCGAATTTCGGCGATTCGCCCGTCGGACCCTGAAACGGCCTCTCGGAAGCCTTTTATTCACTGTTTCGGAGGGCTCCGGGCACCCGGGATGAAAATGGTCGTGAATCATATGGGGGTTCCTTGGGTCACAAAATGCGCCTGAGAATGTTGATACCAGCTCCAGAGCCCGTTTCGAGGCACGAAAACGCACATACGTCCCGCTGCACATTTTTCCTGTGCCTGAATACGGGCTTTTAGGGGGTGCAACAGACGCGACTTCGAACTGAAAACTGACGTACGACCCTAGTTTAATATCCCGGACCACGTGTGCGACTTTAGGCGATTCAATCGTCGGGACCCGGAACGGCCTTCTCGGAAGCCTATTATTCACTGTTTCGGAGGGCTCCGGGTCCCGAAATGAAAATGGTCGAGAATCATATGCGGGGTTCCATGGGTCATAAAATGCGCCTGGGAATGTGGATACCATCTCCGGACCCGTTTCGAGGCCCGAAAACGGAAATACAACCCGCTGCCGGTTTTTTCCAATGCCTGAATACGGGCCTGTAGGTGGTGCAACGGTCACGACTTCGTGCTGAAAACTGACGTACGGCCCCAGTTTAATATCCCGGAGCACGTGTGCGAATTTCGGCGATTCGACCGTCAGGACCCGGAACGGCCTTCTCGGAAGCCTATTATTCATTGTTTCGGAGGGCTCCGGGCTCCGGGATTAAAATGGTTGAGAATCATATGGGGGTTCCTTGGGTCACCAAATGCGCATGGTAATGTGGATACCAGCTCCGGAGCCCGTTTCGAGGCCCGAAAACGCACATACGACTTCCTGCCCGTTTTTTCCAATGCCTGAAAACTGGCCTGTAGGGGGTGCAACGGTCGTGACTTCGTACTGAAAACTGACGTACAGCCCCAGTTTTATATCTCGGTCCACGTGTGCGAATTTCGGTGATCCGACCGTCGGGACCCAGAACGGCCTTCTCGGAAGCCTATTATTCACTATTTCGGAGGGCTTCGGGCTCCCGGCATGAAAATGGTCGAGAATCATATAGGGGGTTCCTTTGGTCACAAAATGCGCCTTGGAATGTGGATACTATCTCCAGAGCCCGTTTCGAGGCCCGAAAACGCACATACGACCCGCTGCCTGAAAACGGGCCTGTAGGGGGTGCGACTGTCGCGACTTCGTGCTGAAAACTAATGTACGATCCCAGTTTAATAACCCGGACCACGTGTGCGAATTTTGGCGTATCGCCTGTCGAACCCCGGAACGGCCCTCTCGGAAGCCTATTATTCACTGTTTTAGAGGGCTCCGGGCTCCTGAAATGAAAATGGTCGAGAATCATACGGGGGTTCCTTGGGTCACAAAATGCGCCTGGGAATGTGGATACCAGCTCCGGAGCCCGTTACGAGGCCTGAAAACGCACATACGATCCGCAGACGGTTTTTTCCTATGCCTGAAAACGGGCCTGTAGGGGGTACAACGGTTTATCTTTGTGCTGAAAACTGACGTACGACCCCTGTTTAATATCCCGAACCACGTGTGCGAATTTCGGCGATTCGACCGTCGGGACCCGGAACGGCCTTCTCGGAAGCCTATTATTCACTGTTTTGGAGGGCTCCGGGTCCCGAAATGAAAATGGTCTTGAATCATATGGGGGGTTCGTTGGGTCACAAAATGCGCTAGGGAATGCGGATGCCAGCTCCGGAGCCCGTTTCGAGTCCCGAAAACGCACATACGACCCACTGACCGTTTTTTCCGGTGCATGAAAACGGGCCTGTAGGGTGTGCAACGGTCGCGACTTCGTGCTGAAAACTGAAGTACTGCCCCAGTTTAATATCCCGTACCACGTGTGCGAATTTCGGCGATTTGTCCGTAGGGTCCTGGAACGGCCTTCTCGGAAGCCTATTATTCACTGTTTCAGAGGGCTCTGGGCTCCCGGGATTAAATTGTTATATTCTGGCTATGCTCTAGGCAGAATATAACATCTTGGTATCGAGCCAACACATATCCTAGCCGAAATTCCAAACACAAACCCTAAACACAAATCTGCAAACCAGTCAGAATTTTACTCAAAAGCTTTTGCCCATATCTCCGTTGTTTCTTTGAGTTTTAAGGTGGGTAATATGTCATTTTGGGTTTCAAGAAGTGATCTTTCTAGTGGTAAAATTTGAGACTAACCGGAGTTCATTTAGTATTAATCTGGGGTGGTTTTTCGTAAGAGGTGCAAAACTGACGAAATCCTTCAAGCCAACAAGGAGCTTTCTATGAGTGTTCCAATCTTAAGCCATGGGTAATGCATCTGGCTACTCTAACCTAATCAATCTAAGGTTTTTAATAATTCTATTTGATTATTGGTTATGGTTAGTTTTAAGATTTAAGAAGTTAACCAAGGGCTTTGATGGAGGTCCATCTAGCTCCATTGATCCTAAGACTAAGAACATGGTTATTTGTGTTTTAAGGGATGTTTTAAATTCCCTTAAGTCTATTGAGTCCTTTGAGAGTGTCCTTAGCTTAGTTAATTAATTATTAACAAAGTTACTATCTTTAATTCCTTTATTGGGGAGTCTAGAGTAATAAATGTACTCTTAGTTAATTTAATGTCATATTAGATTAACTAGGATAGTATTAGTTGAGTTGTAATTTCATTTATGTTAATTAGAGAGTCCATTAGGGTTGTATGACTACATATGGACGAGTGAAGAGCTTAAATGCAGTAAAAATGGCGCCTAACCCATGGAAGCTTCCAAGAGATCAACTAAGAGCAAAGATAGGAAGGAACATCTATCCTTTGAACGGGCCTGTAGGGGGTGCAACGGTTTGTCTTCGTGCTGAAAACTGACGTACGGCCCCAGTTTAATATCCCGCACCACGTGTGTGAATTTCGGAGATTCGCCCGTCGGGCCCCGGAACGGCCTTCTCGACAGCCTATTATTCACTATTTCGGAAGGCTGCGGGCTCCCGGGATTAAAATGGTCGAGAATCATATGGGGGTTCCTTGGGTCACAAAATGAGCCTGGGAATGTGGATGCCAGCTTCGGATCCCGTTTCGAGGCCCGAAAACGCACATACGACCCCCTGCCCGTTTTTTCCAATACCTGAAAACGGGCCTGTAGAGGGGTGCAACGGTCGCGACTTCGTACTGAAAACTGATGTACGGCCCCAATCTAATATCCCGGACCACGTGTGCGCATTTCGGAGATTCGACCGTCGGACCCGGAAAGGCCCTCTCGGAAGCCTTTTATTCACTGTTACGGAGGGCTCCGGGCTACCGGGATGAAAATGGTCGAGAATCATATACGGGGTTCCTTTGGTCCCAAAATGCGCCTTGGAATGTGGATACCATCTCCGGAGCCCGTTTCGAGGCCCGAAAACGCACATACGACCCGCTGCCGGTTATTTCCAATGCCTGAAAACGGGCCTGTAGGGGGTGCAACAGTCGAGACTTCGTGCTGAAAACTGACATACAGCCCCAGTTTAATATCCCGGACCACGTGTACAAATATCGGCGATTCGCAGTCAGGCCCTGGAACGGCCTTCTCGGAAGCCTAATATTCACTGTTTTGGAGGGCTCCGGGCTCCAGGGATTAAAATGGTCGAGAATCATATGGGGGTTCCTTGGGTCACAAAATGCGCCTGGGAATGTGGATACCGGCTCCGGAGCCCATTTCGAGTCCCGGAAACGCACGTACGACCCGCTGCCGGTTTTTTCCAATGCCTAAAAACGGGCCTGTAGGAGGTGCAATGGTCGCGACTTCGTGCTGAAAACTGACGTTTGGCCCTCGTTTCATATCCCCGGACCATGTGCGTGAATTTCGGCGATTCGCCCGTCAGGCCCCGGAACGGCCCTCTCGGAAGCCTATTATTCACTGTTGCGGAGGCTGCGAGCTCCTGGAATTAAAATGGTCGAGAATCATATGGGGGGTTCCTTGGGTCACAAAATGCGCCTGGGAATGTGGATACCATCTCCGGAGCCCGTTTCGAGCACCGAAAACGCACATCGACCCGCAGTCGGTTTTTTCCGAACCTGAAAACGAGCCTGTAGGGGGTGCAACATTTGCGACTTCGACGTACACCCCTGTTTAATATCTCGGACCACGTGGGAAAATTGCGGCGATTCGCGTGTCAGGCCCCGAAAAGGCCTTCTCGGAAGCCTATTATTCACTGTTTCGAAGGGCTCCGGGCTCCCGGGATGAAAATGGTCGAGAATCATATGGGGGGTTCCTAGGGTCACAAAATGCGCTTGGGAATGTGGATACCAGCTCTAGAGCCCGTTTCGAGTCCCGAAAACGCACATACGACCTGCAGCCGGTTTTTTCCTGTGCCTGAGATCGGGCCTGTAGGGGGTGCAACTGTTTATCTTCGTGCTGAAAACTAAAGTACGGCCCCAGTTTAATATCGCGGACCACGTGTGAGAATATCAGATATTCGCCCGTCGGGCCCTGGAACGGCCTTCTAGGAAGCCTATTATTCACTATTTCGGAGGCTGCGGACTCCCGGGATTAAAATGGTCGAGAATCATATGGGGGTTCCTTGGGTCAAAAAATGCGCCTGGGAATGTGGATACCAGCAACGGAGCCCGTTTCGTGCCCCGATAACGCGCATACGACCCACTGCCAGTTTTTTCCAGTGCCTGAAAACGGGACTGTAGGGGGTGCAACGGTCGCTAGTTCGTGCTGAAAATTGATGTACGACCCCAGTTTAATATCCCGGACCACGTGTGCAAATTTCGGCGATTCGCCCGTCGGGCCCGTACGGCTTTCTCGGAAGCCTATTATTCACCCTTTCGGAGGGCTCCGGGCTCCCGGGATGAAAATGGTCGAGAATCATATGGGGGGGTTCCTTGGGACACAAAATGCGCCTGGGAATGTGTATACCATCTCCGGAGCCCGTTTCAAGCCCCCGAAAACGCACATACGACTCGCTGTCGGTTTTATCAAAAACCTGAAAACGAGCCTGTACGGGGTGTAACGTTTGCGACTTCGTGCTGAAAACCGACGTACGGCCGCAGTTTAATATCCCGGACCACGTGTGCGAATTTCGGCGATTCGCCTGTCGGGCCACGGAACGGCCCTCTCGGAAGCCTATTATTCACTATTTCGGAGAGCTACGGGCTCCGGGATTAAAATGGTCGAGAATCATATGGGAATATGGATACCAGCTCCGGAGCCCGTTTCGAGGCCCGTTAACGCATACGACCCGCTGCCCATTTTTCCCAGTGCCTAAAAGGGGCCTGTAGGGGGTGCAACGGTCGCGACTTCGTAATGAAAACTGACGTACGACCCCAGTCTAATATTCGAAACCAGTGTGCGAATTTTGGCGATTCGACCGTCGGGACCGAGGAACGGCCTTCTCGGAAGCCAATATTCACTGTTTCAGAGGGCTCCGGGCTCCTGGGATGAAAATGGTCGAGAAACATATGGGGGGTTCCTAGGGTCATAATATGCGCTTGGGAATGTGGATACCAGCTCCAGAGCCCGTTTCGAGTCCCGAAACGCACATACGACCTGCAGCCGGTTTTTTCCTGTGCATGAGATCGGGCCTGTAGGGGTGCAACGGTTTGTTTTCGTGCTGAAAACTAACGTACGGCCCCAGTTTAATATCCCGGACCACGTGCGAGAATATCGGATATTCGCCCGTCGGCCCCCGGAACGGCCTTCTAGGAAGCCTATTATTCACTATTTCGGAGGGTTGCGGGCTCCGGGATTAAAATGGTCGAGAATCATATGGGGGTTCCTTGGGTCACAAAATGCGCCTGAGAATGTGGATACCAGCAACAGAGCCCGTTTCGTGCCCCGATAACGCACATACGACCAACTGCCCGTTTTTTCTAGTGCCTTAAAACGGGCCTGTAGGGGGTGCAACGGTCGAGACTTCGTACGAAAGCGACGTACTGCCCCAATCTAATATACTGGACCACGTGTGCGAATTTCGGCGATTCGACCGTCAGACCCGGAACGGCCCTCTCGGAAGCTTATTATTCACTGTTACGGAGGGCTCCGGGCTCCCGGATGAAAATGGTCGAGAATCATATAGGGGGTTCCTTTGGTCCCAAAATGCGTCTTGGAATGTGGATACCATCTTCGGAGCCCGTTTCTAGGCCAGAAAAACGCACATACGACCCGTTGCCGGTTTTTCCGTTGCCTTAAAACGGGCCTGTAGGGGGTTCAACGGTCGCGACTTCGTTCTGAGCTGACAGACGGCCCCAGTTTAATATCCCGGACCACGTGTGCGAATTTCGGCGGTCGCCCGTCGGGCCCTGGAACGGCCTTCTCGGAAGCCTATTATTCACTGTTATGGAAGGATCCGGGCTCCCGGGATTAAAATGGTCGAGAATCATATGCGGGGTTCCTTCGGTCATAAAATGCGCCTGGTAATGTGGATACCAGCACGGAGCCCGTTTCGAGGACCGAAATCGAATACGACCTGCTGCCGGTTTTCCAATGCCTGAATACGGGCCTGTAGGGGGTGCAACGGTTTGTCTTTATTCTTAAAACTTACGTACGGCCCCAGTTTAATATCCCGGACCACGTGTGCGAATTTCGGATATTCGCCCGTCGGGCCCTGGAACGGTCCTCACGGAAGCCTATTATTCACTGTTACGGAGGGCTGCGGGCTCCCGGGATGAAAATGGTCGAGAATCATATGGGGGTTCCTTGGGTCACAAAATGCGCCTGGAATGTGGATACCAGCAACGGAGCCCGTTTCGTGCCCCGATAACGCACATACGACCCGATGCCGGTTTTTTCCATTGCCTGAAAACGGGCCTGTAGGGAGTGCAACGGTCGCGACTTCGTACTGAAATTGACGTACGGCCCCAATCTAATATCCTGGACCACGTGTGCGAATTTCGGCGATTCGACCGTAAGACCCGGAACGGCCCTCTCGGAAGCCTATTATTCACTGTTACGGAGGGCCCCGGGCTCCCTGGATAAAAATGGTCGAGAATCATATAGGGGGTTCCTTTGGTCCCAAATGCGCCTTGGAATGTGGATACCATATTCGGAGCCCGTTTCGAGGCCCGAAAACGTTTATAAGACCCGCTGCCTGTTTTTTCCAGTGCCTGAAAACGGACCTGTTTGGGGTGCAAGGGTCGCGATGTCGTGCTGAGAAACTGACGTACGGCCCCAGTATAATATCCCGGACCACGTGTGCGGATTTAGGCGATTCGCTTGTCGGGCCCCGGAACGGTTTTCTCGGAAGCCTATTATTCACTATTTCAGAGGGCTCTGGGCTGCCGGGATTGACCATTGTCGAGAATCATTTGGGGGGTTCCTTGGGTCAAAAAATGCGCCTGGGAATGTGGAAACCATCTCCGGAGCCCGTTTCGTGCCCCGATAACGCACATCGACCCACTGCCCGTTTTTTCCACTGCTGAAAACGGCCCTGGAGGGGGTGCAACGGTCGCGACTTCGTACTGAAAAAACGACGTACGGCCCTAGTTTAATATCCCGGACCACGTGGGAAAATTACGGCGATTCGCGTGTCGGGCCCAGAACGGCCTTCTCTGAAGCCTATTATTCACTGTCTCGGAGGGCTCAGGGCTCCCGGTATTATAATGGTCGAGAATCATATGGGTGATTCCTAGGGTCACAAAATGCGCTTGGGAATGTGGATACCAGCTCCAGAGCCCGTTTCGAGTCCCGAAAACGCACATACGACCCGCAGCCGGTTTTTCCTGTGCTTAAGAACGGGCCTGTAGGGGGTGCAACAGTTTGTCTTCGTGCTGAAAACTAACGTACGGCCCCAGTTTAATATCCCGGTCTACGTGGGCAAATTTCGGATATTCGCTCGTCGACCTCGAAACGGCCTATTCGGAGGCCTATTATTCATTGTTTCGGGGGGGGAGGGCTCAGGGCTCCTGGGATTAAAATGGTCGAGAATCATATGGGGGGTTCCTTGGGTCACAAAATGCGCTTGGGAATGTGGATGCCAGCTCCTGAGCCCGTTTCGAGGCCCGGAAAACCGCACATCCGACCCGCTGCCGGTTTTCCAGTGCCTGAATACGGGCCTGTAGGGGGTGCAATGGTCGCAACGTCGTGCTGAAAACTGACTTACGGCCCCAGTATAATATCCCGGACCACGTGTGCGAATTTCAGCGATTCGCCAGTCGGGCCCGGAACGGCCTTCTCGGAAGCCTATTGTTTACTGTTTCGGAGGGGCTGCGGGCTCCGGGGATTAAAATGGTCGAGAATCATATGGCGGGTTCCTTGGGTCACCAAATGCGCCTGGGAATGTGGATACCATCTCCAGAGCCCGTTTCGAGCCCTGAAACCGCATATACTACCCGCTGTCGGTTTTTTCAGGAACCTGAAAACGACCATGTAGAGGTGCAACGTTTGCGACTTCGTGCTGAAAAACGACGTACCGCCCCAGTTTAATATCCCGGACCACGTGGGCAAATTGCGGCGATTCGCGTGTCGGGCCCAGAACGGCTTTCTCGGAAGCCTATTATTCACTGTTTCGCAGGGCTCAGGGCTCCCGGGATGAAAATGGTCGAGAATCATATGGGTGGTTCCTAGGGTCACAAAATGCGCTTGGGAATGTGGATACCAGCTCCAGAGCCCGTTTCGAGTTCTGAAAACGCACATACGACCGGCAGCCGGTTTTTTCCTGTGCCTGAGAACGGGCCTGTAGGGGGTGCAACAGTTTGTCTTCGTGCTGAAAACTAAAGTACGGCCCTAGTTTAGTATCCCGAACCACGTGGGCAAATTTCGGATATTCGCCCGTCGAGCCTCGAAACGGCCTTCTCGGAAGCCTATTATTCACTGTTTCAGAGGCTGCGGGCTCAGGGATGAAAATGGTCGAGAATCATATGGGGGTTCCTTGGGTCACAAAATGCGCCTAGGAATGTGGATACCAGCTCCAGAGCCCGTTTCGTGCCCCGATAACGCACATACGACCCGCAGCCGGTTTTTTCCTCTGCCTGAGAAGGGGCCTGGAGGGGTGCAACGATTTGTCTTCGTACTGAAAACTTACATACGGCCCGTGTTTAATATCCCGGACCACGTGGGCGAATTTCGGATATTCGCCCGTCGGGCCACGGAACGGCTCTCTCGGAAGCCATAATTCACTGTTACAGAGGGCTGCGGGCTCCCGGGATGAAAATGGTCGAGAATCATATGGGGGTTCCTTGAGTCACAAAATGCGCCTGGGAATGTGGATACCAGCAACGGAGCCCGTTTCGTGCCCCGATAACGCACATATGAACCGCTGCCGATTTTTTCCATTGCCTTAAAACGGGCCTGTACGGGGTGCAACGGTCGCGACTTCGTACTTAAATTGACGTACGGCCCCAATCTAATATCCTGGACCACGTGTGCGAATTTCGGCGATTCGATCGTCAGACCCGGAACGGCCCTCTCGGAAGCCTATTATTCACTGTTACAGAGGGCTCCAGGCTCCCTGGATGAAAATGGTCGAGAATCATATAGGGGGTTCCTTTGGTCCCAAAATGCGCCTTGGAATGTGGATACCATCTTCGGAGCCCGTTTCGAGGCCCGAAAACGCACATACGACCCGCTGCTGGTTTTTTCCTGTGCTTGAAAACGGGGCTGTAAAGGGGTGCATTGGTCGCGTCGTCGTGCTGAAAACAGACGTACGGCCCCAGTTTAATATCCCGGACCACGTGAGCAAATTGCAGTGATTCGCGTGTCGGGCGCAGAACGGCCTTCTCGTAGCCTATTATTCACTGTTTCGGAGGGCTGAGGGCTCCCTGGATGAAAATGGTCGAGAATCATATGGGTGGTTCCTAGGGTCACAAAATGCGCTTGGGAATGTGGATACCAGCTCCAGGCCCGATTCGAGGCCCGAAAACGCATATACGACCCGCAGCTGGTTTTTTTTTCCTGTGCCTGAGAACGGGCCTGTAGGGGGTGCAACAGTTTGTCTTCGTGCTGAAAACTAACATACGGCCCAGTTTAATATCCCGGACCACGTGTGCGAATTTCGGATATTCGCCCGTCGAGCCTCGCAACGGCCTTCTCGAAAGCCTATTATTCACTATTTTAGAGCTGCGGGCTCCCGAGATTAAAATGGTCGAGACCCGTATGAGGTTCCTTGGGTCCCAAAATGCGCCTGGGAACGTGGATACCAGCTCCGGAGCCCTTTTCGTGCCCCGATAACGCACATACGACCCACTGCCCGTTTTTTCCAATGCCTAAAAACGAGCCTGGAGGAGGTGCAACGGTCGCCACTTCGTACTGAAAACTTACATACGTCCCCAGTTTAATATCCGGACCTCGTGTGTGAATTTCGGTGATTCGCCCGTCGGGACCTGGAATGGCCTCCTCGGAAGCCTATTATTCACTGTTTTGGAGGATCCGGGCTCCCGGGATTAAAATGGTCGAGAATCATATGGGGGTTCCTTGGGTCACAAAATGCGCTTGGGAATGTGGATGCCAGCTCCTGAGCCCGTTTCGAGGCCCGGAAACGCACATACGACCCGCTGCTGGTTTTTTCCAGTGCCTGAAAATGGGCCTGTGGGGGTGCAACGGTCGCGACTTCGTGCTGAATACTAACGTACGGCCCCAATTTAATATCCCGGACAACGAGTGCGAATTTCGGCGATTCGCTTGTCAGGCCCTGAACGGCCTCTCGGAAGCCTATTATTCACTGTTTCGGAGGGCTCCCGGCTCCCGAGATTAAAATGGTCGAGAATCGTACAGGGGGTTCCTTTGGTCCCAAAATGTGCCTTGGAATGTGGATACCATCTTCGGAGCCCGTTTCGAGGCCCGAAAACGCACATACTGCCCGCTTCCTGTTTTTTTCCAGTGCATGAAAACTGGCCTGTAGGGGGTGCAAGGGTCGCGACGTCGTGCTGAAGCGAGCGTACAGCCCCAGTATAATATCCCGGACCACGTCTGCGAATTTAGGCGATTCGCTTGTCGGGCCCCGGAACGGCCCTCTCGGAAGCCTATTATTCACTATTTCGGAGGGCTCCGCGCTACCGGGATTAAAAAATGGTCGAGAATCAGATGGGGGGTTCCTTGGGTCACAAAATGCGCCTGGGAATGTGGATACCATCTCCGGAGCCCGTTTCGTGCCCCGATAACGCACATACGACCCACTGCCCGATTTTTCCAATGCCTGAAAAACGGCCCTGGATGGGGTGCAACGGTCGCGACTTCGTACTGAAAACCGACGTACAGCCCCAGTTTAATATCCCGGACAACGTGGGCAAATTACGGCGATTCGCGTGTCGGGCCAAAACGGCCTTCTCGGAAGCCTATTATTCACTGTCTCGGAGGGCTCAGGGCTCCAGGGATGAAAATGGTCGAGAATCATATGGGTGATTCCTAGGGTCACAAAATGCGCTTGAATGTGGATACCAGCTCCAGAGCCCGTTTCGAGTCCCGAAAACGCACATACGACCCGCAGCCGGTTTTTTCCTTTGCCTAAGAACGGGCCTGTTGGGGTGCAATAGTTTGTCTTCGTGCTGAAAACTAACGTACGGCCCCAGTTTAATATCCCGGACTACGTGGGAAAATTGCGGCGATTCGCGTGTCGGGCCTCGGAACAGCCTTCTCGGAGGCCTATTATTCACTGTTTCGGAGGGCTCAGGGCTCCCGGGATTAAAATGGTCGAGAATCATATGGGGGGTTCCTTGGGTCACAAAAAGCGCTTGGGAATGTGGATGCCAGCTCCTGAGCCCGTTTCGAGGCCCGGAAACGCACATACGACCCGCTGCCGGTTTTCCAGTCTTGAATACGGGCCTGTAGGGTGCAATGGTCGTGACGTCGTGCTTAAAACGACGTACGGCCCCAGTGTAATATCCCGGACCACGTGTGCGAATTTCGGCGTTTTCGCCAGTCGGGCCCGGAACGGCCCTCTCGGAAGCCTATTATTCACTGTTTCGGAGGGCTGCGGGCTCCCGGATTAAAATGGTCGAGAATCATATGGCGGGTTCCTTGGGTCACAAAATGCGCCTGGGAATGTGGATACCATCTCCGGAGCCCGTTTCGAGCCCTGAAAACGCACATACGACCCGATGTCGGCTTTTTCCGGAACCTGAAAACGAGAGTGTAGAGGGTGCAACGTTTGGGACTTCCTTCTGAAAACCGAAGTACTGCACCAGTTTAATATCCCGGACCACGTGGGCAAATTGCGGCGATTCGCGTATCGGACCCAGAACGTCTTTCTCGGAAGCCTATTATTCACTGTTTCGGAGGCTCAGGGCTCCCGGGATGAAAATGGTCGAGAATCATATGGGTGGTATCTAGGGTCCTAAAATGCGCTTGGGAATGTCGATACCAGCTCCAGAGCCCGTTTCGAGTCCCGAAAACGCACATACGACCTGCAGCAGGTTTTTTCCTGTTCCTGAGAACGGGCCTGTAAGGGGTGCAACTGTTTGTCTTCGTGCTGAAAACTAAAGTACGGCCCTAGTTTAATATCCCGGACCACGTGGGAAAATTTCGGATATTCCCCGTCGGGCCTCGGAACGGCCTTCTCGGAAGCCTATTATTCACTGTTTCGGAGGGTTGCTGGCTCACGGGATTAAAATGGTCGAGAATCATATCGGGGGTTCCTTGGGTCACAAAATGCGCTTGGGAATGTGGTTACCAGCTCCAGAGCCCGTTTCGTGCCCCGATAACGCACATACGACCCGTAGCCGGTTTTTTCCTCTGCCTGAGAACGGGCTTGGAGGGGGTGCAACGGTTTGTCTTCGTACTGAAAACGCGTACGACCCCTGTGTAATATCCCGGACCACGTGGGAGAATTTCGGATATTCGTCCGTCGGGCCCCGGAACGGCTCTCTCGGAAACCTATTATTCACTGTTACAAAGCGCTGCGGGCTCCCGGGATGAAAATGGTCGAGAATCATATGGGGGTTCCTTGGGTCACAAAATGAGCCTGGGAATGTGGATACCAGCAACGGGGCCCGTTTCGTGCCCCGATAACGCACACAATGCCCGCTGACGGTTTTTCCATTGCCTGAAAACGGGCCTGTAGGGGGTGCAACGGTCGCGACTTCGTACTTAAATTGACGTACGGCCCCAATCTAATATCCTGGACCACGTGTGCGAATTTCGGCGATTCGACCGTCAGACCCGGAAATGCTATCTCGGAAGCCTATTATTCACTTTTACAGAGGGCTCCGGTCTCCCTGGATGAAAATGGTCGAGAATCATATAGGGGGTTCCATTGGTCCCAAAATGCGCCTTGGAATGTGGATACCATCTTCGGAGCCCGTTTCGAGGCCCGTAAACGCATACGACCCGCTGCTGGTTTTTTTCAAGTGCCTGAAAACGGGGCTGTAAGGGGTGCAATGGTCGCGTCATCGTGCTGAAAACTGGCGTACGGCACCAGTATAATATCCCGGACCACGTGTGCGAATTTTGGCGATTCGCCTGACGGACCCCGGAACGGCCCTCTCGGAAGCCTATTATTCACTGTTTCGGAGGGCTGCGGGTTGCCGGGATTAAATTGGTCGAGATTCATATGGGGGGTTCCTTGGGTCAAAAAATGCACCTGGGAATGTGGATACCATCTCCGGAGCCTGTTTCGAGCCCCTGAAAACGCACATACGACCCGCTGTCAGTTTTTTCCCGAACCTGAAAACAAGCTTGTAGGGGGTGCAGCGTTTGCGACTTCATGCTTAAAACCGACGTACGGCCCCAGTTTAATATCCCGGAACACGTGAGGAAATTGCGGCGATTCGCGTGTGGGCGCAGAACGGCCTTCTCGTAAGCCTATTATTCACTGTTTCGGAGTGCTCAGGGCTCCCAGGATGAAAATGGTCGAGAATCATATGGGTGGTTCCTAGGGTCACAAAATGCGCTTGGGAATGTGGATACCAGCTCCAGAGCCCGATTCGAGTCCCGAAAACGCACATACGACCCGCAGCAGGTTTTTTCCTATGCCTGAGAACGGGCCTGTAGGGGGTGCAACAGTTTGTCTTCGTGTTGAAAACTAACGTACGGCCCCAGTTTAATATCCCGGACTACGTGTGCGAATTTCGGATATTCGCCCGTCGGGCCTCGGAACGGCCATCTCGAAAGCCTATTATTAACTATTTCGGAGGGCTGCGGGCTCCCGGGATTAAAATGGTCGAGACCCATATGAGGGTTCCTTCGGTCACAAAATCGCCTGGGAATGTGGATACCAGCCCGAGCCGGTTTCATGCCCCGATAGCGCAAATACGACCCACTGCCGGTGCAACGGTAGCGACTTCGTACTGAAAACTGATGTACTGCCCAATCAAATATCCCGGACCATGTGTGCGAATTCCAGCGATTCGACTGTCGGACCCGGAACGGCTCCCTCTCGGAAGCCTATTATTCACTGTTACAGAGGGGCTCCGGGCTCCCGGGATGAAAATGGTCGAGAATCATATAGGGGTTCCTTTGGTCCCAAAATGCGCCTTAGAATGTGGATACCATCTTTCGGAGCCCGTTTTGAGGCCCGAAAAACGCCTATCTGACCCGGCCGCCCGGTTTTTCCATTACCTTAAAACGGGCCTGTAGGGGGTTCAACGGTCGCGACTTCGTGCTGAAAAACTTACATACGGCCCCAGTTTAATATCCCGGACCTCGTGTGCGAATTTCGGCGATTCGCCCGCTGGACCTGGAATGGCCTCCTGGAAGCCTATTATTCACTGTTTTGGAGGGATCCCGGCTCCGGGATTAAAGTGGCCTATAATCGTATGGGGGTTCCTTGGGTTAAAATGCGCTTGGGAATGTGGATGCATGACTCACCGAGCCCGTTTCAAGGCCCGGAAACGCGCGACGACCCGCTGTCGGTTTTTCCGGAACTTGAAAACGAGCCTGTAGAGGTGCAACATTTGCGACTTCGTGCTGAAAACCGACGTACTGCCCCAGTTATTATCCCGCACCACGTGGGCAAAGTGCAGCGGTCGCGTGTTGGGCCCGGAACGACCTTCTAGGAAGCCTATTATTCACTGTTTCGGAGGCTCCGGGCACCCGGGGATGAAAATGGTCAGAATCATATGGGGGTTCCTTGGGTCACAAAATGCGGTAGGGAGAAATGTGGATACCAGCTCTTGAGCCCGTTTCGAGTACCGAAAACGCACGTAAGACCCGCAACCGGTTTGTTCCTGTGCCTGAGAACGGGCCTGTGGGGGATGCGACGGTTTGTCTTCGTGCGGAAAACTAACATACGACCCTAGTATCCGGGACCACGTGTGCGAATTTCGGAGATTCGCCCGTCGGGCCCTGGAACGGCCTCTCGGAAGCTTATTGGTCACTATTTCGGAGGGCTGCGGGCTCCGGGATTAAAATGGTCGAGAATCATATGGGGGGTTCCTTGGGTCACAAAATGCGCATGGGAATGTGGTTACCAGCTTCGGAGCCCGTATCGAGGCCGAAAACGCAAGAAGATACGACCCGCTGCTGGTTATTCCGATGCCTTAAAATGGGCCTGTAGGGGGTGCAACGGTCGCGACTTCGTGCTGAATACTGACGTACAGCCCCAATTTAATATCCCGGAACGTGTGCGAATTTCGGCGATTCGTCAGGCCCTGGAACTCGGCCTTCTCGGAAGCCTATTATTCACTGTTTCGGAGGGCTCCGGGCTCCCGAGATTAAAATGGTCTAGAATCATATGGGGGGTCCTAGAGGTCTCAAATGCGCCTGGGAATGTGGATACCAGCTCCGGAACCTGTTCCGAGGAGCCCGATAACGCACATACGACCTGCTACCCATTTTTTCCGGTCCCTGCAACCAGGCCTGTAGGGGATGCAACGGTCGTGACTTCATACTGAAAACTGACGTACGGCCCCAGTCTAATATCCCGGACCACGTGTGCGAATTTCGGCGATTCGACCGTTAGGACCCGTAACGGCCTTCTCGGAAGCCTATTATTCACTGTTTCAGAGGGGACAAGACCACGGGGCCCCGGTATTAAAATGGTCGAGAATCATATAGGGGTTCCTTTGGCTCCCAAAATGCGCCTTGGAATGTCGATACAATCTCTGAGCCCGTTTCCAGGCCCGTAAACGCACATACGACCCGCAGCCTTTTCCAGATGCATGAAAACGGGCCTCTAGGGAGTGCAACGGTCGCGACTTCGTGCTCAAAAATGACGTACGTCCCCAGTTCAATATCCCCGACCACTGTGCGAATTTCGGCGTAGGGCCACTGAAGCGGCCCCTCGGAAGCCTATTATTCACTTTGTTTCGGAGGGCTCCGGGCTCTCGAAATTAAAATGGTCGAGAATCATATGCGGGGTTCCTTCGGGTCACAAAATGCGCCTGGGAATATGGATACCAGCTCTGGAGCCGGTTTCGATGCCCGAAAACGCACAAAACGACCCACTGCCTGTATTTTCCGTTGCCTTAAACAGGCTTGTAGACGGTGCAACGGTCGCAACTTCGTGCTGAAAAATTGATGTACGCCACAGTTTAATATCCAAGACCACGTGCAGAAATTTCGGCGATTCGGCTGCGGGACCCGGAACGGCCTTCTCGGAAGCACATTATTCACTGTTTCGGAGGTCTCCGGGCTCCCGGGAATGAAAATGGTCGAGGAGTATATAGGAGGTTCCTTTGGTCACAAAATGCGCATGGGAATGTAGATACCAGCTCCGGAGCCCGTTTCGAGGCCCGAAAACACACATACGACCAGCTGCCAGTTTTTTCCGATCCACGAAAGCGGGTCTCTAGGGGTGCAACGGTCGCGACTTCGTGTTAGAAACTGACGTACGTCCCCAGTTTAATATCCCGGACCACGTGTGCGAATTTCGGCGATTCGCCCGTCGGGCCCGGAACGGCCTCTCAGAAGCTTATTATTCACTGTTTCGAAGGGCTGCGGGCTCGCGGGATTAAAATGGTCGAGTGTCATATGGGGGGTTCCTTGGGTCACAAAAATACGCCTTGGAAATGTGGATACCAGCTCCAGAGCCCGTTTCGAGGCCCGAAAACGCACAAACGACCAACTGCCCATTTTTTCCGGCGCCTGAAAACAGGACTATAGGGCGTTGCAACGGACGCTAGTTCATGCTGAAAACTGATGTCGGACCACGTGTGCGAATTTCTACGATTCGCCCGTCTGGCCCCCGTACGGTTTCTCGGAAGCCTATTATTCACCCTTTCGGATGGCTCCGGGCTCCTGGATGAAAATGGTCGAGAATCATATAGGGGGTTCCATGGGACACAAAATGCGCCTGGGAATGTGTTACTATCTCCGGAGCCATTTTTGAGCCCTGAATACGGACATATGACCCGCTGTCAGTTTTTTTCAGGGAACCTGAAAACGAGCCTAGACGGGTTGCAACGTTTGCAACTTCGTGCTGAAAAACCGACGTACAGCACCAGTTTAATATCCCTGACCACGAGTGCGAATTTCGGCGTTTCGCCTGTCGGGCCACGGAACGGCCCTCGGGAAGCCTATTATTAACTGTTTCGGAGGGCTCCATGCTCCCGAGATGAAAATGGTCGAGAATCATATGGGGGGTTCCTTGGGTCACAAAATGCGTTTTGGAATGAGGTTACCAGCTCGGAGCCCGTTTCGAATCCGGAAAATGCACATACGAACCCGCAGACGGTTTTTTCCTGTGTCTGAAAACGGGCCTGTAGGGGGTGCAACGGTTTGTCTTCCCTGCCGAAAACTAACGTACGGCCCCAGTTTAATATCCCGGACCACGTGTGCGATTTTCGGAGATTCGTCCGTGGGGCCCCGGAACGGCCTTCGCAGAAGCTTATTTTTTCACTATTTCGGAGCGCTACGGGCCCGGATTAAAATGGTTGAGAATCATATGGGGGTTCCTTCGTTCACAAAATGCGCCAGGGAATATGGATACCAGCTCCGGAGCCCGCTTCTAGCCCGATAACCGCATATGATCCAGTGCCTGAAAAGGGGCCTGTAGGGGGTGCAACGGTCGCGAATTCGTGCGGAAACTGACGTACGACCCAGTCTAATATCCGAAACCATGTGTGCGAATTTTGGAGATTCGAACGTCGGGACCTGGAACGCCTTGTCGGAAGCCAATATTCACTGTTTCAGAGGGCTTCGGGCTCCCGGGCTTAAAATGGTCGAGAATCATATGGGGGTTCCTTGGGTCACAAAATACGCCTGGGAATGTGGATACCAGCAACGGAGCCCGTTTCGTGCCCCGATAACGCACATCGACCCACTGCCCGTTTTTTCCAGTGCCTGAAACGGGCCTGTAGGAGGTGCAACGGTTGCGACCGTACTGATAATAACGTAAACCCCAATCTAATATCCTGGACAACGTGTGCGAATTTCAGGGATTCGACCTAAGACCCGGAACGGCCCTCTCGGAAGCCTATTATTTCACTGTTACGGAGGGCTCCGGGCCCCGGGATGAAAATGGTCGAGAATCATAGGGGGTTCCTTTGGTCCCAAAAAATGCGTCTTGGAATGTGGATACCATCTTCGGAGCCCGTTTCGAGCCCTGAAAACGCACATACGACCCGCTGCCGGTTTCTTCCAGTGCCTTAAAACGGACCTGTAGTGGGTTCAACGGTTGCGTCTTCGTGCTGAAAACCGACGTACGGCCCCCCAGTTAAATATCATGAACCACGGTGCTAATTTCGGCGTTCGCGTGTCGGGCCCCTGGAACGGCCTTCTCGGAAACCTATTATTCACTGTTTTGGAGGGATCCGGGCTCCCGGGATGAAAATGGTCGAGAATCATATGGGGTGTTCCTTGGGTCACAAAAATGCGCTTGGGAATGTGGATACCAGCTCCGGAGCAAGTTTCGAGTCCCGCATACGACATACGACGGGCAGCCGGTTTCTTTCATGTCCCTGAGAACGGGCCTGTAGGGGGTGCAACGGTTTGTCTTCGTGCGGAAAACACGTGCGGCCCCAGTATCCCAGACCACGTGTGTGAATTTCAGGATCGCCGTCGGGGCCCGGAACGGCCTTCGGAAGTTTATTATTCAATATTTCGGAGGGATGCGAGCTCCGGGATTAAAATGGTCGAGAATCATATGTGGGGTTCCTTGGCTCAAAAAATGCGCCTGGGAATGTGGATACTATCTCCGAGCCCGTTTCGAGCCCCGAAAACGCAGATCGACCCGCTGACGGTTTTCTCCGGAACCAGAAAACTAGCACTGTAGGGGGTGCAACGTTTGCGACTTCGACGTACAGCCCAGTTTAATATCCCGGACCACGTGGGCAAATTGCGGCGATTCGCGTGTCGGGCCCCGGAACGGCCTTCTCGGAAGCCTATTATTCAATGTTTCGGAGAGCTCCGGGCTCACGGGATGAAAATGTTCGACAATCATATGGGGGGTTTCTAGGGTCACAAAATGCACTTGGGAATAAGGATACCAGCTCCACCGGCCGTTTCGAGTCCCGAGAACGCACATTCTACCCGCAGCCGGTTTTTCCCTCTCCTGAGAACGGGCCTGTAGGGGTGCAACGGTTTGTCTTCGTGCTGAAAACTAACGTAAGGCCCCATTTTTATATCCCGGAACACGTGTGCGACTTTCGGATATTCGCCCGTAGGGCCCTAGAACGTCCTTAGGGAAGCACATTATTCACTATTTTTGTGGCCATGGCTCCCTGGATTAAAATGGTCGAGAATCATATGGGGGTTCCTTGGGTCACAAAATGCGCCTGGGAATGGATACACAGCAACGGAGCCCGTTTCTTGCCCCGATAACGCACATACGACTCCACTGCACTGTTTTTTCCCGTTGCATTAAACAGGCTTGTAGACGGTGCAACGGCGCGACTTCGTACTTAAAAAAATTGAGGTACGCACAGTTTAATATCCCAGACCCACGTGCGCATTTCGGCGGTCGACCATCGGGACCCGGAGCGGCCTTTTCGGAAGCCTATTATTCAATGTTTCGGAGGTCTCCGGGCTCCCGGGATGAAAATGGTCGAGTATTATATAGGAGGTTCCTTTGGTCACAAAATGCGCCTGGGAATGTGGATACCAGCTTGAGGGCCCGTTTGAGGACCGAAAACGCACATACGACCCGCAATCAGTTTTTTCCGATCCATGAAAACGGGTCTGTATCTGGCAAATTTCGTAGTCTAGATAAATAAACCAAGAAATAACGTAACAAAGATAAATTTATATTGATAATGTGTTGGGTACAACTCTGTATTACAGTTTATATAAAATAAACTAAGTCCTCTGATTCTGTTCCGCAGCTTGATGTCGACACGTGTTGATGACGACCTTGACTTGGGTGTAGGACAACGTTTTGTCAACGTCAGCCTGAATTTGAATGTGGGATGACGTCCTGTCAACGTCAACCTGAATTTGAGTGTCGGATGACGTTTTGTCAACGTCAACCTGAGTTTGAGTGTAGGGTGACGTTTTGTCAGCGTCAACCTGAATTTGAGTGTCGGATGACGTTTTGTCAACGCTCAACCTGAGTTTTAGTGTAGGGTGACTTTTTGTCAGCGTCAACCTGAAGTTTGAGTGTAGGGTGACGTTTTGTCAACGTCAACCTGAGTTTGAGTTTTTGTTTGGGTTTATTCGAATGAGGGATGACACAGCTTGAATCTCAGTCGAATGTGTTTGAGTTTCTCCTCAACAGTCGGCACGAATTTGATGTGCTTATTGACTACTTCTAGAGAGGATTTCCAAGAGAAATTTGTGAGCTCTTGAGAATAATGATTTTTTCGACCCCTGTAATTGAAGGTGGGAGAGGTCTATTGATAGGGGATGGAAACCCTTCATGGATTTTTGGAGGGTGGACTTGGGCCCGTTTTATGACTTGGTAGTCTTTTCACTTTGTCCATTTAACCATTGTTTTGGGTTGGTAATATGGACTGACCCAAATATTTTACAACCCAAATTATGTTTATTTAATTTGGGCTTTATTCAGGTAGGCTAAATTAATTAAATCGGGCTTATTATTTCTTTTAGCTCAAAAGTTAATTAATTTAAATTTAATGTAACACACTAATAAATTTTTAATGTCTACAAATTGCCTCTCTCGAGACTATGTCACATACACGTTTCGGGGTGTTTAGATGTGACGGAGTCTCAATTATATTGGCTTTAACTTGGAAGGATATACTTTTTTCTTTTATAAATAGCCAACTATAGTTATTATCTAGCTCACAAAGAGTTGATAAAACCTCGTCAAGCGTTTTTTTTGTTTATTAGATGAGATTAGATAAATGATAAGAGATGAAACTCCAAATCCTATCAAACGTGGGATTTTTAAATCTCTAACCTATATAAACATGAATTAGGGGCTTGGGATAATCTCTCTGCACGAGTCTGTGATTCATCTAATTTTGTTTGATTGAATTGATGACAATGCAAGCAAAATCGATACAAATACATAGTATATTTTTTTGTGGTAAGGGTCATCACGCCAGTGAAGCAACATACCAAGATTTCTTTTTACTTGCCCATAAAGGCCATAATCATCATCAAGAGTTGGGATTAGAGCCTACAACCTTATCATCAATCATCATTCATCTTCATCCTTGATCTGTAAGTGTTTCATCCCTTTGTTACTTTTATACTCTGTTTTCATACTTGCACTTCTTTTCTTTACGTTTTTCTTGTTTTCTTTAATTGATAAATATGGCTCTTGCAAAAATAATGCCTTTCAATTGATTCACAATGAGAACGAAACCAATTGCAGTCATCTTCTTGTTTTCTCGCATCGTCATCAGTAAGCGGGTCCTATATCTTCTTTCGCCATACTCTGTTTTTTTCTTCTTTTTGTTCTGTTTTTTTTAATATGCTGTTTAGCTTAAATACACGTTAGCAATTATTATGCTATTTCTTTTTTCGTCATCTTAACAAGAACCTTTTACCATAGAAATCTTGGAGTGATGTTGATAAAAAGTTGTTCATTAAATTGTTGTCCAAATTCTATGCGGACGAAAAAGTTTGTTGATTTTGCTAGGATTGCTAATGTGATTTCTAAAGCGAAGTAGATGTGGAAGAAGTAGATTACCCATAGTAGTTTGGGTGGTTTTGATTGTTGTAATTGTAGATTCGGATCATCAGGATTAAAAGTATGGATTTTGTGGGGTAATTCCATATGGTGATTTTTGTGGAATTTGTGGGTTTTGGTTATTTTGTTGAAATTGTTGGTTTTTTAGGAGATGGGCAAGGTTTTATTTTCTCATTTTATCACATATGTGTGACTGCTTTGGTATTCTTCAGATTTGGGAGGCCACTAATAATTGATGTGCCATCTTTGATTATTTTTAACAGCCTATGCCATTAACTCCCACTCGACCTTTCCTTTTTTTTTGTAACTACACTAATCATCACATCACCATGCGATATTGATTGTATGATGCTTAATGGTCTTGCAAAAATATTTTTTGACTGACGTCAAGTCATTGACAAATATGAATTAACATCTATGATCAGTGATGATTCGTGTATTGAATTTTGCCCCCCTTTCCTTTTTTTTGTAGCTTTTTCCTTCTTTGTGCGCGACTCACCTCTTGCCGTTGACACATACAATTTACGGGATACATTTTGAGTATGTCTCTATTTTTCTTTTATTTAGTTAAATGCCCTTTTTTCATATATGTATTGCATTTTTTTTGTTTTGCTTTACGATGTTTTGCAGGATGTGAGAAAAAGTTGAAGGGGATCCCATCGTGATTGGCCATTCGTGAATACACGTGTAGACGATCAGAGGTGTCAGATCATCGTGTGTGCCTGTGAACCTGGCATCTTCAGATGGTCCTTATGAAGACTTGAAGAGGGGACTTCATCGTGATTGGCCATTCGTGAGTACACATGTGAGCCAATCAGAGGTGTCGAGTCATCGTGTGTACACGGTGAACCTGACATCTTCAGATGGTTCTTATGAAGACTTGTCATAATTTAATGTTTTACGTTTGCTTTTCTCTTTTTGTGATTTCATTTTTTTTAGTCATTTGATCCATGTATTATTCATGTACGGAGTTAACGAGAATGGTGTTCATCAAGGTTTTTGGGTTAGATGGCAAACTCCATCTTGCAACAGTTGACATCAAGGAAGATGATCCACGCACAGCCAGCTTCCATTTCATCATTCACCAATCATTACTTCGCCCACAGGGTGTGGCCACCTGGTGACCAGGGATCTTTCTCAAGTGAAATGTCGGTGGAGGTGCACCATGGATCCACGAAATGAGATTCCCTTTTACATTCTTAAGGGGTACTATTCGTGACGGCTATGTTTTGGATCCTCCATTTCCAATGCTTGGTCGATCGATCATTTCAGGGTTCGTCGAAATGGGGGTCCAACAACTTGAGGATAGTTGGCAAAGCAACTTATTTGTCTGGGTATTGGGAGTGGACGTCAAGCGTCTTATCCAGCTTCGGAGGAATCCCTTGACACTTGTTTGATCCACTCTGCAGTTTATGCTTCCCTTTATTTATATGACAGACGTCCAAACGTCATTCGTGCCTTCTGTGGGAGTTGGTCTCCTATCACTAACACGCTCCGTACCATGAATGGGGAGTGGTCCATATCTCTGTGGGACCTTTTCAAGCTTGGAGGATTGCAAATTCTCGGACGTGTTTATGATGAGACAATCCTTGCTACCGCCAATTGGATGCGCGAGATAGAGGGACACAGAATAGTGCCTCAAACTTGCAATTCTTGTTAATTGCCTACCACCATCTTGCCAAGGATCCCCAATCCAAGAGAGGAGTGACTGCTCAACAATGGATTGATTTTTGGTCCACCCAAAGAAACACAGAGTTTACAAGCTTCCTGCTAATGAGCAAGGATTCTGAATCCTGCGCCCAAAATCCACTGCTAATCCTTCTGTCAGCGTTGAGACTCGATCGATTGTTTGGGAGAAGGGTGAGCTAGAAGTATTTGATCTACTTGGGATTACGGGTAGTACCAGAAGAATAACTACCTATATCGCAGCTTTCATCTCATGTTGGCTATGCACGTTTGTGCTTCCTGAAACTGATGATAGACTGATCAGACCAGGTACCTTCGAGATCGCTTCCTTGATGGCCCGGGGGGCAATCATTCAGCCTTGCAATTCCTGTGCTTTCTAGCATATATCGTGGTTTGAGTGCGATTTCAGATGCTCCAAAACCAGCTTATTCGGGAACTTTATTTCCAGCTCATTATCTTTATGCTTGCTTAGCATATTATTTTAACACTCACCATGATGCTGACCCTGTTCCTTCAGGCCCCTTGATGGTCAAGTACTCTGGTGCTCAAGGGGATAAAATTATTCAATCCCGACACGCTCATACTATTATTCATGTTGGAGCAGGTGTTACTCTGGTTGCCCTCGGTGAGGAGCAAAAATAAACTTGATATTTTGCATGATGATGGAAAACACGTTATGAGAAACTTCAAATATATGGTTTCTCTTCGTTCATGTTACCTTCCCTTGCGCCGTCTCGACACCTTTCATGTTAAGGCCTTATGCCCCCATCGATTTGCTAGGCAGTTTGGTTTTTGCCCAGACGTTGTGGGTTTGCATCGTCGTAGTGTAGAAAATCGAACAGCGTTCTATTATGAGGCCTTGCGTTATTGGACATTGCTTTTGTTTTAGCGGAGTCAATCCCGCTGTGCTTCTATCGAGTCAACCACTTAACTGGAGGGACTTGGTGACACCTAAGTTTGCTAAATGGTGGCCCAAAGTGACCATTGGCAAGTTGAGAACTCATGTTATGGTCCTTATTTCGAGCACCACATACAGTTTCATCTATACCTAAGCAAGACCATAGACATTGTGTCGACGAAGTGTCATGAAGATCCAAGGATAAACTCCCGCAACCTGTGAGCAAGCATACCCATGTTACGAAGGGTAATCCCAGAGTTTTGCAGAATAGGGATATATTCGTCAACCAGGTGATACAGAGTCTGAGGTTAACTTTAAACATAGGCAGGAGCAAACAGAAGTCGCTTCCTCAAGACAATGCCTTGGACTTCGATCGATTTTTTGATGACATACCCAACTCTCCATTAATTCTTCACACTTTAATCTGGTAAGACTTCATTGAATAGTTTCTTCTTTTTCTTTTTTCTTTTTAAAATTTATATATGTTCTCATCCGGATTTTTCTTTTAGGATGATGTTGACTTCCAACTTACGAGATGTCGAGCATGGAGATTTATATGAGGATGACATCCTCCTCTTCCTCTAAGGACAACTCCTGGAAAAAGGAAAGAATTGAGAATCACGAAGACTTGCATAAAAATCTTCCTCCCACTCATCGGATCATGATCATACTGTCCATATATCATCCCACTCTCGCAGTGAGGAGTCTATTACGGGTCCTAACTCTCTTGAGGTTGCTGCGAGATCTCACATAGTCCAAGTGCGGGAAGTTCGTTCCCGGCAAAAACATTTTGGACCCGACCTTTTAGCTAAAGACATTTACACCGAGGCCACTAAAGGATTATGGGTGCGCGATATTTGAAGGAAATAAAAAAGGGCACCTTTCTCTGGAGATTTCTAAAAAATATGAGACAGCCACCAAAGTCTACAAGGGCATAAAAACCTCCGAAGATCCCAAACCTTTGAAGCGCATAATAGATTCTTATGTCAGTGTTGTGTGCTCGTGCTGCTTTGGAAGAAGTCGCAGCGAAGCGTCGACGAGGTCCGAACAGGTGGCCAAGGATATCCTTCACCAAAATGAAGTAATTAAGCAATCTAAATCCACGTATGATGAGATGAAAAAGGGCACTTTGACCTTACACAAGAGAAGACTTCCATCCAAAGTGAAAGCTGAACCTGAAGTTAGGTTGGCGAAAGTACGCCAAAAGAGATGATGAGCTGACAAAGATCTTAGAGTCAAAGAAAATTCTTTGACAGCGCTGGAGACACAAATGAAAGGTCAACAAAAAGCCCTGGATGAGTTAGAGGCGACCCCAACTTTGGGTGCTGAGGAGGTGTGCTTGCTTGAAGGGCAAAAGAAGCAACTCAAAGAACTTCAATCTTCACTCAACCCTTTTGGTGGATGGATGCATAGCGACTTATTTTCTTCATTTTTTTTGTTGGGTTTAGAACTAGATTTTTTTCTTTCTTTCTTAGAACCCTTTTTTTGACAGACTTATTACTTGTTAATTGCATTTGTGAACAATAAGTCTTTCATTGTTATTTTGTCATCTATAGTATAAAAGTATTCCATTTTTTTTGTTTCGCCGTTCACAGTTTATACTCTTGCGGGCCAGGGTATTACAATTGAGATTTTTTTTTTATTTTTATTTTTTTGGTGGTGGTGGCTGCACTTGAAATTTTTATTTTCCAAACTGCCTACATATACAAAAATGATTATCAAATAACATTGCAAGATCAAGCCAACGTAGTTCGAGTGATGCAAATTTTATTTTCTTTTATGCATGAGCAGTTTGCCACTCCTACTTATGTATCTCTTTAGGAACTTGCCATTTATAGGTCCTACACGTAATCCTTCGGCGTCGACAATTTTGTAGGCTCATTAGTGTAGACCTCTTGTACCACATAAGGACCATCCCATTTTGAAGTGGTGCCTCCCTGTTTTGCGAGAAGTAATGATGGAACTGTGTTCTTGCAACTAGAACCATATCTCCCTTGAAGAGCGACGTCTGGCTTTCTTGTTGAAGGCGCGTGACAGACGAACTCGTAGCACTCTGATTTTTGTTGTGCTTGAATCCTTTTTCCTTAAAGTGCTTCTAACTCAGCCAGTCGAAGGCTATCTATTTTAATCCTTGTCAAACCTTCTTGTATGGCTATTCGTAATGAAGGGATTTGAAGTTCTAAGGGTAAAACAGCCTCAGCACCGTACACTAACGCATATGGGGTTGACTGTGTTGTGGTTTTGTATGTTGTTCTGTATGCCTAGAGAGCTTCCCCTATTTTTTCATGCCAGTCGTTTGGATTGCTTTGCTCAACAACTTGCACAATGTCTTGTTGGGGGCTTCGGCCAAACCATTTGCAGGTGCATTGTACATCGATGACTTATGTTGAGTGAATCTTGAACTTCTCACATAAATTTTTCATCCTTATTGTAGAATGGCATTCCGTTGTCAGTGACAATTCGTCAGGGTACTCCATACCTGTATATAATGTGAGTACGAATGAAGTCAGCAACATTCTCCTTTTTGACCTCCCGAAGAGGGATCGCTTCTGCCCATTTAGAAAAGTAATCTGTAGCTGCTTAGGGGAATGTGTGTCCTGAAGACGATTTTGGCGTGATTGGACCAACTACATCAAGTCCCCATGCTTCAAAGGGCCAGGATGCCACAGTGGGATGCAAGAGCTCTGGAGGGTGATGTATGAAGTTAGCATGAAATTGACAAGCTTCCCATTTTCTTCATAATCCACATGCTGTCTTGCACCATGGTTGGCCAGTAATAGCCCGTCCTTTTTATTCGGTCATGTAATTTTGGACCTGACTGGTGAGCACCACATACTCCAGAGTGAACTTCCTCTATTGTTTGCTTTGCTTCTTCATCTCCTGAACATCTCATGCATAGTCCATGAAAGGATCGTCGGTACAGTGTTCCCCTATAATGTATAGACGTGGGGCTCGACGACGGATCTCCATTCTGTGCTTTGCATCCTTGGCAGTTTTTCATGAGCCAAATAATTAATAATTGGTTGGGGCCTTAATCTTCTTCGTCAATTTGATAGACGGATATGATGTAAACTTCTTCAACATCCTCTTCGTCCAAGCGACGATCCATGCTTCTTCCATATCTTCTTCATCTGGAGCGACAACCAGGCGTTTGCAAACAGGTACTACTGTAGTGTCCTCTGCCCCCAGTGCCAAGGTGTCTGCAAGCCCAGCCAATTGCGTCAGCCATTTTGTTAGCACTCCTTGGGACATCTTTAACTTGAAGGTATCGAGCTTCGAAGTAGGGGCAATGCTTACATTTCAGATAGGGGACCAAATCTTCTTTTTACTTCATATTCCCAAAAAAGTTGCTTTAGAACCAACTCCGAAGTCCCCATAAATGTCCTAAGTCTTTGAGTCCCATTTCAATTGCCATTTGTAGACCTAGTGTGAGCGCTTGATACTCAGCCCATGTTATTTGTGCATAATTGAGTCAACACGAAAAGTAGTTAAATTTTATGCTTCTGGGGATATGAAGACAACTCACCCTTCTGCGCCGTCTCGACGAGCGACACCGTCGAAGTACATTTGCCAAGGCAGGAGTATGTCAATGAAAAATAAATCTTCGCCTGGCAAGTCATCTGAAAGTTCCCACTCCGCTGGCACTGGATGATCTGCAAAGAAGTCAGCCTTGTCCACTGACAGCCTTTTGAGGACATACACGAGGTCGTATTGTTTCATAAGCATGGCCCACTTCGCAAGTCTTCCAGACAATGCTGGCTTTGAAAGGATGTACTTTATTGGGTCAGCTTTTGAGATGACACGGATTGTATGAGCTTGCATGTAATGCACTTAACTTTTGAATTACAAAGACCAAAGCAAGATGGAAATTTTTTCCATGGGTGAAGTAGTTGACTCGGCACCTACCAGGGTTCGACTTAAGTAGTAAAGTGCCGTTTCTTTGCCATTTCTATTTCTTGGGCACACATTGCCCCCAGGGATCCCCTCTTGAGCCGTAATGTACCAAAATGAGCGGCTTTCCTTTTACTAGTGCCCCAAGACGGGAGGAGAAGACAAGTACTTCTTTATACTTTCAAAGCCTTTCTTCTGTGAATCATCCGATTCGAATGGGAGCATGCTATCTCGTGAGATGACTAAAGGGATGACATCTCCCAGCTAGATTGGAGATAAACCTTCTGATGTACGCAAGACGTCCTTGTAAACCGCGCAACTCTTTAAGGTTTCTTGGTTCAGGCATTTCTTGAATTGCCTTAATTTTGGCTTAGTCAATTTCAATACCTCTATGTTTAATGACGAAACCCTAGAAATTTCCCCTGAGGTAACGCCAAACGCACACTTAAGAGGGTTCATTTTAGTTGACATTCCCGTAGTCTTTGAAAGACTTTACGAAGGTCACATAAATGGTTCTCCCTCTTTTGATTTGACCACCCAAGTCATACACATAACATTCCACAATTTTGTGCATCATGTCTTCAAAGATTTTTTCTGCGTTGCGCGTTGATACGTAGCTCCAGCGTTCTTTAACCCAAATGGCATGACCACATAGCAAAATATTCCCTTTTGGGGGTACGAAAAGCATTTGGCTCTTGATCTTCCAGGTTGCCATGGGTATTTGATTGTAGCCAGCAGTACAATCCATAAAGGACGAGGCTTCATGACCAGTAGTAGCGTCAATCATGATTTCGCGGTCCGAAATCATCTTTGAGACAAGCTTCATTTAGGTCACAGAAATCTACGCAGATTCGCAGTTGCCCGTTTTTCTTTCTCACTGGGACAATGTTTGCTACCCATGTGGGATACTTAACTTCACGAATGAACCCTGCGTCAATGAGCTTGTTTACTTCGGAGTCGATCTCGGGAATCATTTCAGGTCTGAAACGTCTTTGGGACTGTTTCTTTGGGCTCATGCCTTTTTGGGCAATAGTCGGTGGACAATAAACTTTTAGGTCGAGTCCGGGCATCTCCTTGTAACTCCGTACAAAGACATCTTTGTATTCAGAGAGCAGATTAAAGTACTATCTTCTTCTTCTTGTGATAGATGAGCACTAATATAAACAGGGCGTGGTTCGTCTGGAGTTCCCTAGGTTCAACTCTTTTAGATCATCCACGGTGGCTTGCCCCCCGTCCTCGAGAGATTTAGGTGCCTCGTCTGTCTCTACTTCTTCGTCGCTATCATGAGCTTCATGGCCCGTGATATGATTTGAAGACACGAGTTCAAAATTTTCCTCTTCTTTTTCTGTCAGACGAATTACTCTGGTTGGTATGTACCACAACCCTCCCCTTCACTTTTAAGGGTCCATGCTCGATGATGTCTACCACTTGTGTGCGCTTCATGCAGAAAAGGCACAACACTCTTAAGTTCACTGTCTTCTTTAATTTATCGTCCCTCCTTCCAATGCGACTCATCACTGATTGCCTTTGTCGATGGTTACTTGAGCTGACACGCCTAGACGATCAAAAGCATGCTTTCTTCTTAAAAGGGAGAGTGTTTTGATGTGGAATGTGACCTTTAAAACTGCACTCTCTTTCTTTCCATTCCCTCTAAGCCTTCCAAATACGGATTCACGCTTCTTAGGGGCAGGTGGTTGCAATCGATCAAAAACTGACACCCTTGGATTAGCTGCATTATTTTTCACCTTCTTTTCTTCGGCCTCCTCAGCAGTAATATACTGTGTGAAGGGCATCTCCCTATGTCGTGCAGAAATCCGAATAGGTTTTGGAGGATCGAACCCCAAACCTAATTTAGTCGGTTGAGCCACAGTACCGTGCTCTTGTAATCTCTTCTGCGTGTCATTAAGTCCATGAGATTTTGCTTCAATTAGCCTCCCCATAGGTGCTAGGTTTTCAAAGTCATACCCAGATTTTGCTAAGGACTTATAGGCATTAGGATCAAATCTACTACCCTTATTAAGCCATTTTTCTTCTAGTTGTCTCCTCAGATTTTGAGATTGGAGGCTTGCAAATTTGACTTTGGTTGGCCTTAGACAAAGGGAAACATTGTTTCAGTCTTCAAAGTTTGAAGAGTACCTCTCCACCCGTGCATTTATCTTTGGTTCAACTTTTGTATCTTGGCATCCTGTGAATAGGGGACTCCCTTCCTTACGACGAGACTTAGGAACATATCTCAAAGCTGAGTTCTTGACGTTGCCCCCACGTCTTCATGGGTTGAGTAACACCTTGTTCATTCGTCATTCCCATGTACTGTTGCTTGGCATTACTAGGTGGTTTCTAGAGTTTGAAGATGAGAGGACATCTTCATTTTTCTTGCGCCCCTTTTACCTGTCGAGGTAATTTGGGATGGTAACATCTCACTTGAGGCTCCAACGTCTTCAAAAAACTTAGCATCAGCGAAGTAGGAATCTGCTTTGCTAAAGGGTTTAACATCAGCATTTATTTTCTTCTCTCCTCACGATAGTACTTAAGACAACATTGATGGAGGGTTGATCTGACCACCATTTTCATGTAGCCAAGGCACTCGGAAGCAACATCTTATATGATGTCTTTGTGTCAATCACATGGAAGAGGGTGGATGAAGTTAGTTCTCCCATACTCAGGTCTAGGCGTATGATGCCTATTGCACGCTGACTATTTAGATCGAATCCTTGAATCACTATCTGAAGCTTTGGGTCCTCTCCATTGTAATCCCTAATTCAATCATGGTGTTTTTTGGCATGATGTTGACAGCTGAGCCTCCGTCTACTAAAATCTGGGGTTGATCCTTTGCTCAAGTATGTAGCCAGAGACAAACAATGGTCGGTTGTGAGGTTTTGAACCCAACAACAGATCCTCATCTGTAAAACTAAAGCAGAGTTACAAGATGCACAATTACCAGAGCTTTCAATGAGTTCCTCAGGGCCTTTTATCCTGTCAACATATAATTCTGGTTGTTGAAGTGCATGAGCCACTTGCTGACACATTTCTCGAGGCAATTTGAAGATTTGCCCCCGTCCATAAGCGTTGGAAGGGCCTCTAATACAGTTAAAACTTTTGGGTCCATTTCAGTTCCGGAATGTTGAAGAGTCAGTTTGAAAACACCTGCTCTCTTCAGTAGGAGAATTATCTTCCTCATTGTCCTCCATTACTTCTTGCTCATTCTCCACAAAGGAGACAATGTTGACAGTAGCCACAGTGAAGTAATCTTCGGGAAAGAATTCTCTAAGATTATGGCGTAAAGCGGTTCTTGTTCAAGTAAATCAATGGGAAGGACTTGTGTCTTGACACTTTTCTTTCGCTTCTTGCTTCCCTTTCGAGCGCTTGGGGCCCTTCTTCCTTTGTTGCTTCTTTTTCGGCGGAAAAGGTTGTGACTGTGGCCTTGTTGGGTAGGCCTCCTTCTTGTGACCAGTGTCCTGCACGTCATCTTCTTCGTGAGGCGATAACCAAAGTTTCATGCTCAACATGTGACATGTTGGCCATTGGAGTACTTGGTCTTGCCACATACACAATCACAGGCTCAAACTTCCGAACTGCAAAATTTGAGCTTGCCATGGAGATTCTGTCACGGCGGATGCGTGATTAGTCTTTATTTTTCCTTGAGGTCCAACTCGATTCTTGGCTCCTTTGCTAGCTGCATGATTTTTTCTTTCGTGTTATACACTTCTCGATGGGATGACTAACCATCCTATGGTATCGGCAGTAGTTGGGGTCGGCAGTCTTGCCAACATCCGCGAGCCGTTTAGGTTCGGGAAGCTCGATGACCTTATTCTCGAGCAAGTCATCTAGCATTCCAGACAATCCAGAAATCTGGGAATGGGTATGCTTTGCCTGCAATTCTTTTAAAGTGGGCCTATCCTTCTTAGGCTCTCTTGAGGATGAGCTCCTTTTGTCTTCGATTCTCGCCTTTCAATCTTGGAGCCCCAGAAGTGGATGTGATCGACATCGACTCATAGTTGAACCTACGAAGATTTGTCGCCTTTCTTGAAATCTTTCTTTTCCTTCTTCATTTCATAAGAAGCATGACTTTTACCACGATTATTGGCTATGGTGAGCTCCATGTCATGAGCTCGAGTAGCTTGACTCTTGAAAAGACCTAGGCTTTATGCTTGCAAGATATAAAGTAAGTCCAGTCCATTCCCTGTATACACATCTCAACCAGCAGATACTTGGGTCAAACGGTCTTTGCACTCTAGACTCAGAGCGCGCCATCGGTTGATGTAATCAATCACCAGCTCGTCTTTCCATTGATGAGTTTTAGTTAACTCAATCATGCTAACTACACGTTAGTGCTGTAAAACATTCTGGAACTCTATCTCCATTTCATCCCAACTATCAATAGATTCCGGAGATAAGTCTGTGTACCAGTTGAAGGCGATGCCTTTGAGGAGAGAGAACAAACTGCTTATGTTAGTCGCCTGTAGTGTTGGCATTATTGCACGTCTCTATAAAGTGGGCGACGTGTTGTTTAGGACTTCCTTCCCTGTCAAACTGCTGAAACTTTGGGGTTGGTAACCATGAGGCATACGCAACCTATCGATTCTCTTAGTGTAAGGTTTCATAGCGCTGACTACCTTCGAAAACCTTCCCCAAGTTGACCCTTGACGACGTTAGCTATCATATCCTGGACTTGTTTAGCAGTCAATGGAATGTGAGAGTTGTCTTTCTGGTTATCACTCTCACTTCCGCTTTCACTGTCACTATGCTTAGATGATCCACTCCGCTGAACTTTTCTCAAGCTTCTTGTTCAGATAAACGATTTGATCATTCTGAAGCTTGATTTGAGCATCCTTTTTCTTCTCCATCTTTTACCCGATTTCTGCAGTAGATTATTCGTCTGACGAAGTTGCTCTTCAACAGTTTTTGTTGAAGTCACCATGACAGCAGCGGTGAATGACTTAGAGACTTGAGATGATCTTTCTATGTCAGGGGTCTCCAGAAGGTGAAGGGCAGAGGAATCACTACTGGATTCAGCATCACAGTCAAGCCTAAATGGGCTGAAGGGGACTGGTACGAACGACCAATCTCTCGACCGTTCAGTTGCAGTTTGCTTCCATTGAGGCAACAGATGGTTGGTCAGATTCTGCAGAGCTAGAGCCAAACACTGGCACTTCACGCTCTTTGCAGAAAGAAGACGTGATGGCATTTTCAGAAACAGTTTACCCTAACTGATTTGCGTTGACAGGTAGGGATTGTCGCAACTCGAAGGCTTGCAACCGGCAGTGAGCGACAGCAACTTTCTTCATTCCTCTTGTGTTCACACCAAAAGTCGGAGTCGGCAATGAAATCACCCAGCGTCACAGTCTTTCGCTGGGTAGCGTCAAAGTTGTCAGTGAACTCAGCAATGTTTGTGGCAGGCCATTGATCCTCTTATAGTAGTTGATTTTTTTTCTTTGTGAAACAGAGATGAGAGCAGAAGATGTCCCACCGAGTCGTGCCAAAATTTGTATACGGCAAATTTCGTAGTCTAAATAAATGACCCAAGAAATAACGTAACAAAGATAAATTTATATTGATAATGTGTTGGGTACAATCTCTGTATTACAGTTTATATAAAATAAACTAAGTCCTCTGATTCTGTTCAACGCTTGATGTCGACACGTGTTGATGACGACCTTGACTTGGGTGTAGGACAACGTTTTGTGTGACGTCAACTTGAATTTGAATGTTCGTTGACGTTTTGTCAACGTCAGCCTGAATTTGAGGTCGGATGACGTTTGTCAACGTCAACCTGAGTTTGAGTGTAGGGTGACGTTTTGTCGCTGTCAACCTGAATTTGAGTGTCGGATGACGTTTGTCAACGTCAACCTGAGTTTGAGTGTAGGGTGACGTTTTGTCAGCGTCGACCTGAGTTTGAGTGTGGGGTGACGTTTTGTCAACGTCAACCTGAGTTTGAGTTTTTGTTTGGGTTTATTCGAATGAGGGCTGACACAGCTTGAATCTCAGTCGAATGTGTTTGAAGTTTCTCTGAACGGTCAGCACGAATTTGATGTGCTTATTGACTACTTCTAGAAGGATTTCCAAAAGAAATTTGTGAGCTCTTGAGAATAATGATATTTTCGACCCTGTAATTGAAGGTGGGGAGGTAGCCATAGGACCAAACCCTTCATGGATTTTTGGAGGTGTGGACTTGGGCCCGTTTTATGACTTGGTAGTCTTTTCACTTTGTCCATTTAACCATTGTTTTGGGTTGGTAATATGGTGGCCAAACGTTTTTAGCCCAAATTATGTTTATTTAATTTGGGCTTTATTTAAGTGACTGGGGTAATTCGTCCGGGCTTATTATTTCTTTTAGCTCAGATTAATTAATTTAAATTTAATGTAACACCTTGGCTAATTTTTAATGTCTGCAATTTTTAAT
>CANSGD010000843.1:0-169991 GCA_947645195.1 Patellifolia procumbens
CTCGATGTGTTAATGTAAAAGATTGCAAGATTTCGGGATTAAAGAGTCATGATTGCCACGTTTTGTTAGTTTAATAAATTATTAATATTTATTCGATAGCATATATAAATTGACTAGGGCTATACGGACTCGAACCGTAGACCTTCTCGGTAAAAACAGATCCAACTTCCTCTTGTGATTTGTGGACCTCTGGTGAAAGATGTTTCCGAGCCTTTGATTGAGTTGTGTCAATTTTGATGTGTTGTGTGCTAAATCTGTGAAAGTTGAACATCTGATCAAATCAAAACCCCAATTCCTTTAACTCTCTCCAAGCTAGAAGCATGGATGCCTCCTTCTTGTTTTGAGTGTCCACCTAGCTGATGACGTAATGCTTGGTGGGCCGGTCCGTTTTCGTTGGATGTATCCCGGGGAACGATATCTTCATACACTCAAGTTATATGTGCGTAATAAAGCTCGTCCGAAGGTTCCAAGCGGATGGTTATATTGTGGATGAGTGTATGACTTTATGCTAAAGGTACTTAGATGATGCGGAAACAAATTTTACCCGTCCTGAACGTAATCATGATGCTGTTGATGATCCTTCCAAAAAGCATCACATATTTTCTCGTCGAGGAGAAGACCTATAGGGCGTGGAAAGGTCAATGAGCTGGATGTGTATGAAAGAGAGCTAGCCCGCATCTATGCTTTAAAGAATTGTGCTGGGGTTGAACCCTTCTATATGTAAGTTGAGACCAACTCTTTTGTGCATAATAAAAACTCTTTCTTATTTTTTTATTTTATTTTTTGACTTGTTTACTTTCAAAATAGAGAATATCTGGGTGTTAGAACATGAAGGAGTTGAACTTTCTCTCCTAGTGAACGACAGTGTGAACTTTGTGCAATGGTTTAAAAAAAGAGTAAGTTTTCATATTTTCATACTAGATTGATTGGTTACTTTGATAAATCAAGATCTTTTCGTTTTAATCATGCATTATATATATATATATTTTCTCTCAAGGGTTGAAAAAGTTGAACGAAGTTCACAAATGTCCCTCACGGGGAAGAATTTTTGTCTTTATCACGCGGTCCATTCAATATACTAGGTCTTATTATGGTTTTAACTAATGGTTTTAGGTTTCACGTCACGTCGTGATGAAGCTTCGAACACAAAATAACGGAGTGGTGGTGTTGGGTGATACCGGTGATAAGCACAAGGCTTTAGACTTCTATGGGGTGTTGACTGAAGTAATCAGATTGGAGTATTTAGGAGGCAACTATATTGTGTTTTTCGGTGCGATTGGTACGATGTGCTTGATCCTAAAAGAGGAATTAATGTTGACAAATTTGGGTATGTTAGTGTTGATATCCAACGAAATCTTAAAGCTGATGAACCATTTGCACTTGCTTGGCAAGCTTCGCAAGTGTTCTATGCAGCAGATATTGTAAAGAAAGGTGTTGGCGTGTTGCGGTTAAGACAAAACATCGAGTTACATATGGGATTCCAGTGGAGAAAGACAAGGATTCTCAAAGCATGGATCGGAGATCTTGGATGATGTCGGGGATGCGTATCGGGAACATAATTCATTTGGCTTTACTGCATCTACATCTACTCTGCACGTAGCGAAATGATAATGAGTCAGAGTTGACGTGGAACTTGAGATCGTTGATGCTTCGGTTTTAGTGAAGAAACGAAAAAGAACAACTTAAAGATGCTGGAGATTATCTATGTAGTTTATTGATGGTTTAGTTAGACTTCTTTTGTCATTGATCTGTTCTTGTATTGTACCCTTGTCACCCTCAATAATTTGGATGATTTTTGGATAACTCTATTATATTATTGGTTTCCTTTATTAGTTTGATTTCATTATAGATTTCCATATACAAGGACTTGTACTTTGAAGCTCACTTTCGTATACGTTGATTTTGTTATTTATATAAAGTACATGCAAACTCCTCGCTTTTTTATAGTTTGGTCTTGGACTACTTACATGAGTATCAAGGTGATTACTAGGACTATGGAATTAATTGTTTCGTTGTTCTATTTTTGTAACAGGCCATATTTGCTTACAGAGTGACCAAAGTTGCGAAGAATCCAATTACTATCAGCATATCTCAGGTCAGTTACTCGATTGATCTTGTTGAATCATTGGTGTGAATAAAATGCCCATTTAGTGGTTTGAATTTGTAAGCTAATGATGTAGGTGGCAGTGGGGTAATTGAAAGAACCACCTTCATCAGGCCTCACCAGCCACCCAATCCCCCCACCAGACCAACAGTTCCCCCCCCACCCAGCAGGCCTCACAAGCCACCCATTCAGTCCCCCATCCAACCAACAAATCCGTTAAGTTGCCTAGCAGACCTCTGTGTGTCATATCCTCTGTCGTTTGCTCATGTGTCATCCCCTAGGATCACCCCTACGTCTTCATGTTTTTCCGGTTTTCATTATGAAAGACGTAATATCTATTAGCAAGTTCTTTACAGATTTTACTTGGTCTCACGTAAAAAGAAGGGCAATTATGTGGCTCATAGAATCCGTGAATCATATGTATGTACAAACTTTTTATCCCTCACATAATATATTGTTGCATCTCCCCTCCAAAAATAGAAAAACAAGCAAGTATACTAACTGATCAGTGACCCACATTAGACCAAACTAAAAAACACAAACACATCCGATAATATCACCCAACATAATGAGCAGATCAAAACACGAGGAAAACAGTTAAGTAGCGAAAGAGAAAAGAACTTGCAATGTCAGGAGGACTATACATATAATATTAACTAAATATATTTAAAACAATCCTCAAGGTTACCAAGTACGGCTATCAAGTAGTAAATTTGTGCAATCTACTGGAACAAATTTGTACAAGAACAAAAATGATATAAATTTGTGCTTGGAACAAAATGATATATGCACAAAGGGTAGAATATTCAATGTAAGTTGGCTGCCACAGGCCCACAGAAAGGAAGTGATCTTTGGCTGCACATGAAAGTCGAGAGGAGAGAAGGAAAGATTAATTTGTGCAATCTGTCACAAGTCACACTGTCATAAGCTCATTTTAGTGCTTCATCAGTCAGCTTATTATGCTTCATTTGGTGCACAGTTAGTTTCATACTTCTATATCTATTAAAGAAAGCAATTTAACCAAAATAGCAAAGAAGACTGTGGACATACCTCTTCTGTGGACTAGTTGGTAGCCCTATTGTGGGGACTGTGGACAGATTCTTCATATTTTATGCTTATTGTTTATAGCAAGTCTTAAAAAGTTTGTCTCAATAGCAAGGCAATGCAGATTGTTTTGCTGATTGAGCCCTCAAGTAATCAATAGCAATGCAAGGCAGACTATTTAGTAGATTAGGTAAAAGCACAACATGCAGAGCTACTGATATTATAAGTTTATAACCTTTTAGGAAATCATGCCCTTACTTGTTCTCTATCATAGGACCATTTCACATTTACAGATGAAAAGAAGTGTTCTTCCTTGAACATTAAGTTCAATTGTGTTTCTGTTTAAAAAGAAAGAAGAAAAATTGCAACATTTATGTGTCTTCTACCAAGACAGGAATAGCAAGAGAAATAATGTAGAACCCTCGTGCGCCTTTGTAGGAATATAATTTATATCCAAGCCTTTTCAGGTGTACCATACAAATATTAGCACAGGCTAGAAGTTGGAGTTCACTGCCACGGGCATGAGTTTCCTACAGAGAGCAAACAAAGAGTAAGTAACACCAACGCAATTATAAGTAAAAAACCGAAAGCCATAACAAACAAGTAGTAGAAGTAGTATGAATGGTATTCCCTTCTAATACTCTAATAGTATGTGATTGCATTCTCTATATACATGATTATGTTGCAATCGAAAACTTATGTATTCCCTTCTAATATACATGATTATACTAAGCAAAGGATTTACTTACATGTCAGTGTTCCTGTTACATTGCTCATTAGTGCTTTACTTGTTGAAAGCGATTGTTATACTTGGTCGCCAAACTTGACAAAAAATGGAGAAGCAAACAAAGATCTAAGTGCTATATGCTCTTTCATTCATTTGCTTCATCCATCGTATTTTTCACAGGTTTGGGTTGACGTATACATAAAGAATGGCACAAATTGGGAAGAAAGCTACATTTGTCCCTTGGGATACTTGGTCGAAGTCGTGGTAAAGGATTCAAATCGATTTTGTTTTTAGGCATGAATGCCGACCACCTCTTCGTCTCCTCTAGGTGAAACAAACCAATGAGCTACTAGTGAGACAATTATGGAAAAGGAAAATACTGCCGGACATTCAACTTTGTACAATCTCTTGGTGAGGAAGTTGATCATGATATTGAGCAAGATGATTTTATGCAAAGATCCATGTACCGCAATTAGTATCTTTCTTGAACAAAGTTCTGCCTACAAGATGCCTCAAGGATCCAAGAGGAAGGTATGATATTGACTTCTAATTTTCATTATCTAAGCTTTAATACTTCATGTTTCATTGATGATCTTCTTTGCTTGCTTTACATGAAGTAATATCAACCCCTATGGTTGGGAAGAGAACTAAAAGACCATATGCAAAGCCGAGAGGTGTCAACAAGTGCAAGAAAGTGGCAAATCTCAGGCAATGTGAAAAACTAGTGGTTAATGTTTATAATAATGGTCCAGTTGGAGATAACCATAAGGATATGACAAGGCACATGGGAAAAATAGTTCGAGATCGCTCCACTGTCCGGTTAGAGTGCATTCTTGGGACGAGATAGAAGAAATTGCAAAAAGGAGCATATGTGGCAATCTGTGTTGGTGATGTTAAATTTAACATTTATTCTATGGCTTTCATTGCTTAAATAATTAATATTTTTGAATTTTGGTAACTATTACGATTTTAAGTATTATGATTTTTAGTATTATGATTTATTTTCCTAAAAAACAAATTTGATTGCAATCAACTGGATCGAAACACAATCCTTGGGCATTTGAAAAGATTGTGGCAAAATTGAAGGTATATTGATCTGAGGTCAATAATTAAAAATTTGTAGAAAAGGCTTTAAAGGATACACCTAACAATTTAACAAAGGAGGATTGGGAATGGCTGGTGAAGGAGCATTTTACAAGCGATAAATTCAAAGTATGATCTTTTTTTTATGTTTTGTATCTTTGCCGATAACCAATATCTAATTACCAATGAATACTTTATGTTTACAGAAAGTTAGTTCTAGAAATTCTGGCAATAGAGGAGGTTTAACAAGCATACCGCACTGGTAGCATGCCATTCAGACAGGTCATTTGGGAAGATGTGGTAAGATCAATCACTTATAATCTTCACTTTATAATAAGCTCATTTGACAATTTGATTGTTCTGTATGAAGGGAGGTAAAGAAGGTAAGGACGCACCTCCAATATCTGCTATTTTTAAGAGGACAAGGAAGAAGAAATCTGGAAATTTAGATGGAGCTGAGAATGCCAAATATGATGTAATTTTCTAATGCATTTTATAAATATTTAGATAAACTATAATATCGCTTGTTTTTTATGTGTTTTCTTTTGTTCATGAATTTTAGAATGAGATACTTGATGTTGAAAACTATAACCCGTCACTTTCACATTTTGAAATTGTCAAAAAAGAATGCTTTGGGGAACAAGATCGTGGTAATGTTATTTGTTTTGGGTTTGGCGTAAGACCTAAAGATGAAGGGCCTTTACCTAGTAGAGATGAACTTATGGCACGTCTTCAAGAAAAAGCTTGAAAAATGAAAATTTGGCAAGGACTTGATGAATTCAAGAGACGCACAACAAACGGGCAAGTGTTGTTGCAAGAAACATTAAGCATGCTCCTTGGAAGCTCATGCTCAACAATCTAACGGTCAAGACAAGCTATACACAACCATTCATGTGAAAGTCAATGTATATTAATTCTTTTTATCACGATTTGCTGCAGATGAATTGATGGGTCTGTTCTGTTATTATTTTGCTACTTCTGGAGCATTGCTGCACATTTTAGGATCTTAAGTATCTTAAGAATTTCTACCTCCAATGATGAATTGGAAATAGGTGGCTTCGGTTCTGCCTCTGTATACATTGCTTCTGTTTCTGTAAAATTAGTGCTTCTTTACATTGCTTCTGTTTCTATAAAATTAGTGCTTCTGTACATTGCTTCTGTTTCTATAAAATTAGTGCTTCAGTTAGAAAACCACACCTAGCCCAGCCGACTAGCCAGCAGGCTACTCACCTGTGCTACAACAGGTTGTCGGCGAGCCAGCTAACTTTAGGTACCCTTTTGGTGGTCATCTTCTACTTTGAGTATGAACTGCAGTTGTAAATTATGGAAGTATGTAAGATTTTTTGCCAGATATGTTGAATGCAATAGCAGTGGGATGACAAAAACATAATCTTAATTGGAGAAAAGAAAAAGTAGCGGTGAAGCATTTTACTGGGGGAACCCTAGTGGACATACTTTTAGCTAGATAGTTTTTGCTATTCAGAACTATGGTTTTTGGGTATTTGTTTTATGAACCTAGACAGCTTAAAAAACTTCTCTTACAGATGGATATGGGTGATGCTGCTCAGGATCCATAGAAGACATTTGGGATGTAGGTTTTCTGGTTGATAAAGACATTGCAAGAAGTTGTGTTCTGTTTTTCATAAAAAGCAACTAGTGTTTCCGATAACTCAGAAAATTGTCTTGTATTTTCTTAGTTTTTTTTAACTGTTTCTTAGTTGGACAAGATTAAGGTTGTTGATTGGGAGTTTATTCTCCCAGTACAGGAACAGTACAAGCTTTACACGCTTACAACTCTAAGAAGTGAATTATAGACTTCCACTTTTTGCTGCTATTGATGATAGTTATGTCACCTTAGATGCATCTTCCATTTAGTCTTGTTTCAAGTTAAGAAAACTTAATTGACCTTTGTTCTTTTGTTTCTAGGTACAAGTTAGAAGCGGGGATTGATCCTTTGGCAAAACTAATTGTAGCACGTGCCGTGGAGACCCTTATGTGAAGTATTTGGATGTTGGTATGATGCGCACTAAAGTTTGGTCTTAGACATTCTGTTGGGATTGTTATATTAGATCAACGTATTTTGTTTTTAAAAGGTTGTCTTGGATTGGGAAAAAAATTGACAGATTAGTTTGACTTTTTATTGTTATTTTGGACCATGAACCTATACTATGGGTGCTTTTATTATTGATATTCGTAATTTGACATTTACTCAGTTTTTGTTTATAAAATATTATTAAGCATGGATTTTACGATGTTTTGGTGATATATGGTGTAAACAGGGGTGCAAAGATGGTTGTATTGTATGTCTACTATAGTTTCATTAAACAAAGCCAAGATAAATGCTTACTTGTGAATTTTTCAGAAAAAAGAATTGTGATGTGACATGTGGTCGTAAATCGTGGTAAACAAATTTGGTAAATAATATATAAATTATGACAAAGGAAAATGGTAGTAATTAGTGAACTAAAAAGTTATAGCATAAAATTGCGACCGGATTATTCGTCGTAGTTAGGTATACAAACATTTCGAAAAACATGTATTACGACGGGATATTTGGTCGTAAAAAGAACATTTGAATTTTCGAAAACTATGAATTACAGCAGGAATATCTCGTCGCAAAAGAAACATTTTAAATTATTCAAACAATGAATTGCGACCATAAACCTCGTCGTAGATACTTACTATTTAAGACGAGAACGTTATCTCGTTGTAAATAGTTTATTACGATGGGTCACATAACCTGGTTGTAAATAGCACCATATCTTTTGCGGCGACGAAGCCTATAGCAACGGCTCACGACCGTATGGAATTCTCGTCGTAAAAGACCTTTTACAACGAGAAATGGCTTAGTTACGACCGGTTTCACGGTCGTAGATGGGCTTTCTCTTGGAGTGTTCTGCCTTCATACTAGAGAGTATCTCCATAAGGCATCTGGTTCTGGGTCTGGGAGTCAGGCATCTGGGTTAGTTGTTACAGGCAATATGTTTGGGAAATCTGATAAAAAGAAATCAAACTTTAAGGGTTTGAAGGGTCCTAAACCAAATGATGTCAGTAATTACTGTAAGGAGAAGGACATTGGAAGAATTCATGTCCTAAGAGAAAGAAGCATCAAGAGAAGGGTTCTGCCGCTGTGGCAGAAACTGATACGTATTCAAAGGAGGATTTACCTTTAGTAGTCAATAAACAGTCTCGTCATAGCGATTTTTGGGTTCTAGACCTTGGGGATTCTTACCATATTTGTCCTAGCAGTTAGTGATTCTCAACTTATGAGCAGATAGATGGAGGTGATATTTCTATGGCCAACAGTGCTGTTTGCAAGGTTGTTGGGATTGGCTCAGTCAGGATTAGGACTCCTGATGGTTCCTTTTGCACCTTAATGAAGTTAGGCATGTTCCACTTATGACAAAGAATCTGATTTCATCGAATCTTCTAGACAGCAAGGGGTTTAGTTTCAAGGATTCGAAGGTGGCTCTAAAAGGGGTCAAGCGTGGTACTATGTATTTTCTTCTAGGTTCTACATGGACAGGTTGGCTGCTGTTGCATCTTCTGCAGTTCCTAAGGAAGATATGACCAGACTCTGGCATATGAGGCTGGGTCATATGGGTGAGAGGAATGTAGATTCTGGCTAAAAGGGATCTTCTTTGTGGGCACAAGTTGCAGAGTCTTGAATTCTGTGAACATTGTGTGTTTGGGAAACTTCATTGCACAAATTTTCCCAAGCAGGGTGTCCATAGGAAAGGGCACACTTGATTACATCCATTATGATTGTTGGGGTCCATGCAGAGTTGAATCCATTGGAGGTCACAGGTATTTTGTGTCTATGATTGATGATTACTCAAGAATGACTTGGGTATTTATGATGAAGCATAAAAGTGAAGCGTTCGAGAAGTTCAAGTAGTGGAAAGCATTGGTGGAGAATCAAACTGGGAAGAAGATCAAGAAGTTGCGAACTGATAATGGTCTGAAGTTCTGTTGGTCTGAGTTCGATAAGTTTTGCAGAGATGAAGGTATTGCCCGTCATCGCACTGTTAGGGATACTCCACAACAGAATGGAGTAGCAAAACGTATGAATCAAACTCTGTTGGAGAGGGCAAGATATATGCCCTCTAATGCTGGGTTGGCTAGGAGATTATGGACAGAAGCTGTTAACACAACTTGCCATCTGATCAACAGAGGGACCTCACACAAGCATTAACTGTAAAACACCTTATGAGGTGTGGTCTGGTAAGCCTGCTGATTATTCTTCATTGAGAGTCTTTGGTTGTACTGTTTACTATCATTTAAATGACGGTAAGTTAGAATCTAGGGCTAAGAAGGGTGTATTTGTTGGTATTTGGGATGGTGTTAAGGGATATAGAGTCTGGTCACCCTCTATATGTGGGGTTATACTTAACAGGAATGTTGTATTTGATGAAAACTCTATGCTTAACCCCACTGTGAAGTCTGCTGTTCAAGGGAATGTTCATAAACAGGTGGGTTGTAAGTTCCTCTTGATGAGAGTGACTTACAACACCAAGGTGAAGAAGATAATCAACATGATCAGTCAGAGTCTGGAGATGCAAATTCTAAGAGTCTGGGAACTCACCAGCCAGAATCTGGTGGGTCCGAAACTCGTCAGCCAGAGTCTCCAAGGTCAGAGTCTCGGGGATTAGAATCTCGGAGAAGATCATAGTCTCAGAAGGATTCTCCTCAGTCAGAGTTCTACCAAATCTAGTCCCTAACAGGTCTAGAAGAGCTGGAGTTGGACCTCCAAAGAAGTTGGGTTGGGACACACCTCCAAAGAGGTACAATTTTGAGAATATGGCCGCATATGCTCTTCAGGTTGCTGAGGATATGGATCTGTATGAGCCATCTAATTACAAAGAAGCAGTTTTTGGTAGTAAGTCTGCACAATGGCTTGCTGTAATGGGGGATGAGAAAGAGTCTCTAGACAAGAATCAGACTTGGGAGCTTGTAAAGAAGCCTAAGGAGAGGAAGATTGTAACTTGCAAATGGGTCTTCAAGAAGAAGGAAGGGATTTCACCATCTGAGGGAATCAAATATAAAGCTCGTGTGGTTGCAAGAGGGTTCACACAGAGATAAGGAGTTGACTATAATGAGATACTCTCACTAGTGGTCAGACACAGTTCCATCAGGGTGTTACTAGCTATGGTGTGGCACATCAGAATCTGGAACTTGAGCAACTAGATGTAGAAGACAGCTTTTCTACATGGAGAGTTGGAGGAAGAGTTTTATATGAGTCAGCCAGAGGGGTGTGAAGTTCCTGACAGAGAAAACTATGTATGCAAACTGAAGAAGTCCTGGTATGGGCTCAAGAAGTCTCCTACGTAGTGGCACAAGAGTTTTGACAGCTATATGGTGAAATTAGGCTACATTAGGAGTCCGCATTATTGTTGTGTGTATCACAACAAGTCTGCTGATGGTTCGATGATTTATCTGGTCCTACATGTAGATTATATGCTGATAGCTGCAAGGTCCAAGTCTGATATACAGAGGTTGAAAGTTCTTCTAAGTTCAGGGTTTGAGATGAAGGATCTTGGTGCTGCACAGATTATTCTGGGTATGGAGATTTATAGGGATAGGAATATAGGTAAGCTCATTGTCTCCCAAAAGGGTTACATTGAGAAGATATTGTCATGGTTTGGCATTTCATCAGCTAAATTCTGGGTATGGAGATTTATAGGGATAGGAATATGTGAATATGCGTCCGTCTACTGCGTTTGCACCTGAGTCTGAAGCTGAGAAGGAGTTCATGTCTATAGTCCCATATGCTAGTGCAGTAGGAAGCTTGATGTATGTTATGGTTTGCACTAGGCCTGATCTTGCACATGCTGTGAGTGTTGTCGGCAAGTTCATGGGGCAACCTGGGAAGGGTCATTGGCAGGTTGTGAAGAGGATATTTAGGTACCTTAGAGGTACTTATGATGTGGGTCTTGTTTTTGGGAATGATTCACCGTGTTTAGTCACTGGTTATTCTGGTTCTAATTATGATGGAGATTGGACAGCATGAGGTCTATGACTGCCTATGTGTTCACTCTTGGAGGTTCAGTGGTGAGTTGGAAAGCAACTCTATAGGCTAGAATGACTCCGTCTACTATTGAGGCAGAGTACGTGGCGTTGACCGAAGCTCATAATGAGGGAATTTGGTTAAAGGGGCTAGTTGGTGATCTGGATTTACATGATGATTAGGCTGTGGTTTATTGTGACAGTCTTAGTGTAATATGCTTAGCCAAGGATCAAGTCAATCATGAGAGGACTAATCACATTGATGTGAGATATCATTTCCTAAGGAACGAGAAGAGGATCAAGGTGAAGAAGGTTGGTATTGATGATAATCCGGCAACCATGTTCACTAAGCCTGTCCCACATGGCAAGTTCCAACATTGCATGGACTTGCTAAATGTTCTAAGTCATTAGAGTTTGTTCCCTTAAGTGGGAGTATGGGTTCCTTATGAAACAATCCGGGCCCTTAGGGGCAATCTCAGAGTCTGGGGTTTCTGATGAAGCATTTTTGAGAGTATGGGTCTCTTATGGGGCAATCTGGGAATCTGAGCTCTTAAGGAGCATTCTGGTATAGAGGGGAGAGTCTGGTACACTAGAAACTTGGCTGTTGCATCTGGTACATCTGTAGTCTAGGGTTCGGGAGAATTCAAGTCAAGGTGGAGATTTGTTAGATATGATATGAATATTTGTTGGTTCGAATAACCAAGCAGGGGGTAAAGGGGGCAACGCCCCTTATCTTTTTCGGATGTTATAAGGTTTGACGAAACCTTATATTCTGTTATGGGTTTTAGGCCCCCTCTGTTTAAGTTAACTCTAAGGGTGTTATATAAACCCTTAGGTTAAACCTATAGTCGTATGAATTGAATGCTTATTCACTCCTCTGATTAACACTATTATGTACTCTGTATTCTCTCCTAAATAAACTATTCTACCTCTGGTCTGGTGGATGTAGCTAGCACATTACTAGTGAACCACGTTAAACTCTGTGTGTATCTTTATTGCTTTTACGTTCTCTATTTATTCTTTAGCGCCTCCTCTATCATAACAATATGGATAGCTATATAACTCCTAAGGCCAACCTAAATTTTCACGAAAGCAAGCAACTTGTTGGAAAAATAACACAACTCCATGATAAATAATACATAAGGAAAACTTATTTTGCCAAATAAACACATTGTGATTAGTTTTTCAAACACTTTTCTCTTCTGGGGAGATATAAAGGACTTGACACTTTGCATATAGCTTTTAGCCTTAAGATGTTGACAATGCACAACTAATAATTCAACTAACAAGGAAAATAATTAGTGTGTTGTTTAGAAAATTTTCGCTCCACGTCGTTCACCGCATACATGGTAGTTGAGAATTTCAAACCAGTGAGCCAAGGTCTTTGTTTAGTTTTCCCAAACGCATTGTCTCAGTACATCCGATAGGTACACAACAAGATCAACTAAACCATATAAAAGAAATTATCCAGCTAACTTAGTTTTCTACATTTCTGCCATGTTTTCTGGCATAGGAAATCCCATGAACACTCGTTTAACTTCACTCCTAAACTTACTATTACTTCTTCTTCTGACTTTTTTCTTTATATTACGTGCTTCGGCCCAGGCTACTATTGAGCCTAAGGCTCCCAAGAATTCGGTCCCGCAATTTTCGTATTTGGTGACTCCACATCAGATCCTGGAAATAATAACTATATTAAGACACCATTTAAGAGCGATTTTGCACCTTATGGAAGGGATTTCCCTAACCATGTTGCAACAGGAAGGTTTAGTAATGGCAGGTTGACTACTGATTTTATTGGTACGTAAAAATTTTGAATGACTACGTGAAGATTATAAACGTTGCATGAAATTTGAATTTATATTTGTTATTTTTTCTGCTTTGGTTGCAGCTAGCTATGTTGGAATAAAAGAGTTTGTGCCACCATATTTGAACTCATCGCTAAGTGCAGAGGAGTTGATGAGTGGAGTTAGTTTTGCTTCTGCTGGATCTGGATATGATCCTCTTACGCCAACATTAAGTGTAATTGACTCTTTTTCCATCTTATTATCCATATTTGTGCTTACATTTTAATCAAGGGCGGATTTAGGGGTACATTAAGATATAGTCGTACCCCGACTCCAAGAAATAAAGTTAAGATTCGCAAGAAATGGTTTAACTGTTACCCATTTACTTTTATAAGTCCTAATTATTGATTATTCCCTGTAGGACCCATGTTTACTATTTTGTGAGTTGTATAGGTCCTTATATGGATCATGGCTCAACTATTACCTATCAGCTTAAATGAATAATCAATAGAAAGGGAGAAGTAATATCAGTTCTTATTAAACAAAGAGCACGTGCCATTACTTACTTACCGCATCAGGTAACTAACCTATAAGGACCTATACAAGTCACAAAATACTAAACATGGGTCCTACAGGGAATAATCAATAATTAGGACTTAAAAAGTAAATTGGTTATAGTTGAGCCCTTTCTTGTGCATTTTTCCTATGAAAAAACAAGAAAAAACGGAAGGTCCAACCAATAGTATGTATATAGATAGCTTTTTTAACATGAATATTGGCCAAAAAAACCTTAGGAACTGTTCTCTTCGGCATAAACCGACTGAACTGAACTGAATTGAATTGAATTGAATTGAATTGAAATGAATAATGATATTTAAGAGTAAAAGTATTGTCCAAATCTGAACTGAACTGAACTGAAAATAATTTGGGGAGAACAGGCCCTTAGAAGCTTATCTTTTGGAGCCATAGAAATCTGACCCATAAATTGCAGGATTTTTTGGGAAAAAACACCTAATATAATAGATATTATTGGTTTAACCACCTTTTCTAATTTTTTCAATTTAACTACCTTATATATATAATATTATAGGTTTCACTACCAACTAGTGGTTTTCCGGCCAAAAATAGTGGTTTTCCGGCCAAAATTAGTGGTTTCCGCCAACAAAAAGTGGTTTTCCGGCAAAAAATGGCGGTTTGCCAGTCAAAACCACCGGTTGGTAGTGAAACCTACAGTTATTATATTTATAAGGTAGTTAAATTAAAAAAATAGAAAAGGTGGTGAAACCAATAATTTCAATTATATTAGGTGGTTTTAACCAAATAATCCTAAATTGCAAAATGATTGAGATTTGCGGCATTTTTCCGGTCATTATCTGAACTTCAATTCTTGTTGCTCCTGATTGGGTGACTGGTGATGATCTCAAGCTTACACCTGTAGCCTTTATTTTTATCTTGCTTGTGGTAGGTGGTAGTTTGGTTTATGTTAAGTTTAAATATGTTCTAATAAGTTCACTTCAAATATGTTAAAAAACATAAGGCGAGGAGAACAAACATGTAGTCGTAAAGTAAAAGCCTTTGTATAGAGTAAGTGGTGGTTTGGTTTACGGGAAAGTCAAAATTCCTATGAAATCTCAATTGATAGAAAATAGATTCATTGGTTAATTCATTATAAATTGATGGGAATTAAGTAAAATTGAACCCGCCTTCGAGTAGTTGTCCACAGTCGGCTTTTAGTTTTGCACGTTGTCGAGTAGTACTTCTCAACTGGCGGCGAGCCAGCATTAATTTCCATGTCTGCTTTGCTTTGCATCGTTTTTCGATGAATTAGTTTATATGATTGAATTTGAATTTGAGGAATTATATTTAAATGTTTTAAGTTTCAAGAGGTAGTTAGTTTGTTGCTAAATTTGGTAGAATAATAGAATTCGATTTGGAGAATATATATATATATATATATATATATATATATATATATATATATATATATATATATATATATATATATATATATATATATATATAAATTTTTAATGGTTATATAATTGTTAGAATTGAAAATTTAGAAGATGAAAAATAAAAGTTTGGAGTTCTTATGGAAGGGAGGTAGGGGAAATCACAAAAATGGGATCTCAACGAAGTTGTTTTTGCCGGACGGTTGATTTATTTTTAAACTGTACCCCCATTGATTTTAATTAAAGGTCAATAATTATTATTTGAATAATCTTTCATATAATTAAATATAAAAAATACAAAAACGATTTAGTAGCTTATCTGACTTTGTATTTGATTTCCAGAAGTTATATCACTTCTTTTGGATTTGTATCTTTATATATTATTTAGGTTGTATCCTGTAAAAGGTTAATATAGAATTACAATATTATTAGCCGAACATAGATTTTACTCTAGGACTACACTAGTCATTGTACTATTGCAATTGGAAATACAAGGCAATAAATTGTGAAACATGTGTGTTACTGCAGAACAATGTAATTTGTACTGGGGATGAAGTAAATTGTTTTCATATAACTAAAAGAACATAAAATTTTAAAATTAATCAGAACAAATTGTATTATCAAGAACGTTTTCTTTTTGTTCAACTTTTTTACTACTTATATGATCTAGCTTGCACGGAAATCGATATTTTTCAAAATGAGGAAACATGGGGAACATAATATAAACTTAAAAAATTGGAAAAATTACATGCGGAAAAAATGATTATTTTATGAGTTATATTTTTTACTTTTAACAAAACGGCATCAAATGTTTATTTTAGAGTTTTAAAAATGTTTCCGCCCAATTTCCGAAGCGCAAATGTTGACTCTAAAGAGAGTTTTCGTGTTTCATGCTTCAGAGCATAAGATTTACTTTTATTTTCATTTCGTATTCGGTTCAATTGCATAACACTCATTCTAATGGTATGGTATTATATTATTTGTGAAAAACAAATATGTTCTTTTACAACTTATCTAGGTCTTTCTAGTTATTTACTATTATCGTGTTCAGTGTAGTCTCCCTTTTTTGATTTATTTCTCTTTTCATTTTGGGAGGTAACATTTTTGCTCTACCCTCATCGGATTTCTATTCACAAATTAATGTACCTAAATGATTCTATAAACTATAGCCATATTAGCCACCACGAACAATTTAATCCCTTTATTTCATGGTATATGTGGAAAAAAACAAGTGGGGTAAGTTTGTTTCTTTTTCTGATCAGCTACTTTGAGGTAAAACCTGGTGTACCTGGTTTGATACAATGACCCAATGCTTTACCGACTGTCTTGTAGGGCACATCGGTATCAAATATCATTTTGTTATTAAATGGATAATAGCTTCTGATACGCCATTCTTTGTGCAGGGAAAGCTTAGCTATATGAAGTACTTATATTGATAAATTTATCTAGAGTTTACTATTTACTAATGTAAATATAGACAAAACAAAAGTGGGGATCGGCTTATAATCTATATTAAGTCAAAGTTGCTCAACTAAAGATAGTATATCTTTTGTCCAATAGTGTGTAGAAAATTCCTTTGTTACAACCCCTCAAAAAAGAATACAGTTCCTTTGTTACCATGGACTATGTGATATGGGCCATGAGGGTAAAACTATATAAGATTTCTCACCATATGTACTTCAGCTTTACGTTTTGTGGGGGCGTGACGTACTCAAGTCTCTACTTATTTAGAAATACTTCATCCGTTTTTTTTAAAGCTATACTTTTCATATTTAAAAGGTTGAAATTAGTTGTGACACATTATTTTTGGGTAAATCTTTTCTTTCTATCTCTGTCATATCATATGAGTTCCTCTTTTTTTCCTCTACGTCTCTTTTTTATCCAAAAATTACATAGGAGTCTGTTAAAATAGAAGTGTCAAAAATAATAAAAAACCGAAGGAAGTAAATAATGGTTTGTTCAATCTATGGTTTTAAATTGGCTTACGTTATATAGACCTAATTGTTATGTATAAACATCAAATACATTTTTTAAATAGTACTAAGATAAAAATTAAAATTAAATATGTCAAAACACACATCAGTTGATACAATTAAGGAAAAATTAACTGGAATAATCCAAACTATGGCCGTTCCGCTAAAAATAATCCCAGCTATGGGTTATTCCTATATAATCCCAAGTATTGAGGAGATCCGCCACAAACACCCAAGATGACTTGCAACCTGTTAACAAGGTAATTTTTTTATTTTTCTTCTGTTTTTCCTTTTATTTTCTACTCACCACAAATTCCACCCACGACCAAAACCACCCCCACCTTCCCTCCTGTTCCATCCCCATTACTGAAACCCCTTCCCACCACCTCTTCCCTGATTCCGTCGGCCACCTTGAAACCACCTCCCCTGCCTCCCCATCCCCTTCATCTTCCTCTCTGAATACCACAAAGCATCACCCTAAACCTAACCACCCCAAAATCTTCACACTAAACCCTAACCATCACGACCACAATCGTGGTCATAACCACTCCAAGTTGAATGTTTTCGACGGTTTTTGAAGGTGGTTGTGCTCGGTTGGGTTTTCAAAACAAGGGACTAGGGTGGTTGCGGACTTGCAGTGGTGGGGTTGCGGCAGCGGGAGAGAAGGAGTGAGTGAGGTGTGAGATAACAACGAGAAAGAAAGGGAAGACTTGGGGTGAGAGGAAGGGAGGTTGCGGTGGTTGAAGGAGGAGAGTGAGGCTGTAATGGTGGTTGTTGGGTGGGTTAATGTGGTATTTGGCGAGGTTAGGGGCAGCAAGAGAGAGGGTAAGGTGGTGATGTGGTGGTAGTTGTTGGGTGGGTTGTAGAGGAGGGTGCTGAGGGGTAGGGTGGTGGCGAGGGTAACGGTGGTGGCTGGTGGTGGTGGCGAGGGGAGAGGTTGTGACTGTGGCAGATGTGATGTAGGTTGAAGGTGGGGAAGGAAGGGGGTAAAAAGGGAGGGAAACTAAAAATTATTGTAAAAGCCAATTAAAACATGATACGTGACATGTTTACTTGCTAAACAGGTTCCTTTCAGGTTGCGGTGTGTTTGTGATAGACCTTCCCATTAGTTGGGTTATACAGAAATAACCCATAGTTGGGATTATTATTCGCGAAACGACCATAGTTTGAATTATTCTAGTCAATTTTTCCTATAAGTAATACTTATTTAATGTTTGAGAATTTCTTTTTTAGTCTCTTTTACATATCTATAAGGGCTACATATATATTTTCATTTTGTTTTTCTTAATTATTAGAACAATTGCTTCGCAAGTGAACAGAGTATTATGAAAGCTTATACTTCACCTCTTTCATGTGAAATTCTAAATAGAAAGATGTCAGACTTATATTAAGAAAAATAAAGATAGAAGATAGGTAGTCAAATTGTTTTAAAAATGTCACACTTAACTATTTATTTTCGATACGCCACCACCATCTATCTCTAACTTACCTTACGCCTCATGTCAAACAACTATTTATAATTTATTTCTTCATTTTGAGGGGTCTTTCTAAATAGATTCACCCTATTAAATAGGAAACTTACACTCATAGAGAGACACATTTAAGGAAAGATAGAGGTTGAAATTTGCAACTGCTGCTCTGCTCTAAAGACCCACAAAAATAATATAGGGGAATTAAAGATGATGTAGGTGGCCAATTTCCAACATCCATCTGAAGGGGGTAGTAGTTGACAATTGTTATCCATGCGGTTTTATGAGTTTAAGTTGAAGATGAGTAGAATTTTCTTCTTGAAAACGGAAGGTATGGACTTTAGTGGATAATGAGGAGGCTAGGTTTCAGAGAAAGGTCATCGGTGCTTAGGGGAGTGGAGGGTTGTGAATTACGATGGTGGTGGTTTCTTAGTTTAGGAGAGGAAGAGAAAGGATTGGGGTGGCAATGGAGTGGGGGAGGAGAAGTGAGGGTGGCACTAGGGTGAGAGCGGAGAAGGTGTGGTACTACAATGTGCAATAAGAAAATGAAGTAAAAGATCAATGAGGGCACGACATGTGAGCTACTTCACTTGTTCACCCGGTTAAATTAATTGACAGGGTAATTTTCTCAAACTGTAATTGATTAGTTTGAGCCTGACGATCACTATTGGAATTATTTTAATAGTTGAAAGGATAGTAAAATGTTTTTCGTTTGTTTCCAATAGGGAGTAATCCAATTGTCAAAAGAACTTGACTACTTACAAAAACTTTGAATTATTTTGAAGGAAACCATCAAAATTGTATTTTTTTTCTAATTTGTATTTTTTCTCCAACAGGGAGTAATCCCACTAGCAAAACAACTTGACTACTTCAAGGACTATAGATCAAGGATTGAGCCCATGATTGGCGTGGAAAAGACTACTGACCTCATTAACAATTCAATATTTATTGTGAGTGCTGGAACAAATGACTTTGTGGTCAACTACTTCACTGTACCTTTTCGAAAGAGGATGTATACTATCCCCCAATATCAACAATTCTTGGTCGAAAACGTTCGCCAATTCATCAAGGTTAGTCTCGCTTGCCTCTTCAACTGTCCTATTAGAGTGGTGAAAGAAGATGATTCCTTGAATTAAAAAGTTGTTACAACCTAAAGATATATACTAGTCAAAGATAGAAAAAATATACTAGATATTTAGGCTATAAACTAGGAAATAAGTTACAACTAATTATTTACATAAATACAAAAGATATATGAAAATAATAAATATTTTCAGGCGAACGCTGAAACTGTCCCGAAAATCCTCAAATAAGACCAAGGGAAGACCTTTAGTAAATATATTGGCAATCTGATAACGAGAGGGGACATGTAACACACAAACTTCGCCTCGAGCGACCTTTTCACGAACAAAATGAATATCCATCTCAATATGCTTCGTACGCTGATGCTGGACCGGATTACCGGACAAATAGATCGCACTCACATTATCACAATATATAAACCAAAGTAGCTGTGTGTATCGGACAATGAAGTTCAACAAGTAAGTTACGCAACCAACATGATTCAGAGACTACATTTGCCACTCCCCTGTATTCAGATTCAGCGCTACAGCGGGACAATGTAGTTTGTCCTTTCGACGAGCAAGAGAGCAAATTGTCACTAAGAAACATACAATAACCTGAGGTAGATCGACGAGTATCAGGACAACCAACCCAATCAACATCTGTATATGAAAGGAGAGTCGTAGTGGTGGATGGAAAAAGATAAAGTCCATGATCTAGTGTGCCCTTCATAGGCTGTTGCATAAAGAGGCAAATCTGCTGAACAACATAAGAAATATCAGGCCTGGAGAAGGTAAGGTATTGTAATGCACCAGAAAGGCTCCTGTATAATGAGGGATCACTGCAAGGAACCTCAGATTAAGCACTGGGTTTGGGCTTAGTGTCAACTGGAGTAGGAGATGGCTTACACGCAGACATGCCTGCACGCTCAATGATCTCTTCAGCGTATTTACGCTGAGATAAAAATAAACCACCTGCATGACGAGTCAACAACCCCAAGTCTTTCATTACAAATTCGGAACAGGAGCGCAATGATAGACTTGCGGAGAGCAGTAAAACTAGCAGTCAGGATAATGTCGTCAACATAGAGGAGTAAATAGGCCATATATGTACCTCTATGATAGACAAACAAAGAGTGATCAGACTTGCTATTAACAAACCAAAATCTTCATCAAAAAATATGCAAACCTGCGATACCAAGCACGAGGGGCCTGTTTGAGACCATATAGTGACTTTTTCAATAAACAGACATGATTAGGATAGACAGGATCCCGATAGCCAACCAGCTGATGCATATATACACTCTCATTCAGCTCACCATGTAAAAAAGCATTCTTAAAGTCAAGTTGGTGCAACGGCCAACCTTTAGACAATGCCAGACTAAGCACAGTCCGAATAGTAGCACGCTTCACCACAGGACTAAATGTCTCTCCACAATCAATGCCCACCCGCTGAGTTTTGCCATCACCTACAAGACGAGCTTTATACCTATCAAAAGAACCGTCAAATTTTTCTTTATGAGCAAATATCCACATAGATCGAATAATATTAGCATCAGGAGGACGAGGAATTAATTCCCAAGTCTTATTTTTAATTAGAGCATCATACTCATCATCATAGCCTGTTTCCAATTCGGGTCACGTAGGGCCGACACGAGATTACGGGGAATCGGGGAGCGGTCAACATGGGCAACAAGAGAAACAATCTTTTATGCTTATAAATCCCATTTTGGCTACGGGTGACGGGCTTTAGGCTTCTTTTTGGAAGGCTGACGGGTTGGGAAGAGAGGAATATGTGGTAGTGGGTTGTGGGGAAGAAGAAAAGCTGGGCAGGTGTATGGCAGAAAACGGACCAGGAGACGCAGGCCCAGCCGATATGGCTGGCCCATGAGAGGGAGGATTAGGAGAGATTGGATGGGAGAGAGGGGGGTCTGGGCCAGGACTTTGATGTGGGCTGGGCTGGACAGGAGGGCTGCTGCACTCGCTGGGACAAGATATGGTAAAAGAGGGGAATGAGGCACATGTGTGGACTGGGCCTGGCGGAGGGGCGGATCCAATGTGTTGAGGAGATCCAGAAAATCATAGGTGGTAGGAAGAGGTGTTTGGATCGAGGCAAAAGGAAAGGATTTTTCATCAAACACAACATGCCTACACACAATGATTTTCCGTGAGGAGATGTCGTAACACTTATACCCCCTACTATGAGGGGGATACCTCAAGAAGACACAAGGTGTGGAGCGAGCTTGAAGCTTATGTATAGAGGTAGAAGGAAAAATAGGATAACATAAACACCCAAACATGCGAAAGTGAGAGTATGAGGGTCGTTTGTGATAGAGTAAGTGGAGAGGGGACTCATAGGCAAGTTTCTTATTTGGAAGAATGTTGAGGAGGTACGTGGCCATTTGTAATGCATGATGCCAAAAGGAAGAGGGAATCGAAGCATGGGAAAGAAGGGTACGCACAATATTATATTATCGATAATACGAATTTTACACTGATGAGGTATATGGGCAAGAAAGAGGAAAGGATAAGCCATAAGTTTTACATAAATCCCAAAAAGGTGCATTATCAAATTCCCGCCCATCATCACATTGAAGATTTTTAATTTCCCGTTCAAATTGTGTGTGTATATAAGTTCAAAATTGAAGGAATGTAGAGTAGACTTGTGACTTTTTAGAGACAGGAAAAGTCCACAAATAATTAGTATAATCATCCAACACATCAAGATAATAACGATGGCCATTAGAACTCAAAACGGGAGATGTCCATATATCACAATGAATAATATCAAACGGCATTAACGTACTAGAAGTAGATGAAACAAATGGCAATTTTACGTGTTTTCCAAGAGGACAAGAGTAACAAAAATCAGAGTTGCTACTTTTATTACATTCAATAAGATTATTATGCCTAAGAGACTCTAAAACAGAGGAACCCGGATGACCCAAGCGAGCATGCCATAGGGACGGCGCAAGAGCAACAAAAGTGGAAGGAATGGAATCTGGAGTAGGAAAGGTGGTGAAGGGATACATGGCGCCTCGACTCTCACATCTCATTAGTCGTCTCCCCGTCCGAAAATCCTTCACAGAAAACCCAAATGGATCAAATTCTACAGAGACATAATTATTAGTAGTAAATTTTCGAACATATACTAAGTTTATTTGAGTTTAGGGGCATGGAGGACATTTTTGAGAGTCAAAGGAGGGTTAGGAGAAGTCAAATGTGTGTCCCCGTAACCACGAATTGGAATACTACAACCATTTCCGACAATTATACCATTAGGAGTGCTCAAATTAAAAGAAGAGTTTAGAGTACCTTGGGAAGAAGTCATATGACATGTCGCTCCTGTATCCATATACCAGTTCGGATCCGGTGGGTTAATCCCAAGAGTATGCATGGCCGCTTCGATATCCGGTGAAAAAGGCTGAAAATCTGCTGAATAGGCCTGCTGATGTGGCCCAGCACCGAGCACTCCTGACCCATGTGGCGTCTGCTGCTGCTGTCTAGATCGCCATGTGGGACTAGCCCAGCCCTGAGTTGGATATGGCATGGGGGGTAAGCCCAAGGTGGATAGGCCCAAGCCCCCCATGGTCCGCCTGCTGCTGCATTGGGCTGGTACTGCTGTTGTTGTGGACGCTGCTGTGCAGCGTTGTTTTGTCCCCCCCCCCGTGGCCCCCGATAATTTTGGCCACCACCCGAATTATTCCGGTGACCACCGCCGGAATTTTTCGATCTCCCATTATTTTTATATTTATTTTTACCACCGTGTTGCCTACGATGATAGGGTGTGGTGTCGGCGGGCGAATCAATATGGAACGCCACCATGGCTGCGGATGAAGATCCTGAAGCAACTTACTTAGCCAATCTCGCTTCTTCTAACACGAGCATGGACCGTGCTTGGTAAAACTGAGGAAGTGGATCACTTTGAGGTAGCAAAGTGCCGATGCCGTTGTAGGCCTTTGTAAGGCCCGCAACCATTTGCAAGACAAGACTATTATTAGAGACTGCGGCACCTACATTCTTGAGTTGATCAACCAACTTTTTTAAGCGTTGGCAATATGCCGAAGCATTAGGAAAATCCTCCATAGCCGTCTTGGAGAATTCCTGTTCCAAAGTAATAGCACGGGAAGACTTATTGTCTAGAAAAATGTCCCGAAGACGTTCCCACGTCTCTTTAGCCGTTAAATCAGGCTCAAGAATAGTATTGAGAAGATCATCCGAAATAGTGCTAGAGATCCATTTTAATACGGTAGCATCAATGGTGGTCCATTCCTCCTTTTCATCATCATTAGATGGAAGTTTGGTTTTCGACGTGGGAATAATATGGTCAATAACACTGTGAGACCGTGCATGAATTTTAAAGAGCTCCGCCCATGTAGCATATTGCACGTTTTCCATGTCAAGAACAATTGGGAGATTATGTTTAATATTAGAATTAGAGAGATTAGAGAGGGAAGGAGAAGAAGCAGAGGAAGAAGACGAGTTTGAGGAAGCGTCGGTCATGGTGCCGGAGAGTGATGGGCGGACGACTAGTGCTAGGTGGCGGAAGCAAGGAGAGGAATAAAACCCTAGCAATCTGATACCATGAAAGAAGATAATTCCTTGAATTGAAAGTTGTTACAACCTAAAGATATATACTAGCCAAAGATACAAAAGATACACTACATATTTAGGCTATAAACTAGGAAATAAGTTACAACTAGTTATTTACATAAATACAAAAGATATATGAAAATAATAAATATTTTCATATTATCCAACAAGTAGTTCAATAAAAAGGTCAATAAATTAACAATTATACATTCATGCTAATAACGCATTTTATAAAAAGATACAGGAAAAATTGATATAAATAAGAAAGTGTATTGAATGACATGTATGTGAGTAAATAAATTTACAAACGAGTTTAGTTTAGACATACTATTATGCGTGTTTGTCATATTGTTATCATTTTGAAATTATGTATTTATCGGTTTATGGATATAAGACACTAATTTATAATATAGATATTAGTTTATAAACACAAATAATCAATTTAGAAACATATCTTATTAGTTTCTATAATAAAATGAAGAATTTAGAAACATAAGCTATCAGTTTATGAAATATATTGATCATTTTATAAATATAAGCTATTAATTTACAAACACAAACTATCACCTTAAAAACAGAGCTTACCAATTGACAATAGACATTTGGCGTAATACATGTGCATCTTTCAACAAGTTCGAGTAGATGTGCTAATAAGAGAAGTATAAACATTCCCGTTAATCAAATTGCTACGATATATTATCAGTTGGCGTTATATTATTACTACAACGTTCGAGTCAAAGGAAGGTCATTCTAATCTCTTAAATAATAAATTGTCCATTCCTTGGAATTCTTTTTTGATCTAGCTTGCTTGATTTCGTTGAAAACCTAGTACTATTCTTAATTTAGTTAATAGTAAGTAGGACAAAAATTACCAAAATTATTTATGCTTGAGGTACTATAAACTACTAAGTAGCATGTTGGTTAAATCGGGACAATGGTCATACATCTTTGATTTGGCGTCTCATAAGATCGTTGAGATATATTGTATCTTAATGAGTTTGCACAAATGAACAGGGCTTATGGGATCAAGGGGCTAGGAAAATAGCAGTGGCTGGTATTCCACCAATGGGTTGCTTGCCAATTGTTATCACGATGAAATCAAACAACTCCATTACACAACGTGGCTGCATTGAATCTTTGTCATCTGTCGCGAGAGATTATAACCAACTTCTCCAAATTCATCTTAAAGCTTTGCAACTTAGCTTACAAGATCATCGGACGAAAATTGCTTACATTGACATATACTCCCCATTGGCCGACATCGTCCGACCCTCGGCCAATTCAAAGTATAGTAAGTTATGAGTCCCTTGGTTCGGAATTAGGCTCCCCCCTCACATTCAAATTCATCTCAATGAATTTTAAAGATAAGGAGTGATCATAATTTGCATTATTTAATTATGTTCACAATAATACGAACTAATAATTCATTCTTCATAATATTGGTGTTACACATAGCTCTTCATATTAGATGAGTGTCACCGACAATAGAATATTGTTGGAATATGCAACAGACTATTGCTTTTTTATGTAGTTTTGTTTACCAAACAAACAATGAATTTGATTGAAATAGATCGATGACGACTGGGACAGACTACTCCAACGCCTGTATATTGAGGCAAGAGATGCAAATCGACGTCCGAGATGAAAACAAACTTCCTTTCTTTTGTATTAGTCTCATAAAAAATGTGTCAATTGTGGATTTTCTTACTTCAAATTATCACTATAATTAGATAATTTTTATTTTTCAAAAACACTGACATTGTTGTATATACTTTATATAGGTTTTGAGGATGTAAGTAGTGGATGTTGCGGTACAGGTTATCTGGAAACAGCATATATGTGCAATCCGGCTTCGTATGTTTGTAGTGACGCATCTAAATACGTATTTTGGGATTCCATCCACCCCACTGAAATGACTTACTATCTCGTTTTCAAGGATCTTCATTCAGTCATTGACTATGTCATTAAAGATTGACATCCTTTATTTTCTACCCTATTAATGTAATGAAATTCATCAGTTAGTTACTTTGATTTATTGATTTATTGAGATTATAAACTCTCATTCATTCAATACTTGTATACAAACCATTGGATAGTTAATTTATTGTATGTCATGTTGCCTACTACTGCGGAAAACAAGGAACACCAAATATAAAGGAAATAGACTTTGACACAAGGAATTGGCCATGCACACGCCACTGATAAGTACTTTATTGTGCCTATCCATGCTGCATTTTTAGTGTCGATGCATATAGATTTAGAGCATTTTAGGCTTGCATTGCATGATTTTGATTACTTTGAGCTAAATGGTTGTTTCACTACTCGCTTAGTTGTTTTGGATGATTTTCAGACTAACTAACAGGTTTTGAAGTCATATATGATCATTGGAAGATTAGCTGTGGACTGTTGAACTTCAAATGGACATAACGTTTGATCCGTAAATCGGATTAAGGTGATTCCTGTGGGAGGTGTTAGCTCGTTTCGATATCTTTCCAACGACTGGTCATGAGCCCAATTCCGATGAGAGACGAGAGAGATATGATCGTTCGAAGTTGAGCTGTCCGCTGACCAGCAGGTCACCACGGTCGTGGTGAAATCACCACGGTTGTGGTGAAATCACCACGGTTGTGGGGAACTGTAGCGAGCAAAACAGACTGTTGAAGATTGGAAACTGATCCTATGAAAGTCAGGGGCCACGGTCGTGGTGAAATCACCACGACCGTGGTGACCTGACTTTGGGTGTTGACCCGTTTTCTCAGTCTTAGTTTAATGACTCTTTTAATTAGTTTTTTTAAGCTTAGACTCGACATTTACTTCATACTTAGTTTTTAATTAACTCTCTCTTAGCCCATAAACTCTCTCAAACACTAGTTTACTCCTTTGTTTCATTATTGAAGATCGAATTCATCAATTAATTCAAGTAATTTCTCTTCTATCTCTTTCCTTTAATTTTATTGCTTAGTTTATGATGTTGAATTTATTGAATCTTAATTGCTTAGAATCCATGGTTAGTGAGTAGTTCATTATCTAGGGTTTGGGCGAAAGTATGAATTAAGGGCTTAATATAGATTATCTATGCTTTTTATGATTCAATTGTTTGTCTATGCATTGAATGTGGTGTTTTGACACCCTAGGATAGATCTTGATCACGTTTATGCTAGGGCACTTAGGATCTTTATTGTTCTTAATCGAACTCTAATCCCTTTTGTCATTCCCATGTTTCGACTTGATTTCTAGACCAAGGGATTGGGTAGGAATTAAGGGGATCCTTTAATTATGGGTTTTCCGAACTTAATGAATTTATTAATCAACGGACCAAAGACCATTCGAAAGAGGATTTGGTTGGTTGATTAATCGATTACACTTGAGGACCATTCGAGAGAGGACTCAAATATATTAGAGGGGAACTTAACCTTGTATTGACTCCGTTGTGAATCACCATAGCGTCGATTATTGTTGTCTAGCCCATGTTCATACGAGTAACCCGAACTCTAGTGTCTTCCTTATCATATTAATCCTCCTATTTGTTTATTAGTCGGTATTCATTAGCTAGTTAATTAGTCGGTTACTTACTCACTCTTAAACCCCCAAAAACCCTTCACTTAAGTAGTTTTGGACTTAGTGGACTGAACTCAATCCCAATTTCCTTGTGGTTCGACCCTTGACTTGCCGTTACTACGTGCTTAGTAGTTGCTAGTTAGGTTTATAAATTGTGTTTGCTAAGCGGTTCTTAGTGCCTTAACGACACGCTAAAAACCTCTTACCAGCCACCACCAGAAGAAAACCTCTCCATCATGCATTAGTTCTTAAAGGATATTCCCAAGTTGATTACAAAAGTCTCAAGATCATTCTAAAAACTCTAATTTCTCTCGATACCATGTGTGGTAAAAAGGAGTCAAATGACTTAAACACTATTAATAATAAGCTGGAAATAAACCTATTTGGAAAAGAGAAATTGCAAAATTGTTGAGTGATGAGTGATGAGTGATGAATACTCGTCCGAGAACCAAACTATCATATAGGAAAAAAGGTACCTGTCCAAGCAGGCGTAGTAGATAACAAAAATTTTCTTCGCCTAATTCCTTCGTCTATTCGATTATGCATTCCACTAGCTTAATCAAGCACTTTTGTTCGTCCAAGCATCAACCACACTCGTCACGACTTAGGTCACAAACCTTTTCTTCTTTGTTTTCTCATGCAACTTCGTCTCCGCACACATGCGCCCAACAACCCCACTTGGAGATCAATGCAAGTAAAGAATGTCGTATTACAGCCACATCTTATTGTCATCTTTAAGCTCTAGTGTTGCACTACCCTCGACAATCATTGAAGGTCAATCAAGGTTTATGACAATCTTAATCTATTATGCGTGTTCTAACTAATTGTTTATGCTAAATTCTGCTAAGGCAGAACTAAGCTGGGAACTACAGCTAGGATACTGCTAAGTAGCTGGAAGCTGCTAAACACAGCTAGAATGAGCAAAGAAAGCAAACCAGGGACAGAGGCAAGACACCAAAGATGGTGACGCGGAAACCCGTGGAATAAGGGAAAAATCGCGGGTGGCTTTGAGTCCACCAATCCACTATATTTTTTGTTTACAGCCCTAGTGCCTTTATATCTATGTAATTCGTAATTTGTAAGATTTTAGAACGATGCTCGTATTTTGATATGTAAATGCTAAGTGCGTATGAACTTATCTGTCTATACAATCATTTCAACTATATATAGCAGAGAAAATGTATCCGTTTGAACCAGTAACGTCTTGTAACAGCTCCTAAATCTTTATTCATATCCGCCATTAATGTTGCTGAGCATGTTCTTCGCTCTTTATTGTTTTTCTGTATTTATGGCTTTTATCCCTCTGCGGATTTTCAGGCTTTGTCATCTTGATTCATAACGTATTCCAAACAGAGTTGTGTTCTTTAGCTGGGTAGTACTAGCTGGTTCTTCTTAGCTGGTAGGCTTCAAGCTAGATTTCCTTAGCTGGAGGCCTTAAGCTGGGAATTCATAGCTGTAATGACTTTTAACCTGCGTTAGTAGCTGCATAATTTTCGTGGCATAACAATTGCCCCTAACTTGTAGCTTGCACTGCTGGCCTTGCGTAGTGAAGCTGCAAGTTAATAACACTTTAACATAACGTTTGTCATAAAGACGGAATTTCAAGAAGCATAGATAATAAATGAAACACACTGTAGCTTTCAAAGAACTGTATTTAATCATTTACTTAAGTTCATTTATTTCAAGTAATAAATACTAGCCGTTTGGTGTGTCAGAGTAGCTTAAAATCAAGAGATTGCATAAAGATTTTCATTCCGTTTATTCTTCTCTTCCTTTGGTAAGTCTGCTCCCTCTCTCTCTCTTCCTTTCCTCTTTTGCCTCTTTGCATGCCTTTTAAACAGTCTGCTAGAAAGAAGGTCTTTACTCCTAAACCTACATCAATGGGAAAGGAAAAGGATGATGTGGCTTCTACCATCACCAGGGAGGATATTGAGAACATTAGGGCTAGAGGGAGCTTTCCTGAGAGCACTGAATTTGTAGTTCCTGACGAGTTTGAACGGCCGGAGAAGACCCCAAATAACCTTGTTTGTTTTTACGAGTACCCTTTTTACTAGGTTATAGCTTTGATTTTACGCCTTTAGTACGTTCTTTTGTGGAAGTTTTAAACTTCTCACCTGGCTAGCTAATGCCAGGGTTCTGGAAAATTTGCTTCACCATCGAATCTGCTACTAGGGATTGGAGTCCTACCTTTGCCCTAGAAGATCTACTTAATCTTTACAGCCTAAAGATCATCAATCCCAACAAAGTCACATTAAAACAAAAGCCAAAATACCCCAGTCCTGTAGAAGGGACTGGTGCTTCAGAGTCTTTTTGGAAGACTAGTTTCTTCTTTGTCGCCAAGGATTCCTTGGTGAAGCTGGGGTGTTTCTCCCCTCTGGCTGGCGTGCTGGAGGCATTCTACTGTTTTTCTCTTTCTTTTTTAGAGTATTCTATTAACTATGGCCTTAACCTTGCCTATTTTCAGGTTCGTCTGAAGCTGTGGAAACCCTAGAGGACCGAGACGAGAGAGCGAAGGTTTTTCTCAGCATCTCTCTGAAAAAGAGAACTTATACTCCCCCTTTTAAGGCTATACCAATTTCATCTTTGACTCCTGCTACCTCTGGAACGGATTCCATGACTTCAGGTAGGTTAATCTCTCAGTTAACTTATTTTTAGGGTTTGCTAGGTACAAAGTCTTAACTACTATCTCATTGTTCTTGTGTAGTTAAAGGTAGTACTTTGTCTCAAGTCGATGCTGTGGCTCGGCTAAAAAGGAGGTCTGGAGTTCCTACTACCTCTACTCAATCTATGCCAGCTACCCCTGCCAAGGTTGCCACTTCTATTCCTAGCATGCCTCCCCCCATAATCAAACTGGACTTGGACCCTCCTCCTCCCAGCTCTTCAACGGTTAACCTGTCAATGCCAGCAAATTTCCTATCTGAGGATGGGTTAAATAACGGCGTATGGCCACATGCTGAGAGGCTATTCTTCCCTGCAGCAGCTAAGCGTCTTAGGTCTGAGGATCCTGAGGTGATAGTGAACCATGCGGTTCAATATTCTCTCCAGGTATAACTCTTGTCTATTCCTTAATTCTTTGACTTCGACACTCTTTACTTCTTACCGCTCTTATGTGTTAATATCTTTATACTAGGTCCTGCAAAACTGTCTTACAGCACGCTCTAGCTTGAGAGCTGTTGCTACGGTGTCCTCTCAACTTAAGGCTTCCCAAGCTGAGGTGGCCGCTCTGAAGGAGGAGCTGGAGAAGGCCAAAAAGGGACGAGCAATAGCTGAGGAGCAGCGTAAAGTTGAAACACTGCTCCTGGAGAAAGAGAGGGATGCAAAGAAGCTCTTCGCAGCTTCAGCGGAAGCTGAGATTGCTGCTGCTAGGGAGGAGGCTAAAGCGGCTACCAATAAGCTGGGAGAGGTGGTGAAAGAGGGGGATGCTCTGAATGCTCAGCTGACATATCAGAAAGATATTCATTTGGATAAAATGGCGGAGGTCCAGATTGTTGAGCCAGCCAAGCTGGCATATCTGATGCTGTTCGGGAACCTGGAGAATAAAGAGCTGCATAAATATACCGATGCTTTCCTAGCCACTATGGGAAGCATCGCAGATCTTAAAGCTCTAGCTTTGGGCTTAACTCCTCCTGGGCAGGAAGTTTCTACGGATGACTCCTCAGCTAAGGACATAGCTGAGTCTTCAGCAAAGGCCGCAGCTGATGTTGCTGTTGAACCCTCTAGCAGTTCTGCCCCAGCAACTGAGATGCCCGAGCAGACGCCTACAGCTGAGGAGGCCCCAGCTAAGGATGCAGCCTAATTCTCCTCTTTGAATTCATCTGATTTCTGTTACTATCAAACAATTAAATATTTTTTGCTTTGGATGATTTTACAACCAACCAAGGGGCTGGTGTGTCTTTTGAACAATTTTAACTTCTGATATATATGCGCAACTTTAGATCTTTGAACAAATGAGCTAGCTGTTTTGTGTTTTTACCTGGCGTTTTGTGATGCCAATGACTTGTGTGATGGGCCCTGTTACCTAGGCGTGTAGCCTTTAGCTGATGCAACCCTGGTAGCTCAATTCTTTGGTAGCTTCTTTCCAAGGTGTCTAGGTGTTCTTGCGTGTTAAGATAGCTTTAGGAGGCTAGGTAGTGCCCCACTTGTAGCTATTCTTGCGGTACCTGCATATGTTGGCTAGGCCAAGATAGTCGTTGGCATAACCAACGACTCTCCGATGCCTAAGTTAGTAAGGATTTTTGGAAAAATCTTTATAAGTAGAGAGTGCAAGGAGGATGGCCTAACCTGGCGTTCCTTGGTTTTACTTAGCAGTTTTTTCCTACCTGGTGTAACTGACTTGTACTTGACATCTTAGATGCCCAAATTTGTTATCTAGCCTTTTAGAAATGGTAAACTTTCAGATGTGAAGCGTTCCAGCTTCTGGGCATAGCTTTCCCTTCTGCTGTAGCTAGGCGATAAGCTCCTTTACCTACTACCTGTTCAATCAGGTAGGGACCTTCCCAGCTGGCACCCAGCTTCCCTGCATTAAGTTCCTGGGTATTTTGGAAGACTTTCCTTAACACCCAGTCTCCTTTCTTGAAAACTTTAGCTTTCACATTTTTGTTGAAGCTGCGGGCCACAATCTGTTGCTGGGTGGCCATCCTAACCAGTGCACTGTCTCGTAGTTCTTCTATGGTATCTAAATCATAAGACAACTCAGAGTCATTTAGCTCAGAGGTTAAGAACCCATACCTGGCAGTAGGTACAGCTACTTCTGCTGGCAATACAGCTTCACAGCCATAGACTAATGAGAAAGGGGTCCGCCCTGTTGCTCCTCTAGGTGTTGTCATGTTGGCCCAAAGGACTCTAGGCAGCTCTTCCACCCATTTACCTTTCTTGGCTTTTAATCTCCTTTTGATGCCATTAATGATTACCTTGTTGCTGGACTCAGCTTGTCCATTAGCTTGTGGGTATCTGGGTGTTGATGTTACCAGGTTGATGTTCCATTCATGACAAAATTGTCGCGTTTTATCACTTATAAACTGTGACCCATTGTCACACACAATTTCACTAGGTACTCCAAACCTGCAAATGATGTTAGTGTGTATAAAGGCAATCACTTCCTTATCCCTTACCTGTTGGAATGCACCAGCTTCAATCCATTTAGAAAAGTAATCATTCAAGGCCAACATAAATACTTTTTGACCTGGTGCAGCTGGCAGCTTTCCAATTATGTCCATGCCCCACCTCATGAATGGCCAAGGTGTTAACGTGGGGTGTAATGGTTCAGAGGGCTTATGTATCATACCTGCATGCTTTTGACAGCTTTCACATTTAGCTACATACCTCTTGGCTTCCTTACGCAACGTTGGCCAATAATATCCATAGGATAAGATCTTGTTAGACAAGCTCCTTCCTGCTGTATGTGAGCCGCATTCGCCCTCATGAAATTCTTTGAGGATAGCTTCCCACTGCTCTTTCTCCAAGCATCTCTGCAACATATCCTGCTTAGCTGCATGTTTAAACAAGACTCCATCTATTACCTGGTACCTGCTAGCTTTCATGCGTATCTTTCTTGATTCCAGCTTGTCATCTGGTAGTATGTCCCTTTCTAGGTAATCCAATAGTGGCTTTGTCCAGCTATCAGCACATGTCTCATCACTAATGCTAAGTACACTGTTTGTCTCTTTGTTAATAGCTGGCTCAGCTAAGTGAGCGATAGGGATATTGCTGATGCTGCATTTCCTAAGTGCAGAACCCAGGTTAGCTAGTGCGGCAGCTTTTGTATTCTGATCTCTCGGTATCTATTGTATTGTAAACTCTTGAAAAAGCAGCATCTTTGATTTGACCATCTCCAAGTAAAGAGACATCTTTGATCCTTTAGCTGCATACTCTCCTTTTACCTGGCTAACGATAAGCAAAGAATCACTATATACCTGCAACCTGGCTGCCCCCAGATCATGAGCCACAGTCATACCTGCAATCAAAGCTTCGTACTCGGCTTCATTGTTAGTAGCTTTAAAATCACAACAAATAGATCGTACTAACATGTCCCCTTGTGGCGATTTTAGGACTATACCTAGCCAGCACCTCTAAAGTTGGAAGAACCATCTACAAATAATTTCCAACTACCTGTAGGTGTTACCTGATTAATATGCCGTACTTCCTCATCTGCTGAAGCAGCTAGGTTAGGACTGAAATCTTCCACAAAATCAGCTAGGGCTTGTGATTTTATAGCCGTTCGGGGTTGATACCTGATGTCATAGGCACTAAGTGACATAGCCCATTTGCTCATCCTGCCAGTATACTCAGGTTTGCGTAATACAGCTTTTATAGGATAATTAGTCATAACACATATAGGGTAAAGCCTCGAAATAATGTCGGAGTTTCCTCGAAGCTGTATATAAAGCTAATACTAATTTTTCTAAAGAGGTGTACCTGGTTTCTGCATCAAGTAAGGATTTACTGATATAATACACGGGTAGCTGCTGATTGTCAGCCTCCCTAGCTAGTACTGCGCTAACAGCTGTGCTACTCACAGCTAGATAAAGCTGTAAAGTTTCACCTTGCTTTGGTTTGGAAATTACGGGTGGTGTAGCTAGGTATGCTTTAAGTTGCTGTGAAGCAGCTTCGTGTTCTGCAGTCCAATCAAAACTTTTATTTTTCTTAAGTACATGGTAGAAAAGATGGCACTTATCCGATGATCTAGAGATAAAACGATTGAGCGCTGCCATTCTTCCTGTTAGCTTCTGAACCTCTTTCAAGTTCTTGGGTGACTCGATATTGATGAGTGCTCTGATCTGATCTGGGCTGGCTTCAATTCCTCTCTGCGTTACTATGTAACCTAGGAACTTACCAGCTGGTACTCCGAATGAACATTTTGTTGGGTTCAGCTTCATGTTGTATTTTTTCAATACATCAAAGGTATCCTGCAGATGAGATACATGATCTCCGGCTTGCTTGGACTTGACCAGCATATCATCGATATAGACCTCCATTGTGTCCCCAAGCTGCTTTTCAAACATCTTATTGACTAGGCGCTGATAGGTAGCACTTGCATTTTTAAGACCAAATGGCATAACTTTATAGAAATATATACCTCTTTCGGTCATGAAAACCGTTTTCTCTTGATCTTCCGGGTCCATCAAGATCTGGTTGTAACATGAGTAAGCATCTAGGAACGTGAGTCTTTTATGCCCCGCTGTGGCATCTACCAAGGCATCAATGTGAGGTAGGGGAAATGGATCTTTGGGGCAAGCTTTGTTTAAATCTGTGAAATCGATACAGACTCGCCATTTGCCGTTCTTCTTTCCTACCACAACCACGTTAGCTAACCAATCAGGATATTTTACTTCCCTGATCTTACCTACTTGCAGCAACTTTTCTACTTCCTCGTTGATGATCAGGTTGCGTTCAGGTGCGAATTTCCTTTTTTTCTGTTTGATAGGTTTGTGGTGGGGATCCACATTCAGCTTGTGGGTGCAAATAGAAGGGTCAATTCCAACCATGTCTTCATGCGTCCATGCGAAGCAGGTGATGTTTTCTTTGAGGAACTCAATGAACCTAGCTTTTTCCTCTGGTGGTAGGGATGCTCCAACCTAAACTGTCTGTTCTGGCTTTGCAGGATCCAGCAGCACTTCTTTAATGTCCTGTTCTTCGGGTTTGCTGGGTGCAGGATGCTGCTGTAATTGCTAGATGTCCTCCTTCTTGGGTTTGAGAGTGATGTTGTAACACTCCCTAGCTACCTTCCTGTCCCCCTTGATTTCTTGTACTCCCCATTGGGTAGGGAACTTGATGGTTTGATGATAGGTGGATGGCACAGCTTTCATCCTGTGAATCCAAGGCGTACCCATAATAACATTATAAGCTGAAGGACAATCTACGACACTAAACCTGGTTTGCAGATTAACTCCTTTGGCATATATAGGTGGGCAGTGTGATTTCACCAATGGTAATGGCAGGTTCTCCATTGAATCCGTATAGGACTGTTGACTTCCTCATGATGTCTTCGTCACGTAGTCCCATGCTTTGTATGGCATTCTTGAATATGATGTTAGCAGAGCTCCCATTGTCTACCAACACTCTCTTGATCAAGCAGTTGCTGATGGTGAGGGAAATAACTAGTCCATCATGATGATCGGCTTCTTCAGCTTCTTCTTCTTCCTCGAAGCTGATGGTCATGCTACGCATCTCTTGCTCCTCCTTGCTTCTGTGCTGGACAGGAGCTGCTTTGGAACCTTCTCTAGCGAACCGCTTAGCTGCAGAATAGGTTAGTCCACAAATTTCTGAACCTCCTGAGATAAAATTGACTACCTTGTCATGTGTTGGATCAGGTGGTGCTTGCTAGGTTCATCCTTCTGACCCTTCTTCCCCATTAGATGCTCTAGGTAGCCTTTCTTCAGCAGCCAAGCTACTTCTTTCCTGAGAGCTTTGCAATCTTCAGTTAGATGACCATGGTCGCCATGGTAGCTGCACCACTAGGAGGTGTCTTTTTGCCCATTGGGTTTGTCAGTCTTCCTGGGCCACCTAGCTGTTGAACCTAGCTTTTCCCAGGCGTTCACCACACCTCCTGCATCAACATTAAAGCAATAGGAAGATAAAGGAGGGAAATCCGCATTGTTAGACTTGCGAGGAGCTTCCCTAGCTACGCTGCTAGCTTGATCATGCTTCTGGTATGGCTGATGACGCCAATCGTTTCTTTTGTTGTTGTTGTTGTTGTTATTGTTACTCTGAGTTTTCCTATCGTAGCTAGATTCTCCTCCATACCTGGATGCATCATCCTCTTCTACGCGGATCTCAGCCATAGCTCTAGCCCTGACTTCTTCAAAGGTACTACATGGATACCTGGTTAGTTCATAATATAAGCGGGATTTAGGTATCAAAACTCTCCGGAATGCTTCGATGGCTGTTGGGATGTCCAGGTTCTTAACAGAAATCATTTCCCTGTTAAACCTGTCCAGATACTGGCGTACAGCTTCACCTGTCTTTTGTATAATGCGGTATAGGTCGCCTATATGTTTCTCCAGCACCCTGCTGCTAGCAAATTGCTGATAAAACTTGTTAATAAGAACAGAGAAGTTAGGGATAGTACCAGCCCTGAGGGTTATGAGCCATTGTAAGGCAGGTCCACCTAAGGTGGCTCCAAAGGACTTGCACATTGTAGCTTCAAGGAGGCCTTCTGGGATAGGTAGGGTCCACATCTTCTGCTTGTACTGGTTCACGTGATCATATGGATCTGTGGTTCCATCATACAGCTTGCCAAATGGGGCTAGATGCAACTTCTTTGGAATCATGGCTCTAGCTATCTCTTCCACGAAAGGTGACTTGGTATAGCCATCAGGGGTCTCCTCAGCGACGGGTGTAGGTGCCCCTAGCATCTTAGCTAGCATTCGCATCATTTTCCGATTCTGGGACTCGAGGAGAGCCAGCTTTGAAGCTGTGGGATCCGTCTCCTCCTGGTTGGGATCTTCTGGAATGTCCTCAGCGTCTTCATCAGCACTCACTTCTGAATCAGTCAACTCCAAAACTCAAGGTGTCATGCCAGTACGTCGCCGTGAAAATTTCTTGGCGTTGCTCTTAACTGATTCTAGTTCTTTTTGTAAGTTTTCAATGATCTTGTTGGACTCTGTTTGAGCTTCCTGCAGAGATGCGAGAGCAGCTCTCATTTGCTCAGGAGTGATTTCGGCCATTTGAGGTTGAATGTTTTCAAGAAGGAATTAACAATGAAAGTTTAGATATGAAATCTAGTTGTAGGCCCCACGGTGGGCGCCAAACTGTTTATGCTAAATTCTGCTAAGACAGAACTAAGATGGGAACTACAGCTAGGATACTGCTAGGTAGCTGGAAGCTGCTAAACACAGCTAGAATGAGTAAAGAAAGCAAAACAGGGACAGCGGCAACACACCAGAGATGGTGACGCGGAAACCCGTGGAATAAGGGAAAAACCGCGGGTGGCTTTGAGTCCACCAATCCACTATATTTTTGTTTACAGCCCTAGTGCCTTTGTATCTATGTAATTCGTAATTTGTAAGCTTTTAGAAAAATGCTCGTATTTTGATATGTAAATGCTAAGTGCGTATGAACTTGTCTGTCTATACAATCATTTCAACTATATATAGCATAGAAAATGTATCCGTTTGAACCAGCAACGTCTTGTAACAGCTCCTAAATCTTTATTCATATCCGCCATTAATGTTGCTGAGCATGATCTTCGCTCTTTATTGTTTTTCTGTAATTATGGCTTTTATCCCTCTGCGGATTTTCAGGCTTTGTCATCTTGATTCATAACGTATTCCAAACAGAGCTGTGTTCTTTAGCTGGGTAGTACTAGCTTGTTCTTCTTAGCTGGTAGGCTTCAAGCTGGATTTCTTAGCTGGAGGCCTTAAGCTGGGAATTCATAGCTGTAATGACTTTTAACCTGCGTTAGTAGCTGCATAATTTTCGTGGCATAACACTAATCATATTTCTTAAACGAAACACAACAAATCATTACTATAAAAAGGGCCATAGATAACGTTCGAATAGGGCTTAAGATATATAACACCTTGTTGGAAATGTAGTGAAGAGTGGTGGACTAGTTTATAAAATATTTTCTATTTATTCATTGCTTGAAATGAGTTACATCACCTCTTGTGTATTTATAGATTTAATATTACATCATCTAGAGTTTTCTACTAATTACCACTAGTTAGATATTTAACCTAGATGTTTCTAGAAATTGATATTTCTAACACAAACTAAAATATTTTAAACTTAGATTTTTACATAGATATTTTACAAGATTTTTCTAGACAATTCAACACATACATATAAGATTTTTCCTTACATTACATGACATATCTAGAATTTTCTAGATTAAATTTCACCACTCCCATTAATCATGAAAATTCTTGTAATTCAAAATATTCTTGTGTTGATGCCCTTGGCATCAACAATCTTGAGCTTGGATAAGCTTGCTTTTGTTGGTGCACATGTCACCAACTATCTCCATCTTCTTTCCTTCGTCGTATTTGGTTGATCTTCTACACTGTGTTGGTACTCATGTTACCAAATCTTCCACTGATGATGCCTATGTCATCAGTCATCTTGCAAAATCTATTATTTCTCCAAACTTTTCTTTGTTGTTGGTGCTCATGTCACCAACCTTGACTGCTAATGCCCTTGTCATTAGCAACCTTTAATAATTTTTTTTTAAAAATAAACTTTCGACATTGTTTTCGCCACCAAAGTTGGCAATCTCCTCTATTTTCTTCATCCTACAATTCTTTCTGATATGACTGAACCTTTTGCATACCCAACATTGTGCCTTCCCTTAAAAGTAGCAAGCTGCACTATCATGGTTAGTCCTTTTACAAATTTTACAAAAAACTTTGGCGTCCATGTCTTTATATTTTGTGGACTTCTCTTCTTTTCCATCATCATCATTCTTCTTTGATATAATGTCTTTACCTTCTTTATTCTTGAAAGATAATTTTGTTTGAAAAGCCATCTCTTCAACTTCTTCATTAGCGTGTCTATTTTTCCTTTCCTCATGGGACTCCAATGATCTCATTAATTGTTCAACTGATATTTTTGATAAATCTTTTGTTTCTTCAATTATAGCCAGAATGTCATCATATTTATCTGTTAATGTTAATAATATTTTCTTGACAATTTTTTCATCCAAGATATCCTCTCCGTATGGTTTCATTTGGTTAACAATTTCAACTACTCTTGAAAAATAATCCTTCATTAATCCTCCTTTTTTGATTTTTAAGTTTTCAAAATCTCCCCTTAAAGATTGAAGTTTGATACTTTTCACTTTGCTATCTCCTTGGAATTCTTGTTGCAATATCTCCCACGCTTCCTTTGCCATATTGGCCCTTATGATTCTTGGAAATATTGGCTCGGAGAGTGCATTTTGTATTAAATATAAAGCTTTGGCATCCTTCATCCTTTCCTCCTCAAGCTTCTTCTTTCGTGCTTCACTTAAAGTGCTTTCATCCTCATATTCTTGATATCCTTGATCAATGTTTTCATTTTTAACTTCCAATAATCATAATTTTCTCCCCCAAAAATTGGAATAGAAAATTGGGTATTGGCCATATGATTTGTATTTTTTTGTACTAGGCTAGTTTTGGTTTGTTTGGAAAGTTTTGCTATGTATGTTGGGAATGCTACAAGCTCTTGATACCAAATGTTGAAAATGTAGGGAAGAGTGGTGGACTAGTTTATGAAATATTTTCTATTTATTCATTGCTTGAAATGAGTTACATCACCTCTTGGGTATTTATACACTTAATATTACATCATCTAGAGTTTTCTACTAATTACCACTAGTTAGATATTTAACCTAGATGTTTCTAGAATTTGATATTTCTAGCTATTTTTAACACAAACTAAAATATTCTAAACTTAGATTTTTTATATAGATATCTTACAAGATTTTTCTAGACAATTCAACACATACATATAAGATTTTCCTTACATTACATGACATATCTAGAATTTTCTAGATTAACTTTCATCACACCTTAATCATCAAACTTGTGACGCATTGAAGAAGTGGTCGTATGTGTTTGGGAAACAGTCGTTGAAGAAGGAGAGTGAGTACGTTAGTACTGACTACAAAAAGCTCGAGAAGAATGTCAAGGAGATCGATGTCCATTTTATAATAAGCCATCAGTGAAAACAAAAGTAACGGGATTTCAGCGTGTTCTACAATTAAGGAATTCCGGGATACTCTCGAACTTCCATATGAGGGACCCCATAAGGTGAAACAAGGTAGATTTACTTATGTTAAAAATGTGAATCTTTCAACATGAACAAAAATGAAAATATAGACGATTGTGTTGGAAGAATAATGACTATTGTAAATGACCATAAGTTAGTTGGCAAATCCTTTTAGGATGAGGATTTGGTTAGAAAAGTACTATGTAATTTGACAAATGTGTGGACAGCTATGGTAACTTCCATTTACGAAGCTTAAGGTCTAATTGTTCTAACCTTAGAATAGTTGATCAGCTCCCTATGACACATAAAATGAGGGCCGACTCAAGAGTGGGAAGGAACCAGTTCGAATGTCGCCACACAGTTTGTTAAGCGTGCGGCAAGCCGCATACAAAACTTGCTGATCTAAGAATTACTTTGAAATAATATACTGTGGAAAAATATGTAGAATAGTTCAACCATTTTAACCCAAAGTAAGATTTACTTCACAATCATGAAATATAACATTTGTTCTTTATTAATTACTATGTACACCTCGGTCCTTTTGCATAAATATATATAGATGCAAAAGGTTTAGATATGTGCGAGATAAGTGATCCTCCATACTATGTGAATAACTAGATAGCACAAACTATTAAAAGAGTCAGTCTAATTATAACATAAAATTAGACTTAAATAAGCCTACAGTCTATTAACAAGTTCATTTCATCTCACCATAACCCAACACTATTCTTAAACATTTTGCACAACCCTACTCTCAAATGAATTAAACTAGTTAATAAATGGTTTAAACTAGTTACTGAATGAGTACGTTAAACATTGTGATTATTGAATAAATTAAATAGGGTACGAAATGGATTAGCTAGGTCAAAAAATAGATCAAATTAGTTACTATTTGTAGAAAGACAGTTTGATCTTTTCTTAATACTGGGCTTAGGCCGTTGCTTATTTTAATTTAGAAATAGGCGGTCTCTTACAAGACAAGTTGGCTATATATCAAGTGATAAGTAAAGTTACTAAAAATGAAAATGCAGTTATGAATAATAAACTAAATTCTTTAATTAAAGGGGTAATGTAGTAAGGAGAAAGTACAGAGTGAAAGGGTTTTCGAATTATTGAAATGTTGAAAACACAAAAAACACCTCACTCCACAAAAATAGGTTCGTTCCTGAAATTGAGTTTGATTCTCACATCATGACATCAGCCCGTATTAACTCCCTACTAAGTGAAAAAACTAATTGGTAACGATTTCAAGATCTCATCAGCAAGAACTTTGTACATCTTTTGTGATGGATGAACCGAATCCCAGAAGACATATCTATCCGGATCCTTGCATGTCTCTGAGTTTCTGCATGTGTCTCCTAATTCATATGTTCCTGACCCAACACATCCTTTTGCTGTCTCACTAAAGCCTGTACAATTCATTTTAGAATACACAATTGTGTTAGCTAATTTGGAGTAATCCGACCACTTGGTAATCTGAGACATGTTAATTTTGCTTGCTTGTAAGCTAAGAAATGACATTAACCAAATATAGCATGATCAATATTGCATTCTGATAACATATAAATATATGTGCATGGTTGCATGATAGCCATGATTATAGAATGAGCATCAAGGATCTACTCCGTTTTATATACTTCCTCCGTTTTTAAATAAGTGGAACATAGAGAAAGTGGGGAAAAACCAAGGAGGTTAGAGGGAGAAAGTTGGGGACCACAATTAAAAAGAGAAAGGGTACTTTAACTAAATAAACAATTGGATATATATTGTTTGATTAAGAGCAATCATGTAATTTTATCATTTAAGATGTCATATTTTGAGCTTGGTGTCACTTATTGTGACATTTCCATATTAGGAAAGTGTGTCACTTATTTAGAAACGGAGGAAGTATTTACGTGCTCTTTTTACAGTATGAGAGTTGTGAACGCTTAATTTCAAACTCTGCAATGCGATAGGCTTACCATATTTCTTTGGGTCATTTATTGCTCCGTGGATGATTCCATAAGCATCAAAATATATTGTTTGCATCTTCAACTGAGTCTCAATAGTCTCCAATTCTTTCTGTAGTTTGGAGTTAAGGGATAAGACTGCTTTGTTAACTTTGTCAACACAATGTATTCCATCACCTAAAAGTGTCATCACAACAGGCATGCATCCTATAGGGGGCACACCAACAATGGCCAATCTTTTTGCTCCAAGCTTGTGCATGTCCTATAGTTCAAAGATTCAAAAATATTATATTAGCTAGAGTATATTCCATTTAACTGAATTGGCCTATCTGAACGTATTTATCTTGTCACGTATTGTAGAACATTGAGGCTAAAGTATTATGGATTCATATTTAGGGGAGATCAGGTCTTGTTATGCATTGGAAATGATGGAGATAGAGTAGTGATCCAAGGTCATTATTGTAGGTACTAGGTAAGAAGTATAGTAGAACATTGTGGGCAAAAGTTGTGAATAGATCCTCCCAACTCCAAAGAACCAAGTCAAACAAAGGTTCTAACGATTTTTTTATATAGATATCTAAACCCCACTTATCTCGACGAATTGAATGAACTTATGTTGACCCAAACAAAATTGACACGAATATGAAGCAATCTCTACTTAATACTACTATATAAAAGTAACGCATATTTGAAAATAAATACATTGCCAAACATAAGTAATTTTGAATCCGATTTGATGTTGACTACTGATAGAAGAAAGCTAACTTTAGAACCATATAGCTACCGAACAAAACTATGATTCGAGCAATTCATTTGACACCTTTACTTAAAAGAGAACTTACCTCAACAGCAAGGCGCATAGAAGAGACCAAGTAGTCCTCGTACTTATCCAAGGTAAATTGCTTGGACCGAATGGGCTCCACAAAGTAATTCTGGAGGTAGTCGTTGGTGCCCATGCTCACTATTAACCCGGCCTTGTTTATAATTTTGTCTGCCATTTTGTATCCCACAATCTGCCTCAAGTGTATCTTGTAGTGCCTGAAGTAATTTACTTGTCTCCTTAATGAGATAGTACTCTGTTCATGAAAGAAAAATTAAGGATTATGATATAGGATCGTTTCAACGACAAATGTGGCCCAGTGCTATTGTGATAAATTAGACTCATAAAAATAACAATGGGCAAATTTAATGGATGCAATAATTTGACTCATATTCATTCTTTAAAAGTGTTATAAACAGTAAGCATAAAATGTAAGAAGATATAAGTACATATTGATTTTTTTTCCATTTCTTAAACTATTTAGAACGTTGGAGGCTCCAAAGTTTTGGAGGCTCCTGCATGTGCTGTAGAAGTAGAACACTTTAGACACCCTAATATGATACCTATTTTACAAAGTGAAAGTGGAAGGAATATACTACCTCCGTTCCATATGTATTGCAACCTTTGACATTTTACACTATTCATACTCTCCCCTTTGACCTTCTTTTGCGATTTATACATAAGGATAAATATAGTCATGTGGGATCTTGTTAGATTCGTCTCGATATATGCTTAATTAATATAAACTTTTTATAATTTTTACTCAAATAAAATTAGAGATATGAGCATCCAAAGTAGTGCATTGGGAGGCGTAAAACTCCCTATGTTGCAATACATATGGAACGGAGGTAGTATTATTTACTCTCTTTGTTAGCAAGATATTTGTTACATACTATAGTGTTTGGGTTTTTTTTTTTTTTTTGAGAAAAAGGTTTTCTTACTACAAGATGAGCGTCACATTCTTCACTCACATTTTTTTCTACTTTTTTCTCAACTAAAAATCTGTGCTAAATGATGATGTAACAACTAATTTGAGACAAATCAAGTATATGAATAATTCAAAAGTAAGATTACAGTGAGATTGGCAGTGAGCTCGTCATATCCAGACCCGGCAGAAGCAAAGCTAACAGCATGTTGTATTTCTGTTTTCGTTATATTGGGGTCTAGAAATGCCGGTATTGCAGCAGCTACCCCCAGTGCTTCAGCTGTATACATGTCAAAGCATATTAAACCAAAATAAAATTAATTAGAGACATCTAATTTACTTAACTATTGAAAGAGTTAACGTGTGGTTAATGACACACGCTGGAAGTTCTCTAAAACGAAATTTGAGTAATATGTTCGATGATCTAATATTGATAATTAACTTAATTTTTATAAACTTTGAACAAAAATTCTCACTATTATATATGAAACGAGTAATTATATAAGAGTTTGCCAAATTCCTTTTAATATATAATTGTAAATGATAAATTTTTACTTTTATTAATACTTCTTCCGTTTTTTTTTAATTGCAATAAAGTAATTTTTTTTGTCTCAAAACCAATACCCTTTTGTTGCAATTAAATAGAAACGGATGAAGTATGTTGGGACACTTTGTCCATGTGTATTTTGATGATGACAAACACATGTATGTTATTAACATGTTTTGGGTATGTGTCAGTGAAATAATTCTGTTCGAGCAACAAAGTCATTGGAGTTTTTGACAGTTGGATATTTAAACAAAGTATGAAAATAATTTTAGCATAATTACTTATTCTCTTAGAGTTAAGAAATGAAGTAATCATGTTAATATTATTTTTCATAAAAATCTGTTTCTTGAAATAAAGATTTTGTATATAAATAAAGATAGTTTTCTAAAACTGATTATGTGATTAGTTTTGGAAAATATTATCTTTTTTTTATGTCAAAGATAAAATGATTTATTCTAAAAAGATTTTATCCTCTAGCAAAATCTCCAATGATACATGAAGATCAGCTTTGGAAAAGATATAAAACGAGTTTGGAAAAGATAGAAGATCAAAGATTATGGCCCGGATTTTTCGGAAGAGATATTTGTCTTCAGTGGCTCTGAGCAAGGCACTGAGCATGGCACTGAACTGTTATATAGCTGGAAACAGTTTTAGATCGTAACTTTCCTCATTAGCTTATCAAGAAGCACGATTTTAGAGGACTAAAATCTTTCTGTAATTTTCTTATTATAGAGAGTGTTGGGTTGGTTTGAATATAAATCTAATTCAATTAGCAACACTTAGGGTTAAGTGTTGGGGGGCACTACTAGGGTTAGTAGTGAGGGAATCAAGTAGTATCAAGAGTTTGGTATTTTGTGATTCAATTAATAAAAGAAAAGGTAGGGTGGACGTAGATCTCAGAGGTGAGATTGAACCACGGTAAAATTGCTTGTCTCGTCTCTTTATTACTGCCTTTCTATTTACTATTCTAAAAGTTCTTATCGAATTAACAATATTCATATACGCAACTCAAAAGCTCAGAGAAGGTCTCTGAGATCTCGAAAGAAAGCTCGATAAAATTTAGAAAATACCACACTCAATTCAACCCCCCCCTTCTTGAGTGTCTCCTTGTGATCCAACAATTGGTATCAGAGCCTAATATTCTTGTATGGTTAATCCCTAGAAAATAGCTAGCATGAATTCACAAGATGACTCTCAAAGAAGACACTCAAAGTGCCCGGTTTTCAATGGAGAAGATTATGGATGGTGAAAGGCTAGGATGAGGATTTACATCCAAGGGTCGGATTATGAATGCTGGAAAATCATAAGAAAAGGACCCATCCTCATCCAAGCCAAAAATAATGAGGGAAAGTTGGTTGACAAAGACGAAGACGACTACGATTCAACCGACTATGCAAAGGCCGAGAAGAACTTTACAGCTATGAATATTCTCCAATATGGAATTGGACCTGATGAATACTCAAGGAACTATGCTTGCTCACGAAGGCACTAATGAGGTAAAACAATCTCGCATTGATTTGTTCTCCAATATGAATTGTTTACCATGAATAAAGATGAATCAATAAATGAAATGTTTACTCGCTTTACTATCATCACAAATGAATTGCGTTCTCTTGGAAAAATTTATTATTCAGAAGAATTGGTTAGGAAAGTGTTAAGAAGTTTGACAAATCGTTGGCTACCAAAAATAACTGCTATACAAGAAGCCAAGGACTTGTCGAAACTTCCCCTAGAACAATTAATTGGTTCTTTAATGACTCGTGAACTTGTTCTAGATGCTAAAAATCCTACACCAAAGAGCAAAAGTCTAGCATTAAAAACTGAATTAGAAAGTGATGGTAGTGATAGTGATGAAGATGTTACTTTTCTTACTAGGGGATTCAAAAATTTTCTTAAAAAGAACAAAAATAGTAATCCTAGCAAGAATGCGAATTTCAAAGGTAAGAGTACTACATCTAACTATAAGAAAAGTGCTACTAACTCTGGATGTTTTAAGTGTGGAGAATATAGCCACAGGATCAAGGAATGTCCCTTGTGGGAAAATGAGAAACCCAAAGATAAAAGAGAACCATCAAAAAGGGAGTTCAAGAAGGCCATGGTAGCAGCCGTATGGGGAGAATCCGAGTCTGATGAGGAACAGTCAGAGGCACTGAGCCAAGAGGCAAAACTTTGCCTAAATGCAACTGAAGGATCTCAGATAAAGTCTCAGTACCTAGATGACTCGCATCTATGTCTTATGGCGAAAACACCCACCTCCCAAGATGAGGAGGACAATGCAGAGGTAAATCTCACTTCTTTGAAATCTAAGATACCTCTATTATCCAAAAACAAACTAATTGCTTTGCTTAGTAATGTAATTGACGATTGTCAAGAAATGCGTGATGAATTTATAAACATGAAAAAAGATTTGAAAAACATCACTAAGCAAAAAATTGGGTTGGAATTGGAATATAAGGAATTGCTGGATGATAACAAGGACCTGGTCAAAAGAAATAAAGAAATGGACAAAGCGATAAATGACCAAGTCGTTGAGATAAGTACGCTAAAATATGAAAAAGCTCTTGCTAAAGAAATTGTAAACAACACTGTGCCCTATACTGAGCTTGAGGCAAAGAATCTTGACTTTGAAAAACAAATAAACGTTTTGAACCTTGAACTATTGGAACTGAAAAATGAAAAGGGAAACCCTAGGGTCGACCCTATAAATAAAGGACAAGGTACAAAACTTTGTGTAGATTTTGAAAAAGCCAAACATGACTTAAACACCCTAAATGACAAACACTACTAGAGAAACGGCTTGCCACGACGCTTAGTTAGCGACACTCACTTAAAATTCGTTGGCCGCATGACTACTTGGGAAAAGTTAGCGACACTTCTAGTTAGCGTCCTTCATTAACTGCTGTTTTTAAAAAAATCCCTCTCCTTCCCCAAAGGTCTTTTCTTAAGCCGTCATTGAAACCCTAACTAAAAATTTCAAGAGAGACACACTACAATCGGCGTATCCTCACAGGGAGTATCAGAAGAGTCCCTGCATATCCTCGCCGGAGAAAGGAGTCTCTGCTTATCAACATATTACTGTCTGCCGCCGATGTGTGACTCTGTGTGGTCGTCAGTTGCGAGAGAGGAACAATGAGAAGTGGCTTTCGGCGATTATCAAGGTCTTAGACTCCATCTTTCTATATTGTGAATGTATTTCATCATTTAATTTATGTTTGACTGTCAATCCAAATTCAATTGATCACTTTGCAATTTTGTCTCAAATTTTCGCAATTTTTTTTAATTTTCCTTTATTATTTTCAGTCTAAAAATACCCAATTTGATATAATTTAAATTCATTGTTGTATTTTTAATTATTTATATGCGATAAATCTTCAATTGGTTATCTGGGTCTGATTCAAATTCTCATTTTGAGTTTGAATCTGGGATCAAATTTGGAATTGAATTAAGGCCAAAAGAATCCAATTATATTTGATTAAACTAGAAAGTCTTTGTTTTTCTAGGTTGATTAACGTTGAGTTATGCGTGGGGATGCACCCTTTGAACAAGAACAATAGGATCCAGACAATTCAGCTAATTTTTTTCCTTTCTCTATCACAATTTCACTCTAAATACCCTTTCTTCTTCAATTGATTGAGAAACAGGTTGTACATTTTTCTATTAATTTATTTTCGCATTTAGGGTTTGACTTGATTTATACCTGATTGAATTCATTTATACCATCTTGCATTTGTATATTTAGATTGACAATAACAATGCATCATTATCTACTTGTTCATATTTTCGCTTTTAGAATCAGATTAAAGAATCTTAATCTGTGTTAATGTTTTGTTAAAAGTTAGCAAAACTTAAAGTGGTAATTGCTAATTAAGTGATGTGTAAATGTGATTCATCATGGGCTCTTTAATGTAGCCATAGAAACAATTTCCTCATAATCGTATTATATGGCTGCTGCTAGTTCTTTTGTATCTCAAGTATGAGAGAGAGAAGTTTAGTGTTTGTCCTGAGTTTGATGCATACAACTATAGAGCAATAAAATATGGTATGACAGTAGAAGGTGATGAGGAAGAAGATGGAATTCAGATTATTTACTTTGCTACTAAAAGGTAAATTTCTCATAAGATGGAAATCAGATTATTTACTTTGCTATTAAAAGGTGAATTTCTCATAAGAAGGAATTCATATCATTTACTTTGCTAATGCCTCAGGGACACTACACAACCTGTTGAAGAACTTGTTAAACTAGGGGGATTTGCTGACACTGAATGCTTTGACAAAACCTTAGCTAAAGAATTCTAGTATATGGAATGCAGGTATCTCACTACCTTATCCTCATTTCTAGTGCGTGGATACGTCGTTGTTGGCTGAAGTCATTCAGACATTTTGGGTTGTTTTCAAGGTTTTGGTATATAAAGTCTAAAGAACTCTGTTTGTAGTTGAGAGTGTTATTATGTTGCAGGCTATTCGTGTGTATGTTCTATTATGTCATTGAATTTGTCCGTTTTCTAGTGTTTGTGGTTTAGGAGACTGAAATTCAAGAAAGTGCGGAGAAGCTAAGAGCATAAGAACAACATTCGACTGCAACCATGGGTAATATATGAATCTTTCAGCTTCATGTATATTTTATTTCTTGTGTATAGTTGATTCACTTTGTAGAAATTTGATGACTTTTTATGTTATGTCCCCTGAATATATTTTTTCCTGATTTTGCAGGTAGGTTATGTATTTCACTCAAAATGGATACGGAGTTGGACTCCAATTGAATATTTTTTGGCGGATTGACGCAACTTTTTTTGTTCTTAAACTAGTAGTTGGAATCGAATATCATAGTTTGTTATTAGTATATATATTTTGGTTTAAGTGGTTCTCTTTGTAGTGGATTTGGATGTTTCAAGCACCTTCACAACATTTTTATTATTTTCCTATCAATAAAAATTTATATCTTTTGATATATGAATTGTCTATATTTTTCCTCTATTTTTTAATATGTGTTTTTAAATATTACAAAGTGATTATTGCAACATTTTTATAGTGCAACGACGCTAGGCCGATGCTATTTATCCAATTAACCGCACAAATGGATTGGAGGCGCTTGGAGAGCGTTGGAGGTATATTGCGACGCTATAAAAGCGTTGGGTGAAGTGTTAAAAAGCGCATCAAATTTAGCGACGCCATTTTTGTGCTATACAAACGCTTACAAAAAGCGTCGTAACAGGGTGTAGCGACATAGGATAAGCCAACGCAAATGGAAGCGTCTGTAAAAGCTCTTACGACGCTTTTTAGCGCCGCGATAAGCTTCCATATAGCGTCGTAATAGCCTATTTCTCTAGTAGTGAAAAATGAAAACTTGAAAGCAACAATTGAGTCTTTGAAGGTGCAACTGCAGAAGTCAAAAATTGCCAGACCTGGTAGTAATATCCTAGACCATATGATCTCTCAAACAAAGAATCGAAACAGACATGGTTTAGGATATACTGACCAGAAGCTCAGTACAAGTCTCAGAGCTAAAAATTGTGAAAGAGACTTTCGAAAGCGAAAATATGTTGATCTTCCCGAATATTTGATTTGCTACTTCTGTGGAAAGAATGGACATCTCATGAATGACTGTAATGCAAAGAAAAAACATGTTGAGAAGAATGCAAAGTATGCAAATCAAATATGGGTTAGAAAGGATCTCTTAGATGCTCAACGAAAGAAGAAGGGACCCAAGAAAGTTTGGGTTCCTAAAACTAACAAGTGATCTTTTTGCAGGTGAAAGTGAGAGAAAGCAGCCTATTATCCTCCGCATTAGCTGCTTAAGACCTATGATTAGTGAAAATTCAATTCCTCTCACTTGTAGCCTTACCATGGAGGGTGTGTTACATTTGGCAACAATAAAAAAAAAGGGTGAATTTATTGGCTTTGAGATATATTTCTAGCAATTGATTGTTATATGCCTTATCTTCTCTCATAGATGTGTTGAATCGGAGTCTATAATATTTATCCATGTGAAAATTTGTGAAAGAGTCTTTTAATTGTGATTTAGGACTCGCAAGGTCTAATGATGCTGTCCTGATGTCTTGATTCTAAGTTGCCAAAATATTAAGCTAAATGATCCTAAGTTGCTGAACTATTGAGCTATGAAATCTTAATTCACTTTTCTATGGCAAGCTTGATCTTTAGCCCGATATTTTGATTTGCTTATTTTGAGTTTGACATTTGGCCTTATTATTTCTTCTTTACTTATTCTTCATTTACTTCCCCATTATATCCTTGTTTTCATCCCCTATTGCTCCAAACAACAAGTGCTTTTAACCTTGATTCATGATTATGTTCGGGGCAAAGACATTCTGTAAAAATGGTGAAAGAAGATGTCATGAGTTGAGGGGGAACTTGAAGAGGTCGACAATGAAATTCTATAAGTGAAAGAAAGAAATCAGTGGGGCACAGTACAAGGCACAGTGCCATGGACATAATTTGAAAGAAGATAAGATCAAGTTTCACAAGTTAATATTCTTTGCTGGTTCTCATTAATTGACTCTATGATTTCTATATAGTCTACATCTCCTTATCAAATATATATATATATATATATATATATATATATATATATATATATATATATAAGGAAAGAGATGAGACAATTCATATTAGAGTTTGATTATGAGATGATGAAAAGAGTTGAGATTACCATGTCTTTGGATTATTGAATATACGAAGCAAAGCTATCTTTGAAGGAAAGAGATTGTCAGTGGCACAGTAACATATACAGTGCTAAAGTGAAGAAAGTTCCAAAATCTATGCGTGATGATGTCAAAAAGGTGAATAAGGTTTGAGCACTTGTTGAGCATATCCTCATTCCAAATAATTCAAGCTTGCTTACCTTATTTCTTTATCCTACCATAATTCTTCACTTTTACCTTATGATCCATAACTTTGAAATGTGAATTTGATTAACTCTTGCTTCATAGTTTCGGACTGTGAGTTGGATTAGTTCTTGCTTCAAAACTTTGGATTGTGAATTGAATCTTGACGTAGCACCAACATCACTAGATTGATTTTTACTTGAGCTACTATTTTGCATGGACAATTGACTTCGAACTATTTAAGTACTATGGATTTTTATGCCTCCTTTTTTATAATGCCAAAAGGGGGAAGATTTGGTATATAGCACTATGTTAATGCTAGATGTTCATTCTCATGAAATCGTATCATGTTTTCCAATGTAATATTTGCTTATGTTGAGGGGGAACTATTATGTGTTTGTCATCATCAAAAAGGGGGAATTTGTTGGGACACTTTGTCCATGTGTATTTTGATGATGACAAACACATGTATGTTATTAACATGTTTTGGGTATGTGTCAGTGAAATAATTTTGTTCGAGCAACAAAGTCATTGGAGTTTTTGACAGTTGGATATTTAAACAAAGTATGAAAATAATTTTAGCATAATTACTTATTCTCTTAGAGTTAAGAAATGAAGTAATCATGTTAATATTATTTTTCATAAAAATCTGTTTCTTGAAATAAAGATTTTGTATATAAATAAAGATAGTTTTCTAAAACTGATTATGTGATTAGTTTTGGAAAATATTATCTTTTTTTTATGTCAAAGATAAAATGATTTACTCTAAAAAGATTTTATCCTCTAGCAAAATCTCCAATGGTACATGTAGATCCGCTTTGGAAAAGATATAAGACGAGTTTGGAAAAGATAGAAGATCAAATATTATGGCCCGGATTTTTCGGAAGAGATATTTGTCTTCAGTGGCTCTGAGCACGGCACTGAGCATGGCACTGAACTGTTATATAGCTGGAAACAGTTTTAGATCGTAACTTTCCTCATTAGCTTATCAAGAAGCACGATTTTAGAGGACTAAAATCTTTCTGTAATTTTCTTATTATAGAGAGTGTTGGGTTGGTTTGAGTATAAATCTAATTCAATTAGCAACACTTAGGGTTAAGTGTTGGGAGGCACTACTAGGGTTAGTAGTGAGGGAATCAAGTAGTATCAAGAGTTTAGTATTTTGTGATTCAATTAATAAAAGAAAAGGTAGGGTGGACGTAGATCTCAGAGGTGAGATTGAACCACGGTAAAATTGCTTGTCTCGTCTCTTTATTATTGCCTTTCTATTTACTATTCTAGAAGTTCTTATCGAATTAACAATATTCATATACGCAACTCAAAAGCTCAGAGAAGGTCTCTGAGATCTCAAAAGAAAGTTCGATAAAATTTAGAAAATACCACACTCAATTCAACCCCCCCTTCTTGAGTGTCTCCTTGTGATCCAACAAAGTATATAATTGACAAAAATAGATAATTAATGAAAAAACGTGTAATGCAAATTTTGGAGGAATTAAAATAGAAATAATAATTTTTTTTGTTATTTTCACGCCCGCTTCTTGTTTCAATTTTTGTGCAGAATACCTATAGCTTCGTAAAATTCTCTCTATCTTCTTCTAAAAGATTGGAATAATTGATTGGAATAATCCTAACTATGACCAAACCGCTGAAAATAATCTTAACTATGGTTTATTCTAGAATAATTCAAACTATTGGAGGTACCTTCTCAAAATTATCAAAACTCTTAATCCTACTATAGATAGTAGTTTCAAAATGGAGCATTGAGGCAAGAAAAATAATATTTGGTTTATTTTGGGATGGTACTCCGAATAGTTTGAATTATTCTATAATAACTCATAGTTGGGATTATTTTGAATGGAATAGTTATAGTAGAAACTATTAAAGTCAATTTTTCCTAAAAAAAATTTGTCGTACTTCAAACAATCTAACTTTTATCCCTACTTCTGTATATCATTAAAACTTGTACCTAAAAGTGGTTGTGCCACTAAATTGGAATGCAGAAGTATAACTTCTGTTACTGAATCATAGCATTTCACTCATGCTAAAAACACCTTTTCACCCTTTCAATTTTCGTGTGAAGACATTTTTTTGTACTAGTAATGTTTGTAAGAGTAAAGGCTCGAGTAGCATGGGGCACGTGGAATCCCGTGTGAATCAGCAAACGCATCCAAGCAATTGGTATCCGATTAAAACATAGAAACCAATCGCTGAACAATGAATTGTTAGTTTTTAAACAAAATAAAATTATCAAAACATCTAATCTGTCCCTCATTTGGGAAACAAGGACTTATCTTCTAGCCATTTTCTTTTTCTACTAGGGAATTTGAGATGTCAAACCACAGACGTTCTCACCTTATACCTTTAAACCTCTCCCACAATTGCAGTTTAACAATGTCAACATAGTCTTTTCGCAAGCAAAATAGAAACTAAAGTTATAAAAGAAAAAACTATAAAGACTTTACGGTTCTGCATTTTCGTTTTCTGCTACCAAATAGATAATTTCTAGTACCAATATGATTTTGTTTACAATAATGTTAGCATTAGATTATTTTTTAGGCACTACCATACGTATGATAGATCATTTTTTAGCATTAACGAAACAATTTTTCAATACCAACTTAACACTTTCTAATGTTAACATTACAAATATTGTTACAGTTATTTGAACTTTTTAATACTGCCCATAAGATTTATTGGAATATTTTTAGTACAAACCAAATAGTATTTTTTATCACTTCTGAAGATCTGTTTGGTAGGGAGTAATGTATATCCATCTTTACCGAGTAATCCTCTCAGAAAATGGATCTTTCTTTATATATTCAAACCATCGTCAATTACCACTTTAAATATAGTATTGGAAAGACGAATTCTTGAAAATATGGCACGATGAGGAGGAGAAATTAATTATGTGCTAATGATTTGGTAAATTCCTGCAATTTGCATATGATTACATCATCTTCATGGTCGGTACCACAATTTTCCACTGCCTACCAAACAAGTTATCATTGCGAAGACCAAACTTATAGTCCCTACTCCTTTCAAGAAATAAGTCGCTTAGTGGATATTAAATGTTATTTTATTTAAAGGTTTTATATAATCCGAGGTAGTGAAATAATTTTATCGAAGGAGAGAAAAAATATGATATTTTTCTTATTGAAAATTCAATGAGTAGTGGTCCTATGAGCAAAGGAATCGGATATATTAAAATATTAGTGGGACGTTTTGCAAATTATAAATGTATGTTCAAACTATTTTAGAGTTGAAAAACAAAGTGTTCTAAGTAATGTAATAGAGCTAATCTGGGACGGATATAGAATCATTTATTGAATGTTAGAATTTATTTTCAACTCATACTGATCTCTCACTCTTGTTCATAGTCCTCAAATAGCACGGTATTGTTACTGTACGTATAAGATAAAAGTAGCTACTCTCTAAATTTAGACTTCTTATGTACTACAAGCACCTTGTACATCAAGTAATATTTCGTATGTTTCACAAAACTAAAACAATTCAACTTTTGCAATTGTATTACTCTTTACTATGTATATCTTTCATACTTTTGATCACTAGTATAATCATATTAAAAAAAAAAAAAAATTGTATGAACTTTAACGCGTTGCAAAAGTATGATGTATGCATATCATATGGGAGATGATTAAGAGTATAATATCATTACCAACGAAGTCGGTTCCAAGTTTTCCATTGGAGAACCTTCCGGTAGGGCGACTACCAATGAAGTTCATCCCATAAGGTAGGAAATTGCTCTTCATGGTGGTTCTGATGCGGTTGTTGTTGCCAGGATCAACACTAGAGTCTCCAAACACCAGCAAGCACGACAACCGGTGTTTATCTCTCACTTCTCTAATCTCATGTACTGTAAGACCATGTAAAAGCACAGGCATAAACAGCATGGAGAGTAAAATTTCCCCTAAACATGAAGTTTTTAAGCCCATTTTCACTCACTGTTTTTTATCAAACCCCCAGAAAATCTGATACTAATATATAGTACTGGCAGTTATAAAGTTTAATATTGTTATTCCTAGAATATGAAGAGAAAAAAATCTAAAGAATTAGGACAGGTCATTGTCAAGTGAACTTAATTGATAGAACTATATTTCGATAGGTATTGGTGGAACATTTATGGGTTCGAGCAGTTAGGTTCGTCAATTCATCTAACATACTGAATTAGTCCTTTGGATGGGTGTGATGCAGTAATTAGCCGGCTGGAAATAGTGCTGAATGCTGATGCTTTTTCTCATGAAAAATGATGTGTCATACAGTTGAATATTAAATTTTTTTTGTTGAATGTAATTGTGCAAGGAGACAAAGTATTATAAACCAGAATTTTATTCCTACTTGAAGTATGGATATAGGAATTGAGAGAATGAGAGAATCATTGTGATGTGGAGACTTTCACATTCTGTAAAGGTGATTTCGCCATAGTATAGGTGCAAACTTACTCTCGTCGACTATCCTCCAGGATTAGCATAACACAGCCTATTCCTGTGCACTCACAAGCAGATGGTTGAATGATCAAGACTACCTGAATTGAGAGAATAGAATTTTCAGAGAGAGTAAAGAGGAATGATGATTTGCTAATCCGAGAAAAGGGTATTATAGGCCAAGAGTCAAAAAATAATCTCCAAAATCAATTATTCCTGGAAGAAAATTAAATGTCAAAATAAAGGGAGGAATAACGCCAACAAAGTAGTTTTCGTTACAAAGAGATTCCCGTAATCTCGTAAAGTGACTTTAAGAATGTCGCAGTCCCGAATCTCAAAAGGAAAGGGCCAAACACAAACTCACATACCCACATCCCACACCCGGTCACACGTGTGTGTGTGATTTTCAAGCATCCTTCATTCTAACTCTTTACAAAAACAAGACTTAGAAGGAGGAGTAATAAATAAACAAGAAAAACTCAGATAAGTTTTATGTGGAAGTACTTAAGCATATCATGAACAAGGAAATACAAGAATAGATATACTAAGTAAATAGCCCATAAGCCACCCAAGTGGGACATAACTTTGAGATTTTATTTCCAACAATCCCCCACAAGAATCAAAGTTAGGAAAGAAAGAAAAAAGAAAATATCAATTTGGGTTTTTGCAAAAGAGAATATATTAAAGTTAATGTCTTGCAACTTGAATTAACACTTAGTGAAATAGATTCCAGAATCTCGCTCAATCTAGTAATTTTCATCTTGAACTTAATAGAAAACCTTTTTTACACCACACATCCATCATTAATAGAATCAGTCACTTCGCCATCAATGTGGACTTGTACTAGCCATACGCGTTACCTGGATGCTTATAGATGGTCTAGACAAATGACCCCCAGTTTCTCATAGGAAAAGGCCCTACTTCCGCAACTAAGTCGATGAATCTCATCAAGTGTGCACCACCACACACACCACCAAATATGTGCATATGGGTTCATTAAGAGTCTTTTCTGCAACCTCAAACACAAGTGATCGATCTGCACTTTTCGACACTGTTTTACACAAAATGGGGATAGAATAAACAAGTAATTAAATTACTTAATGCTTCCCTTGAACTCCACTTGAGTAGAGTAGGGTTTCATTTCAAATGGGTCTCAATCCCATCCCTTTGGATGCATTATGCATCTATCCACAATTACTTTTGTAGAAAGACCTTTAGTAAACGGATTCACAATATTCTTTTCCAACTTCACAAAGTTTGTTGATATCACTCCGTTAGTAATCCTGAGGTGAATGTGCCTTTTCCTTCCATTGTACACATTATTATTTGCCACTAATAGCAACTTGAGAATCACAATGCAATGAAACTGAAGGAGCTAGTTTCCTCTAAAAGGGAACATCATTCATTAAATTCCTCGTCATTCTGCCTCATTTCGAGCCAACTTAAGTACAACAAATTTAGATTCTATAGTTGATCTAGCAATTTAAGATTTCAAAGCATGATCAGCTAGAAAAGCATGATCAATAGTAGAAGAACATGACGCAGTAGTACAACATTTCAAAGGAAAAACATGTTTAGAGAATTCAGCATCACTTGGCTCAACAATAGACCCACAAGCATAAGAGCCTCTAGAATCCTTAATAAGAAATAAATAAGCTGCACTATAAAAAGCATAACCAATGAAAATAGAATCACATATCTAAGGTCTTATCTTATCCCTTTCAAAGAAGGTATGGCACCCTTAGCAAGACACCCCCCACACTTTCAAGATTTGAGATTGGAGATATAACCTTTAATTTCCACATCTCATATGGATTTTATCAAGCTTCTTATGAGGCACTTGGTTTAAGACATGACACAAACACAAAATAGCTTCACGTATTATCAGGAAGCCATAAGCTAATAATCAACATGGCCTTCATCGATCATGTTATTAAGTGTTCTATTCTTCATTTCCGCTTTACCATGTTGTTCAGGGATACAAGGGGTAGTCATCTCACGGATAATTCCATTTTGTTTACAAAGGGTCTTTAGGGGGAGTAGGATCATATTCTCCTCCCTTATTACTTATAAGCCACCTGATTTTTAACCTTAGCTTTATAATTTAGAAACATCCCCTCTGCCTCATCCTTAGATTTCAAAAGGTAGACAACAACGTAGTGGGAAAAGTCATCTACATATATTATGTAGTACTTTTTCTCCTCGTCTTTCATAGTTTTTCAAGTCACCTAGGTCAGAAACAATTAGTTCAAGAAGTTCAGCTTCCGTATTAGTTGATTGGAAGAATTTATTAGCATATATGGCTTCCATACAAATTTCGCATTTAAGCAAGCCAGACTCTGTGAATTAGAGGATAAGGTTCGGATTCTTAAACCTTTTAACGTAAGCTACATTCACATGACCTAATCTAGAATGCCATAAAGCAATAGACTCAACAATATAAGTAAATGTAAAACTAGATTTATTCATGAGTAAGGTATTAGCATCCAAAGTAAAAGCTCCCCCCCCCCCTTCATTAAAGAATCCATTTCCCCCCCCCCAAAATCCCTATTACGAATAATAAAAAGTCTATCAAAATCACAAGACAACTTTAAACCAGCCTTACTCAACAAACTACCAGACTTAAATTCCTACGTGTTTCAGGAACCTGAAGTACATTAGTAAATGATAAAAATTTCCAAAAAGTTAGTTTGAGAGTGATCTTCCCTTTTCCACTAACTTTTGCAGATGTAGAATTTTTCATGAACATATTTTCACCTTCCATCTTCTCATATTGATCAAACCTGCATGGTTGGTGCAAATGTGCCTAGCTAGTTTCTCCTGTGACAATGATCACTTAGTCGTATCTCCATCAAGGTTGACTTTATATACAACTCAACAATGGTCTGAGATTCTTCTACCATGTTTATTTGCTTTTTATCTTTCTTTTGCCTCTAGCAATCAGTAGCTTTAGGTTCAGTTTTTCCACATTCATGATAGGTTCCTTCGAACTTGTATTTTGTGCTCCTCTTTGAGGCTTGAGATTGTTACTTCCCTTGTAAGGGCTCTTATCCTTATGTTTTTCCTGTCATATAGTTGGAGTTTCTGGACTGCGCAAGATTAATTAGCTTTAGAAAAAACAGAATTGTTAGTCAGTTTATCCTTAAGGCGGTTATCCTCCTAAATTTTCAGATGACAAAGAAGTTCCTCAACGATAAGGTCTCTCCTTCTTTGCATAAGTTGGTTCTTATAGTCTTTCTACAAAGTGGACGTAGAGTTTCTCAATAAGAAGACCTTCAGCAACAATGTTAGTAAAAGTGATTTCGTCATGAACTTGGTCTATAGTGCTTATCAGCATCTATCTTAAAAGCCATCCACTTACAAATATGGTAATATTTAGTCCCAACATCATCAACACCATACTTCTTTTAAAAGGTATCCCAAATGTCCTTAGTATGGTTATGTAAATATAAACCAAAGCATTATGCATATATAGTGAAGCAACATCCTCTTGTATGTTTTTTCATATTTAGCAAACTTGGTCTCATAGGCCAATTTTTCGGTCTCATAAGTGGAGACAGGAGAGTCATCATGATCATAGGCTACATCGATTTATTCTAGGTAGAATCTAACCCTGACAGTCCAATGTTTGTGAAATTCCCATTCAAAGAGTTTATCTTAGACTATCATGAATAAAGTTACGTATGGCCATGATAACATAATCACAAAATTAACCATTTAGATTGTTGAAAGTAATGCCACAAGGAGACAAGACCTAAAATCAGAATAATCTTACTTGAAGAATGGAGATAGGAGTTTAGAGAATCAATGTAATGTGAAGGCTTCCACTGTCCTTAATAAAGGTGATTTTGCCGCAGTTATGTGCAAACTTCCTCTCCAAGATAGCACCACACCATTCATTCATGTGCACTCACAAGCAGGCAGTTGGAGTGACCAAGACTATTCGAATCGAGAGAACAAATTTTTCACAGAGAGAAAAGAGGAATGATAATTTTTGCGTGATTTGCTAATCAGAGAAGGGGGCATTTTATAGTCCAGAGGAATAAATTGCAAAAATCAGTTATTCTAAGAAGAAAATAACATCCAAAACAAAGGGAGGAAAAACGACAAAAATATGGCACTAGTAACAACAACATACAAATTTTCGTCACTAAGAGATCAGATTTCCAGAATCTTCAAAAGGAATGGTCCATAAACAGAGACACAGACCCACAACCTAAGCTCGCGCTGCGCTAACCACGGGCTCGAGCCCAGGATGGCCGCACGCACGCGTGTTTGTGGTGTCCAAGCATCCTTCTAGCTAATTACCAAAACAAGAATGAAAGAGATAAATGAACAAGACAAAAGACTCAAATTCTTTATACTCAAAAGATGAAAGAGTAATAAATGAACAAAACAAGGAAAAACAAGGGCAATAGATATACCAAGTAGATAGCCCATAAGTCATCCCTGTGGGACATAATTTTGATGTTTTATTTTCAATATTTTTCTCCATGTATAATGCTCAAACTAAAAGAAATTCCCCCTTTAGATTGTTTAGAAAAATAATTCTCTCGTTACCCCTCCCCTATATATTATTATATTATCTCAATTTCTTTTTATTTCTTACACTTTAAATTTTGGCACTATTCACATATTTTAGATTGACTATCATTGGTGATTTCATAGAACTTTTGGATGATATGCCTATTTGGTGACAATTATTTTATTTCTTTGAAGAATATTATGAGTAACTCTCAAGGAAAGTTAGCAATGAATAATGGAGATTTATGCCTAACAGACAGTGCAACTACTCATACTTACTCAAAGACAGGATATACTTTTCTCAATTAACAATGAAAGAGAGTAGTGTGAGTACGATTTCTGGTAGTACAAATATTATAGAAGGCCCCGAAAGAGAAAATATATTATTACCGAAGGGGATAAAGTTTGAAATTGTTGATGCATTATATTCCCCTAAGTCTCAAAGAATGCTATTGAGTTTTTAAGGATATTCGCCGAAATGGATATCATATTGAAACAATAAGTGAGGGAAATAATGAATACCTTTACATCAACAATATAACTCAAGATACTAAATTTTTTTGGAGAAGTTGCCTGCACTCTCCACTGGTTTGTACTACACAAAAATTAATGCAATTGAAACACATATTTGTAGTAAACTAGAAGTTTATGGGATAACTTTATTGTTTGGCATGACCGGCTAGGCCATCCCTGTTCAACCATGATGCAAAAAATCATTGAAAGTTCATTAGGACATTCATTGAAGAGCCATTCTTCATAATAATATTTCATGCGCCGCATGCTCACTTGGCAAATTAATAATTCAGCCATCACCAACCAAGATAAATTATGAATCAATCAATTTTCTAGAAAGAGTTCAAGGAGACATATGCGGACCTATACATCCCCGTGTGGGCCATTTAGATACTTTATGGTTCTAATTGATGCATCGACTAGATGGTACCAAGTATCCTTGTTATCCTCTCGGAACCTGACGTTTGCGAGATTACTTGCTCGATTGTGAGCAAATTTTCCAGATTTTCCAATCAAGACTATTCGTCTTGACAATGCTGATGAATTCACTTCTCAATCTTTTAATAATTATTGCATGTCTATTGGGATAAGTGTTGAACATCATGTAGCTCATGTTTACACACAGAATGGTCTGGCAAAATCTTTGATTAAATGTCTCCAATTAATAGCAAGACCATTACTAATGAAGTCAAAACTCCCAATTATTGCTTGGGGACAAGCAATTTTACATGCAGCAACACTAATTTGCATTAGGCCAATAAGTTATTATAAAATATCCCCATCACAAATGATTCATGGTCAGGAACCAAATATTTCCGATCTTATAACTTTTGGATGTGCAGTATATATTCCAATCACTCCACCACAACGAACTAAGATGGGCCCCCAAAGAAGGTTGGGTATTTATGTTGGATTTGAATCCCCATCAATAATTGAATAGTTAGAACCATCCACAAGGATTCTCACAAAGACTCAGTATTGATTATGAGGAGACATACTCTCCTGTGGTGGATACAACTACATTTAGATTTTTGATAAGTTTGGCAGTAAGACAAAGGCTTGATTACGCCTTATGGATGTAGTTACAACTAATTTGTATGGCCAACTTGATACTAACATTTATATGAAACTGCCAGAAGGGATTTAAACTGCCAGAAGCAGGTAATTCGAGCTCTCGAGAATATTACTCAATTAAATTGAATAGATCCCTATATTGATTGAAACAATCTAGACGCATGTGGTATAATCGCTTAAGCGAGTATTTGTTGAAAGGCTATAAGAATGATCCTATTTGCTTATGTATTTTCATTAAGAAGTCTAGATTTGGTTATGTCATTATTGCAGTATATGTTGATGATTTAAATATCATTGGAACTCTTGAAGAGATTCAAGTTGTTGTTGACTATTTGAAGAACGAATTTGAGATAGAAGACCTTGGAAAAATGAAGTTATGTTTAGGATTACAAATGGAGCAGTTAAAAGAAGGAATCCTTGTGCATCAGTCCACGTATATAGAAAAGGTGTTAAAGAGTTTTTATATAGATAAGTCACATCCAACAACTACTCCAATGGTTGTAAGAGCACTTGAGGTAAATAAAGATCCTTTCTCCCCAGAAAGATAATGAAGATTTTCTTGGTCCTGAAGTATCATACCTAAGTGCAATTGGGGCATTGATGTATCTTGCTAGTCATACCCGACCTGATATTTCATTTTCTGTAAATTTGTTAGCAAGATTTAGCTCATGCCAACTCGAAGACATTGGAATGAAGTTAAACAAGTACTTCGTTATCTCCAAGGCATAAAGGATATAGGTTTGTTTTTCACTTATCAATCCCAAACAGATTTAAATGGTTTTGCACATGCAGGTTTTATGTTTGATCCTCATAATGGTAAGTCTCAAATTGGATATGTGTTTACCTATGGTAGTACAACCATCTCATGGCACTTCATGAAACAAACTATTGCGGCTACCTCTTCTAATCATTCAGAAATATTGGAAATCCATAAAGCTTGTCGTGAATGTGTATGGTTCAGGTCTATGATTCACCATATACGTAAGAATGGTGGTTCGTCATCTGGAGATGAAGCGGCAACAATCTTGTACATTGTATGCATTACACAACTTAAGAAAGGGTACATCAAAGGCGATCGGACAAAGCATATTGCACCAATATTCTTCTTCACTCATGACCTTCAGAAGAATGGAGAGATTAAAGTTGAGCAGATTAGTTCAAGTGATGTATTCATTAGGGGGATTAGATACGCGTTGCACTCTTTTTCCCTTATCCTTGGTTTTGTCCCACAGGGTTTTCCAAGGAAAGGTTTTTTATGAGGCAGCATCTGAAGCGTATAATTATGTACTCATTTTTTTTACTTCACTAGGTTTTATCCCACGGGGCTTTTCCTAGTAAAGTTTTAATGAGGCATAATTAAATAATGGACATCCAAGGAGGAGTGTTATAAATAATTATATGGATGTCCATTATCCATCCCTGACATCTTCTACAATATTCTGTATCTAGCTTTTGGGCTTCCTGTGATCAAAGGGAACCCTAATTCCTATGTAAATATATACCCCTTTAGTGGTTGAATAAGATAATCAATTCTATTCTCTGATATCTCTCCCTTTGTTTTGTAACAATAGTCAATAATTTATTTAGATACTCCCTCTTTTTTAAAGTTTGTCATATTTGACCAATAAGTAAGTTTTTATATAATTGTTTAAAGTAGGACAAACATGATAAAATGCGGGAGGGGGTAAATTATATATTCAATTCTCTTTTATGTGAAATCTTAGGCTTGATAGGAATTTTCTTTGGACTCATGTTGATACTAAACTGATAATTGATTGATGTAGATGGGAAGATCTTTAAATAAAAAAATATGATTCTCATGTAAATGTAAATGCTTTCATTAGTATGTTCTCATATTTTGTCTTGACTTCCTTTCAATATTTTTCTTCGAAAATACAATCAGATTTTCATATGATATATTTTATTCATGTCTTTATCGTAAGTTACAATTAATACTATGTTTGGATATTATAGAAAAAAAAAGATTGAAAAATACTTTTTTGTTTCTCTTAGCTAACTAATTTCTATTCGCCACGTTTACCAATTCAACATGTCAATCGTATATATGTAAATCCTCAATAATTAAAAATTAAAAAAAGTTGATATTTTGATAATGAGTCTAATTAGAAAAAAGATCTAAAATGACTATAATTTTCTAAGAAAAAGATCAGAACAAGTAGTAAAAGCAGAGTTTGTAAATAGTGGGAGAGCCAAAACGGATCATGACACTATAGTTTTGCTTCCTTGCATGAATTGTCACCTCAGTCAAGATTTTGCAATAGGAAAGCTAGCTTATTAGTTAGGTTTTAGATAACGGGTCCCTCAGGTTGGTGTCATTTTTAATGCTTAACAAATTCGCATCCAGCTACTAGTGAAAAAACGCATATGATCGAATATGACTATATGAGTGCTAGTCCCACATGAACACTGATAATTAATTAGGAGCTTGTGCTGAAAATAAGTGACAACAATTAGTTGGTAAAAATACAAGACTTTTGCAAAGCAAGTGATCCAGACCTACATAAATGCGCTAAGGACCTATAAAGCCTGTGGTTTTGGGTGGAATAATAAAAATGAGTGAAATTATTGAAATTTATGACGAGCTAAATGTGTGGCTTGGACAGTTGGACTCGATGTAGGTTAGGTGACCTGCAAGGAAATCAAAAAACTGATCTTTAGACTAGCTTGAGGTCACGGTAACCCCCACGATGCCTTAAAATCTTGATTAGTTGGGAATTGATGTGAAGTGCATTAAATGAGAGAAACTTTGAGTCTTGAACATGAGCCTTATTTAGGGTGCATAAGTTTCACACTAATAGATTATTCCGATAAATTTTCATTAAGATTAGATAAGTTTATAAAAATTTTGTGTAACTTTAGAAAACTTTTTTAAATGCTAACACGTTCTAAAACAAGTTGCGATAAGTTCTAATAATTTTCACTAAGTACATATGAGCTTTAATCATTTTAGATAAGTGTAAGAAAGAAGCTGAAGGAAAACACACTCTAATATGTTTCTTTCCCCCGACTTACATTGAAAGAAAATGGCATGTATACCAGTTGTAGGTAAAAATTATCTTATTTTTAAACCTGATCGGACATGATCAACTCTAATCAGACTCGACCACTCTTAAACTTGTTTTTAAGGCAAGGCCAAACCTCTAATTGAATTACTCATTTAGAGCATAGTTAGCAACATCCAAATCTTTGGCCTTAGGAAAGAGAAAATATTAAAGTAATCATAAAGTAACAAGAGAGAGGAGAAAGAAAATAAGAGAAAGAGTACGTGGAAAGCCAAGAGAACGGTGACCTGATGAAGTCATTTTAGGAGAACCAAATTCTTGATTTTAGCTTAGATGGGGAGAGAGAGAAAGACATTTGATACTAACTTCGTTCTCTTTTAGTTGCAAGTCTTGCAACACTTTTGCAAATAACGGAAACCTATGCAAAATTTTTAATAAGGTATTAGGTGTATGTATGGCTGTAGTTAAGGGGAGTGGGGATCATTGAATGTTTGAATTGTACAAAAAGTATGAAAGATAGTGTAGAGGACGATAATAAAAAGCATTTTAATTATGTTAAGTATGAGACGGGGTGTGGGGGACCACAACTATATATATAAGGAATTTAAAAATATTGCAAGCTTTGCGAAAATTCCGCTTTAGGAAAATATTGCAACTAAAAGAGAATGGAGGTAAGCCCTGTTCAGTTCAACTTAAAATAATAATATTCAGTAAAATAAGTTCAGTTCAGTAAAAATAAGTTCAGTTCAGCAAAAATAAGTTCAGTTCAGCAAAAATAAGTTCAGTTCAGCAAAAATAAGTTCAGTTCAGTAAAAATAAGTTCAGTTCAGTAAAAATCAGTAGAGCAAAGAAGAAAAAACAACATGAATCAGTAAAAATAAGTTCAGTTCAGCAAAAATGAGTTCAGTTCAGTAAAAATAAGTTCAGTTCAGCAAAAATAAGTTCAATTCAGTAAAAATAAATTCAGTTTAGTAAACATAAGTTGAACTGAACAGGGCCATAATATAAAATATTACATTGAACACCAATTTTTGCTATCAGCTAAATGTGCTCTTATACCTCTTAAACATCTCTGGTGGATTATCAGCATGATATAGACATCTTGATACATCATTTTGAACCACAATCAACGAAATTTTTGTCATGATGATTGTTAAGTGGTATATTTGGAAATAGACGTCTTGAAACAATCACGTTGGGGTATACCGGGTATTAATGTACTGTACCATTAGGTGTCAAATAGCATGGGTGTTACTAAACATAGCCCGTATTTATCATCTCACAGCCCGTATTTTATAGTAAATTGTCCAAAATATCCTTATTAAATATAATTATGTCCGGTTTTTTAAAAAAAAAAATTAAAAAAAAAATAATTTTTTAAAAAGTTAAAAAAAAAAATTAAAAAAAATTGAATTTTCACGGAACCGGATGGAGTTTCCGGTACCGTGTACCGAAAAGTCAATCCGGTACCGTAAAAATCCATTTTTTAAAAAAAAAATTCAAAAAAAAAAAAAATTCAAAAAAAAAAAATTTGAATTTTCACGGAACTGGATTGACTTTCCGGTACCCTGTACCGAAAATTCCATCCGGTTCCGTCAAAACTGATAATTTCACGGAACCGGATGGAATTTCCGGTACACGGTACCGGAAAGTCAATCCGGTTCCGTGAAGATTCAATTTTTTTTTGATTTTTTTTTAAAATTTTTTAAAAGGAAGTGAGTAAAGGAAGAGGGGCAATTTAGACTTTTATACCACGTATTTATACGTATACGGGCTGTGAGCTAGTAAATACGGGCTGTGTTTAGCCGCACACAATAGCATTATGAAGTTATGATAGGTCATAGCCCATTGGCGCACAAATTATATTTAAGTGGGACATTCTGGATTTGGGTAGAGGTGTTAAATGTTGACACGATATGACAACCCGATACGAATCTGACTCGAAATTAGCAGGTTTGGGTAAAGACTTTTGACACGTTTAAGTAAATGGGTTGACTCGACACGACACGTTTATTAAACATGTTGGGTTAGGGTTGAGCTATTTGACACGAAAACGACACGACAACCCGTATATGTACACATATTTCAAAGTTTTCCCTTATTACATCTTACCTTTATTCATTTATTTTTGAATTTAGTTTATTTAGTGTTACTTTTATACACTTTTAGATGTTATTTTAACTACCGCATGAAATTTAATAAGTTCCAAACCCAAAATATATGAATTGAGAACATCAAATATATATGAAAATTAAATGGGTCAACCCGAACTCGACACGTTTAATTAACGTGCCGGGTTCGAGTTAAGAATCTTGACACGTTTAAGTAAACGGGTCGGGTTAGGGTTAGGAGAAGACAACCCGCCAACTCGTGAACCCGACACGAACTCAACATGACACGACTCGTTTACCACCTCTAGATTTGGGTAACGCTCAAATGCTTAAAGCACATTGTCAAATGGTTAACACTTTTTTTTTTGTAAGAAGAAGTGGCCCGGACCCCACTTGGGTCCTATTGGGCCAGACACTTAAGAGTAGAGGAAAAAGGTAAGGGAAATCCTACCCTTAAAGTGCCTTTAGTGCAGATTGAACCCCCAACCTTGAGGTTGGAAGGGTACACTCCTATCCACTAGACCAAGTACTATTTGGTAAATGGTTAACGCTCTTAACAGATTAAACTAGCATACTATACAAAACCCAATGACCGCTCTATGTAACTACCACAAAGTAGGGGTCGGTGGTTGTTGACTAGTTTGATTTGCTGTTTTTGTGGCTTGTTTGACCGACTGTATAATTGTGGACTGCTAAAAAAATGTTTGGTAAAAGTGGTTGTTATTGTTGGCTGTTTATTACAAAATGGAAGCAAATGCCAAAAACCAGCCATAAAAGCTGGTAAAAGCAACTTCTGGCTTTTAGCTAAAAAGTCGGCTTTTCAGTCACTGCAAAACCAGTTACCAAATACCTTTTTTGGCTGCTTGACCAGAAACAAAGCAAAAATCAATGAAAAAGCCAACGAAAAGTCGTTTGCCAAACACCCCCCAAACTTAAAAAGCCTTGCTCAGCCACTGAGCTTAATTTATTTTTACATAATTCCCTATTACTTTTATTTTTTATAATCATTGATTTTACTTAACTAAACTTATTTGTATTAAATTTAAATTTGTTCCCTACTAAAAAGACTTACTTTTTTCTAATTCCTATTGTTTTTCTTTTTTGCAGTGACTTTTTTTTACTAAATCGAACTTACATATAATAGAACTGAACTTATTTTTAATAAATATTATTGTTTTATTGTGAATCGAACATAACCTAAATTTTATCCAGAATAGGTCACAATGTGGGCAATAAGAAGAGTTATATTCAACTAATTTAGTTGGTAAAGTTTTGAAGGCGGTATCCAACTCATAATAATTCCCATTATTATCAACATCTATATGTGTATTGGGAAAAATTGTTAATTACTACTTTTTATATATAAATTTTCGTAAATTACCAACTTAAAGATTTTTTCTATAAATTATCACCTTTTATATATGCAATTTTTTAAAAGTTTTCACCTGTTTATAAAAGGTGGTAGTTAATAATTTTTTCTAACTATTGGAGTATTATTATATAGTCCTTATTCTAATTCAGCTATTTGCAGCAATGGACAGAGGTACATTAGAGCATAAGCTAGCACGTGCTAGACTGCTACCCATGTGCCAATAAACTCAAGATTTACTATTTTGTTTTAATAAATTGATTAATAAAATGTGTATTGTGATAACATTAATATCACACTATTCATCCATTCACTCCGCGTACAAGCTCATGCATTCAAGCGTTTTCTTAGATCTGAAAACTCTAAACTCGATCACAATCATAGACACCAGTAATGCAAGACTCTGGACTTCATCTCACTCTGTGTCAATCGACGGCAACTACATGTGCCAACCCGCGGCTCCTTTTGTGGTTGTGGACTTGTCGTTGTTGTCAAGCTCAATTGTCAACGCAAGATTAGTTAATAATAAAATTTTCTTTGAATTTTATATTGATTCTAATTCTAAATTGATTTTACATTTTGTCAATAAATTTAGTTTTATTTTGTGTAAATTTAATTTACTAAAGACTTTCTATCATGATCATACTTGACCAACTTGGTCAATAAGTCCACCGTGCACGCGCACCTACGTAGAGGTAGGTGCGCCCAGGTGAAACGCAGCCTTTAAAAAACAAAATGTGGCTTCTACGCTGTTTTGGGAGACGGAATGAACATTGGTTCATTGGTAATGAACAATGGTTCACTGTAAATGAATTCAAATTCCAGAATTTTTCCCCATTTTATCTCTCATCTGACAGCTTTTAATTTCAAAAAAAAACTTTCCCTCTCTCACTTTCCCACACAAAACACAAAACACTTTCTCTCTCTAAACCATTTACTCTCTCTATCAAAGTTTTCTTATGCATTATCTCTCAATCCACCATTGTTGTTCATTCCAAAGGTAAGTTTTTGTACTCTCTCTCAATCCATGATCTTCCATTCTCTATCTAATGGTCAGTTTTTTGTCGTTCGTCCCAAAAGTGAGTTTTTTTTACTCGTTTTTTATGAGTTTTTTGGGCTTTTGTACTCATTTTCAGGGTTCTTCCTTACTTGTTTTTTACTCTCTAATCCTCATCTTCATATGGGTATTTTGAGTTCATGCACTCGTTTTTTTTCCACGGATTTAAAATATTTCTCTAAAGGTCATTTTTTTTGTTTTCCCCCACATATTTCAGTTAATGTTGATTCCTAAATGACTACGTATGTTCACTTATGTTGGGCTGATATTCATTGGATATATGTTTATGTTCAATCTTAAATGAATTAGTGTTCTTATGTAGATTAAAATGCTATTTTGAAATAAGGTTCATCTGTGATATTCTATTGTTCACCTTAAATGCGTTTTTTATGTATGTTGAAATGTCCAACTAAAATTGGTCTTCTAACATGGGGTACATTTGGTATGTTATATTATTCTTCGTGGAATAGTATAATGTTAATTTAAAATGGATTTCATTTGAAAGGGGTGGGGGGGTTGGTTCATCCATTATGTTTTAACGTTAATTTGAAAAGGGTTCTTTTAGTATGTTGAAATGTTCATCTAAAATGTGGTTGCATTTTAAATGAGGTATTCTTGTTCATCTTGAATGTTTGTTTGTTCATATGAAAATGACGCTATTTGAAATGGGGCTACTGGTTCATCTGAAATGCTCTAATGTTCATCAGATATTTGATTTGTTCCTATCTTATAACTTATATATTCATTTCATTCGCTCCATAGTTCATTTTATTTCAGCACTGAAGATCCACGAGCACATCCATAACCCCAACCCTAAAGAATGTTAGTCCTTATAATTATAGGCTATTGTTCACTACTATATATGTTTATGTTCATCTGAAATGACAATGTTCATCTGGAATGTTCTAATGCTCTTTTAACATAGGGTTTGTTATGTTCAAATATTAATCTTGGAAAGGTATATTGTTCATTTGAAATGAATTTCATTTAAAATTGAGATCTTTGGTTCATCCAAAATGTTCTAATGTTTAACTAATATGTTCATTCATGTTATTAATTTGTTTATTCATTCATGTCATTAAATGGTTCATTCATGTTTTAAATTGTTCATTGATGTCATTTATTTGTTCATTAACGTATTATAACGGATTATTCCATACAACTGTTTTATACATGATGTCATTTTATACACTTGTTTACTTTATTTAGTTACATTTATTCCATTCAAATGTTCATTTGTTTCATTTTATTGTTCATTCCGTTTATTTGATTGTTCATTTATTTGAATATTTTCATTTCACCATTTCATTTTATTAATTCAATTCAATCATTGTTCTGACTTACTTGCTCATCAAGTTTGCTCCATTGTTCATTTGATCATTTTATTTTAGTCAATTGTACATTTGATCATTTTATTTTAGTCAATTGTACATTTGATCATTTTATTTTAGTCAACTGTACATTTGATCATTTTATTTTAGTCAATTGTGCATTTGATCATTTTATTTTAGTCAATTGTTCATTTGATCATTTCATTTTAGTCAATTGTTCATTCATTTAATTCAATTGTCCATTTCCTGATCTTTTATCTATTGACTATGCAGAAGTGAAAAACCCAGAGGCACCACCACAACCCCAGCACCCAATTACAAAAGATCCTGCTGCAACCAAGATAACATATTTATTTCAATTATTGATTTGTTCATTTTTCATTGTTTAATAGTTTTTCCATATTGTTCACTACTTATTTTCATAATTCAGTAATTCCTTCCTATTATTCATTTGATTTATTAAATGTTCATTCTTTTTATTTAATTGTACATTCATGTTATTTAATTGTCCTTTTAATCATATCATATTAAACAATTATTCATTTAATCATATCATATTATTAAATTGTTCATTGAGTTCACTCAATTGTTGATTTGATCATTTTATTTAATTTAATTGTTCATTAATTTAATTCAATTGTCCATTTCTATTATTCACTAAGACTTTCCTATCGTTCATTTTTGAGTAGTTTTTACCTGTTATTCATTGTTACTTAGTTTTTTTCTACTATTCAATATTTCATCATTTGTTCAATTGTTCATTTTTTATTCAATTGCACACTCATGTTATTTAATCATATTATATTATTCAATTGTTCATTAAATTCACTGAATTTTTTATTTCATTATTACATTTAATTCAATTGTTCATTCCTATTGTTTACTATGACTTTTCAGTTGTTCACTAGTTCTTACCTGTTATTCATTGTTAAATAGTTCTTTTCTACTGTTCAATGTTTTTTTATTTGTTCAATTGTTTACTTTATTGTTCATTTACCTATATATTGTTCATTCATTTTGTTCAATTGTTCATTCTTTATAACAATTTTTATTCATTTTATTTAATATTTTACTAGTCTTTCATTGTTGTTCATTATTGTTTTCTAGTTGTACATTGTTCATTAGTTCATTTTTATTGTTCATTCATTTTATTCAATTATACATTAATTTTGATCTAATATACATTCTTTGTCATCTAATGTTCATTGTTCACTTCATGAATGTGTAGAAGTGATAAACCAAATATACCACTTGCTACTACCAAACTCTACCCACCAACCAAAGCCGCTACTGAGGGAAAAGCCTCGGCCATAGAGATCAAAACCATAAAACCTGTTGTCAAGAGCAAACCCCTGACTCAAAAGGCCAAAACCCTTGTTGCAAATTCACGTATAGTTGGATGTGAAGATGGAGGAAGCGTGGTCCAGTTTGAGGATATGAGCTAGGTGATCAAGGCAAATCCCGTAATAATGGAGAGACGTTAGGGCTTATTGGCTTCCGTTTCTTTATTTAAATAGATAGTATAAATATTGTAAAGACGTCATTTGTATATTTTATAACATTTTATGCTAAGCATTGTACTCACTCTTCGGAATCAATAAGAATATTTGCTTCTATGTATTTTCGTATTGTTCTTAAATCATTTCTCACCGTTCTTTATTTAATTCATCCTAATTGACGTTATCGAATCATCGGGTCAAAAAGAAATAACAACTATAAATAAATGAAAAAATAATTATTACATTTCAAATCAATGAATACTAATCTAGATGTATACTTATAGATGAATGAACATCAAATCGGGAATTATGAATCTATATTCATCTAATGAACATTTAAGCAACACACAATGAACTTTTGTGCCGATTATATGTACAATTGAGCAATCGTCATGAACATTGATAATAAGTAGTTAAACATTATCGATACCAAAGTTAATTGATAACACTACATGAACACTAGAGCAAATACAATGAACATGTGTACTAATAAGATGATCATTAGATAGTAATTGACAATACATAACAAATGGTTCCAATACATGAACATTAGATTAAACACAATGAACTTGTGTACCAAGTAGATGAATCATTAAGCAAACATAGTGAACATTAACAAGAAGTACTTTGAAAGTTATCAATACCAAAATTAATTTATAACTATTCATGAACATTAAAGAGCAACCATAATTAAAGTGTGTACTGATAAGATGAACAATGCATCATATATAATGAACTTTGATAATAAGTACTTAAACATTAACAATACAAAATTTCATTGATAACAATCTATATCAAACAAAATGAACTTTTGTACCAAGTAGATGAACTTTTGAACAAACATAATAAACATTGATAATAAGTACTTAAACATTATCAATAAAAAAGTTCATTAATATTAATACATGAACATTAGAGTAGACACAATGACAGTGTGTATTAATTTTAAAAAGAATGTCTGCTATTTACTTATCAATGATTACAGTTATTTCAAATGGTTCATTTGTTCATCTCAATAGCTACAATGTACGTTTTGTTCAATTGTGAATAAACCACATTCAAAAGATTTGACCATAAGCCGTTTACATTTTGTATTGTATCTTGATGCTCAACATGTACATTAAATTATATTTATTGTTCGTAATTTATTTCTTTAAATTAGAAGTCTGTACTACATAATTTCAAGCCATGAAATTTACCATGTTCATTATGTTTGGCCAATTGTTCTTTATATCCCAACAAATGTTCATTTTTCGTTTGTTTCCAAATATTGTCCATCTTCTTTTCTAATTATTACAAAATGGTGTAAATTTTCCATGTGGAACTCTATTCCTCAATTATAAATAAAATTGTATAAGAATAGTAGCTTGTTCGTTTAATATATCCATGGGTTCATCTTTTGATAATTGATGTTCATTAGTTATTGTATAACTGGGCAAGACGAAATTTCATTTGTTTCTCATTCATGTATATTAGTCATGGGCAAAACACTTTTCTAGCAATACTACATGTTGTTTGTCTTTTTTCAATGTTTATTTATTTTCAACATGTGTTCATCCCGTGTCAAACATAAGGAGAATGCTGATTTGTGGTTTGTTTTGTTTTTTTTCTTCTCTAATGTTCATTTATTCAGGCCTGATGTTCATTCCGTGTCAGACACAAACTGAGCTGTTTTTTCTTGCTGCGTTTTGTTCTGTTTCTGCTGCATTTTACTTGGGCGCACCTACCTCTCTGTAGGTGCGCGTCCAAGATGTAAATTGCGCAAATTGGTGCACTTAAGGTCATAAAATATTCTTTTCACTTTGTTTTTATCACAATATTGCTAAGGGTTACTTTAATTTTCTATTGTAGTTTATCACTTTTCTCACATTTTTCTGGCATTTACTACTCCCTTTTTAAAGGTTGATTTAATGGTGGTACCTAATTTTTATGTCACTTTCCACCTTATCACTATTCCTCTTGCTCCCCTTTTCAAATTTGATCCTATAAATAATAGTTTAGTTCTCAAAAACCTAGGGGCATATGCATCATCCGAGCTTATATAATACCTTGTTTCACATGTATAACTTATTGTCCCTTGACATAAATTACAACTGATCCCACTTATAATTTGATCATAGAAGTCTTTATGGTGAATATCACATAGAAAACATAGGCAATCAACGTTTTGTACAAAGTTTTGTAATAGATTTAGACTTATTTTTACTACTCCAATGCTTATGTATCCATATTTCTCTTTTCTCTAATTGTTTTGCTAATGTTTTTCCAATTTATTATAAGTTACCTTCAGTTGTATTTCTCACATTCTTCTATAATTATACTTCCTTCCATTTCATCACATACATAAGTTGTTTTGTATTGGATTAGAGAAGTCTAAAACTTTTACTCTTCTGAATTTGTGGGAAATTCCAATCTCCTCTATTTAGGATACTAGGGCGATTGATTGAAATTAGGAAACTCGTTTTTTGCATCTGACTTGCTTCTCTTTTGTCTCATACTAGTTGTGGGACTGTGTGCTAACACACGCTAGCTCCCAATGCCGGGTGAAATTGATTAGATGACACATTTTTAGAATTTAATTTTTGTGAACTTACTTAACTAAATTTCATTGCTTAATTGTTTAAAATTGCAATCAAAACATTACGCGCAACAATAACTTGTTATGGTCGACTAAAAACGTTTTCCAGAAACTCTTTGGCCATCCAAAGTTGCAACTGCTAGCTTATGCGTCTTAGCAAAAGAGAAATCTAATATAAGTAGTTTTGAAAGCTGTAATTGCAAAAGGAAAAATTGATAAGAATAATCCGACCTTTGGCCGGTCTTCCATCAGTGGTACCACCTTCATTTAATCCAGGTATAATCCCACCTTTGACATCAATATTCTCTCATTGGTACAAGATGATGGCAACTTGTTTGACCAGCAAAAATACCGTTGACTTTTTAAAAAAACACTTTAAAAAAAGGAAAACCCAACCCATCCCCTCCCCTTCCCCACTGCTGTCATGCCACCCACCCCCATCCCCTCCTCTTCCCCTGCCACCCCATACCAATCCCCTCCCCTTCCCCACTGGCGACCGGCGACCGGCGGCGATTTATATGGTGGTCGTCTTTACTTGCTTCGAAGAGAGAAATGGTAAATCTTTCCCTTCATATTTGAAAATCCCTTGGAGGGCTATCTATGGACTTCTTATAGTGCTGCTTAGGTGTGCTCAGTATAATTCTATGCTGGTAGTGGTTGCAGACCAAGTAGTTAGGCGAGTACAGCCACTTTCGCTCTTAAACAGCCTTTTATTGCTGCTGGGATAGCAGCCGTTTTCATCAAGGAAGTGGTTAGATTGCACAAATCATTCATAATTAGGTGGAAGGGTATCTCAGGTGTTTTTTTAATAGGTGCTTCTTTAATGGCCAACCCATGGGCTGAGTTTTTCTACTACACATCTATTCCCTTTTTGGCAGAGATCCTCCAGACCTTGTTGTTTTAAAAAGGACAGCACTCAGTGGGTTTTTGTGGAAGATTAATTTATATAAAGAGATGCCTCCTTAGATGACTTGAAGTTACAAGGCTCAAAACCATATGAAACTGAAAGCTGATGGCAAGAGAAGAGATGCGCACTTTGGAATAGGAGAGTTGGTGTATTTGAAGCTCAGACCTCCAGCAGAAATCTCTAGTCAAGAGACCCTTTGAGAAATTAGCTCCAAGGTCTTAGGGGCTCATAAGGTCCTTCAAAAATGGGAGATCTTGCCTACCAATTGGATCTACCCCCTCATGCCAAGAACCCAGTCTTTCATATCTCTGAGCTCAGGGACGGTGGCAGGGGAAGGGGAGGGAGGGGGTGGCAGGGGAAGGGGAGGGGGGGGTGGCAGGGGAAGGGGGCGGTGGCAGGGGAAGGGGAGGGGGGTGGTTTTTTTAATTGAATTAGATTTAAAAATTTAATTAAAAAATTAAGTTTAAAATATACTTAATTAGCTTTTAATTACGTAATTAAGAGGATTACCCATGATTGTAGGTCACCAACAGGTAACGTACCATTCAGAGAATATTGATGTCAAAGGTGGGATTATACCTGGATTAAATGAAGGTGGTACCACTGATGGAAGACCGGCCAAAGGTCGGATTATTCTTATCAATTTTTCCATTGCAAAATGCTCATAATTACAACGATAATTCATATATTAGGTAGTTTTTAGCAAAAAATGAGTACCATCTGATAGGAACACTTAGGAAGGATGAAGTTGTTTGTCCACCACAAAAGTTTAAGTGTTCCAATAAGAGGCTACCTAGATCTGTTACTACAGTTGAAGAGCTATGTTTTAGTTCCAAAAGTTGCAACATCCATGAATTTTTTATCAATTCAGACAACTTATTCAAGAGAAATTAATTATTTGAGAACCCATTTTAGATAGTCTGTCCTTGATAATGAGATGTCTGGTCCAACATGAATGTAAAAGGGTTCTTTGCGCAACTCCAATCCTTTGAAATTTTATGAAAGGTCCCCAGCTCATTCTACAAAAAGTAATCGTTATTTATAAAGTTATTGTTAGTAGAAATAGATGTGTAACAGTATGCACGTATAAATATAATACAACATGTAAAAGAATGAGTCATAATGTGCACATGCATCTATAATCAAAATGTATGAGTAGGCAACACCAAACAATAACGTTTCAATGTAGAATACGCATAATTTAATATGGCCCATAGTTGGTTTTTTGCCAGCCACAAATAGCTCCATGAGATGCCAAAATTATATGCCTAATATAAATAATTCGTCATATTTGATAAACCATTAGCACAAAAAGACTAAACTTCAGTTAAAAATAGCAATCTATAGTATTTTCACAACTGCACTACAAGAAAAGATTTATTATTTACAGTCAAAATCTTAAGATAATTACATAAAATTGTAAACTGCAAAATGTTGAGTCGGTTAAATTCAAATTGAATGTTGATTAATCCTAAACGCCTAATTGACTAAAATATTATTAATTCAAAATGCATAGTTGATTAAACCTAAACGCATAAATATTTGACTAAACCAAAGTACAATTGGAAAAATTACATAACTTACCATCTTTTTACTTAACAGTTCGACCTTCTCATAGTCACAAATCCAAGTAGACCGGAGGTGAATTGATGGGATGCCGTGGAGAATGTTTGATGGGGATGACAACCAAAACAGTTGGAAATAGATTTTCAATTCCCAACTCATGGTTCTCAATCCGACCCATTAAACATTTTCATGAATTGGTTCTCATGGTCTCCATCCTTTACCATAATTAACCCATTTATATAAAATCCAACAAATTTCATTACCAACTATATCATTAATCTTCACTTCTCTTACCGTAGACATTTGCTTAAATCTACTGACGAATGTTTGATGTGAAAAATCAAGTTCGCTTCTCCATGTATAGATTTAAGAACATTTGAGAATTTAGGATGAGAACCATTCATCGGTAGGTGTATTCAGAGAATAGGAAGATGAAGAGAGAGGTGGAATTGGAGAATAAGACCAAACAAAGCTAAAGTTAGAATTAAGCAAACAAACGTGGTTTGGTAAGAGGTCGAAACCAAAAAAAGATGGATTGTTCATTATCGGCCGCCCATTAATAGAATTCAACCCATTAAAATGTAGCCCATCTAAAAAAAATACAACTATTCATTAGGAAGAGCACTATTCATTAGAATAGTAAATTCTTAGTCACTTTAGAATGAGAATCATTCATCGGTAGGTGTATTCAGAGAATAGAAAGATGAAGAGAGAGGTGGAATTGGAAAATAAGACCAAACAAAGCTAAAGTTAGAATTAAGCAAACAAACGTGGGTTGGTAAGAGGTCAAAACCAGAAAAAGATGGATTGTTCATTACCGGCCGCCCATTAATAGAATCCAACCCATTAAAATGTAGCCCATCTAAAAAAAATACAACTATTCATTAGGAAGAGCACTATTCATTGGAATAGTAAATTCTTAGTCACTTTTATATAGGGTATATATATGTCTTCTTCACCAATGGAGCATCCTACCCTCTTTAGTTGTCCTAAAGGGGTTCGCCCATCTTCTTCGTCTTCATTTCCAACATCTTCTACGTCCCTGTCTTCCATCATATCATCTATACATATTGATAAAACAAAATCATTGTGCCACATGTCATTCAACCCACGATTTTAGGGCCACTTGACATTCTCTCATTAAACATAACACGTGTCAATCTCATGTACTCCTATTATATTTGTCAGGTTTTATTATAGGCAGCGACTTGATATTTTATTCCTTTTTTTAAATATGATAAGAATATATGTTTTATTATAGGCAATTGTTTTGATTGTCTTTATTTTCTATATACTTCAGATTTATAGCTAATGTCTTTTATAGTAATATATTAACATTGTTGTGAATAATACAATTAAATTTATCATAGAATTTATGTATATGCACAAAAAAAAAATATGTATACATAAATAGTCAAGTTGCTAATTTGCACTCATAAAAAGTATATTTTTCAAATAATAGAATTTTGTTAGTATGACCCGTTATTATATAACATAGTCTTTTCCAAATTTGATATTTTTTAAAATTTTATTCTAGGATTATGATTTTCTCTAAATATAATTTTAATATCATCTTCCATTTTCTCCAATTTTTTAAAAATAAAATTTTCAAATAATATAAGTATAATATATTCCATTAACATCTTTCTTATTCTCTTTCATATCCTGATTTTCAAAGTGTTACTTTTTTAAAACAATCCTATCATTATAGATTATATTCTATTAGTATGTTCAACAAAAAAAATTCCATTTTGTTATTATTTGGAAATATATTAAACTTTTCCTAAATACTTATCTCCAAAATGTAAAAAAAATGACTTAGGATGGAATTTTTTGTATCAAAATTCTTCTTCTTTAAAAAGCTAATCTTCGAATAACGTACCTAAAACAACATAGATTAGTTCTCATAGTTTGTCAAATGTTAATAATAGAATCTACAATAAATAACATGTAAAAGCATCTATTTTGTACCCATAAGTCTACTGATTTTTTCTTTCAAGATTAAATTTTGACATAATTCTATCTTAATGTTGCATATATATGTGTTAAGTTTGTGATGAAAATTTACAATAAATGGTAGCATCAAAATTTACATGAGTTTAAAGTGAGTTTGTGATAAGTTTGAATAAAGTTAATTAACTTACCATACGAAATGTATGTAATTTTTTTTTATTATGAATCTTAAGACTGGGCTATAAAAAAAGTTTACTACTCTTATTATAAATAAGTAATAGAAATAAATGTACAATGAACTATCTATAAGCCAATTTTGAATAGTTAGAGGTCTATCACCTCATCACTTTTTTTGTCAAGTTCCCTCCTAATTAAATAAGGATATGGGAAGATACTCATGAAATACATTATATGAAAAAAGTTTTTTTGGCACAATTTTGTTTTTAAAATAGACTTTGTAAAGAGTATGAGAAAGATATTAAAAAGATCATTCATATAAGAATTAGATTTTTGTATCGTAAATCTTCTCATTTACACTAATCAATTATTAAGCTTGAGATCAAATTATCTACAAAGCATCTTCCGACAAGCTTAATATATATGATAAAACTCTGTAGAACACTTGAATGTATAATATATGCATTATTTATTGTCTATTAAATTAGATGTGTCGTATTTTTTCTTATTGTATCTAACATATAATGTATCCATGTTCTATTTTATTCGATTACGGTAGTAAATACCCCCTCCATTCAATGTTCTTCTCACTTAGGTCATGTTCGGTTCACCTTAAAACATTAACACTCGGTAAAACTAAGTTCAACTCAGTTAAAATAAATCCAAATATGCAAAACTAAGTTATGTTAATAAGTTTCGCTTAGTAAAAATTAAGTAGTGCAAAGAAAAAAATGAATCAATATTATAAGTTCAGTTCAGTAAAGAAGTTTGGTTCAGATGATTAAGGTGAACTAAACAGGATTACTGGTCCTTTAGAGACCATGGTAGAGAGGAGGAAGAGTTTGAAAGTGGGGATTGATGTTTATTAAAATAGGATAGAAAATGTTATTGTGGGATAATTTAGAAATGGTGTGGGCCCAAAAGTGGGGTGAATGAGTGAGGAAAGGGTCCAACATGTCATTTAAAGAAAAAGTATGTAAACTTTCAAAAACGGACTTAAACAAAAAGAGGGTAAGACTTTAGAGAACGGAGATATTACCTTACTACTGTGTCAACTTTTATGTAAATAACATCCTTAGTTATTGATCTGCTATTTGATCACCATGCTTAAAGAATTTTTTTAAACAAAATATACATTTTATTATCTTCAATTTTGTTGACTTTTAACTCGGCCATTATCGTTAAAATATGAATATAAATACATAGAATAAACTAAAAAATCTCGTGCATTTTGCACGGGTCTAAAACCTAGTTTTATTCTAATTCTTCTTCTTCTCTTTCTTCATCAGATTTCCTTCTGTAATTTCACTTTCTTCGTATTCTTCTTCATAAATTTCTCTAATACCTTTTGTTATTAGCAAGGGCTAATCTACTGCCTCATTTTCTGACATCTCTATAATCCCAACTTAAGAGGGTCTGGATTAATTTAAGGTTGGCTTTCTTATACTTGTTTGCATAATAACTAACTTTCACAAGCCCAACATTTGACTTTCATAAGGTTGGATTTCTTATATTCGTTTTCAAGAAAATATGTGGCCTTCCTAAAAAAAAATCTTGGTTTTTAATATTTTTGTTTATAAATTTCTTGGGAAATTTCCCCAGGTACCCTTGGAGTTCAGGCAAATAAAAAATGCAATCTAGGTTCGAGACTTAGCCTAAATGACACTCTGGTAACTGTTTATGATTAAAATGCCCTTATGACTATATAATAATCACTTAACGGATGTTAACCATGAATGGCAAACAACAACTGAGAGTAAGTTTAAAATTAAACCCCTAATTGTTGATGGTTAGTAGTGACGCTTTTTTTAACCATGGGTTGACGTCCGTTAAGGTTTATTAAAGAATAAAGTGATCATTACTAGTAATGGCCTTTTAGTAAAGTACGAAAGAGTATGTTCTATGTAGTTAAAGGAAATTTTTAGTAGACAAGTTGGTGTTTGATTAAGGACACTACTCATATTCTTTTTTATAATGTTCTACAAATTTTACTCTATTTCTTACACCATCTACGTTTAACATGTCCAGTTTGACTTATAGATCTCAAGGTTACTATTTATTGTGTTTGGTACGTGATTAGACATTACTTTGAATCTGAATCGAGTAGCCTTCCTGGTATATCCCTTGGCCTTGGACAACTAGATACTCCTTCTTACCTATTTTTGAGACAACACTACTAGTGTAATTATTTTTGAAAGTTTTCACTTCACTTTGTTCACCTCCTCTTCAATCTTGTTGTCATCTTCAATTATTTCTTAGTTTATTATTTAACTTTCTTTGGATGTCTTTCATGGGTATAGATTCCATGTCATCCAATTTTATCAATCCCAATTGCTGATATTGATCTTCTTTGTATAACTATCATCTTCGTCCTTTGCTTCTAGGGTAACCCATTTTTCTGATATTACACTCATAATTTGCTACAAGTGTTAATTTCTAATTTTGTTTCTTTGCCATGCAAATCTTGTAGCTATTCTAAGACTCATGTGCGACAGTTCATTTTCCTTATGTAATTATAACCAAGTTTTCAACTTTCTATTTTTGGGTCTATTTTATTCTTGTTTAAATCCTACTGCTAAATTCTTGTTTTTATATTGATTTTGAAATAAATAACTATATTTAAAAGGGGTGGCTCTACTTGATGTTTCACCATGTTGTGACCCTTGGTGCCTGACGTAGTTAGTAATCGAAAGTGTTGCTAGGGTCTAATTTTTATTGAATTTGTTTTTCAATATTAGATTCTAGACTCGTGATTTTCCTTTCAACATTCATGCTCCGAGCTGAAGCATTATGTGTCTCTAATATTATCTCCAATAACTAATCAACTATACTATTTGCGTTTTTTATACTTATTCAGAAGATTTAGGAGGAGATAAATAGAGAGAAGGGAAGCGGGGATTTATATGATTGGAGAAAGATAGAGAGAAAATATTGCCCTAAAAGATAATGATGCAAGTAATTTACAACTTTTCAGAGTGAGAAATGATGCAAGTAATGAAAAACGGAGGAAGTGTAATTTAAGACAAGACCAATTGCGTTGCTATTAATATGAACCAAATTTTGTTATTTATACTAATTAATCTACTTGGCTCAGATACCAAACTAATTACACGGCTAAAACACATAAAAAATACTAAAAATAGTCTAATTATACTTCAGCAATCTTAACTAAAAAGTTTTAAACCTCTAATATAGTTTAAAGGTTGATAGGGACCTTATTGCAATTTATGAAAGTTTAATTGCAAAACCGTAACCAAGTTTTTTTTTGGTTAGAAAACATTAAATTGGGAAATGGCTCTCCTTACTCTAAAATATTGAAAAAGCCCATTTTCTTTTAATGGCTAAAAGAAGCCCAATATTAATTTTGGCCAAAGAGATAAATGACTTTTAATAATGAAACCTTAACAAGTTAACAATAAGCAAAAAAAGGAAAAAGGCAATGACAATATCATCTAACTCTCCTCCATCACTTTCCTCTTTGCTCTTAAACCCACTTCACCTTGTGAAATATTCTCACAAGACACGAATCCAAGTCCCGCAAATCCAACGCAAAGGCAGGCCTCATCTCTTGATCACCAGAGCCATGAGGGCTGTTGTCCAACGCGTCACCTCCGCCAGCGTTCAGGTTTGTTTCCTCTCTCCTCTGTGTATTATTTAAGAACAATTGAATTGAATTGAATTGAATTGAATTGTATACTCAGGTGGAAGGCCGTATTGTTTCCGAGATCGGGCCCGGTCTCCTAGTCCTCATTGGCATTCTAGACTCTGATTCTGATTCCGACTCTAATTACATGTATTTCCTCTTCTCCATCCTTGTTTTATGAATGGATCATATAATGAAATCGAAACCATATACTTCCTCCGTTTCAAAATAGTTGCATCAATTTGACTTTTCCACTATGTTTCTTTTCCCAAAATACAAGTTAACGTCATGGTGTACTATGTTATTGGATGTCTCTGAATACATAGTTTCAAAATATCAATATTTTTTTTGCTAATAGATAATTAATAAAATTAACGGTTAAAGTTATACATTGGCAAGCGTGGTTGTCAAAATAGTGGAAATACTCCCTCTGTTTTTTTAGCTTGTCATGTAAATTATGGCTCCTATTATCAACGAAGGTGATGAAAAGATTGTGTAATTGTCATGTGGAGTAAAACATAAAGAGTGAGATATAAATGTTGGAGAAATATACGAGACCAATGAGTAAAAAGTAAGGTTAGAATAGACAAAATTGTATTACAAAATACCGAAGCTTTTAAGCTGGACAAACAAAAAGAAATGGAGAGAGTATATTGAATCTGAGGAAGTATTCGTTTTAATGTTATCTTTCGGAATTATATCGGATTTGATAGAGTAGACTTTGGCATGTGTATATGACATTTGTTTATGATGAATGTGATTTGGGTATATGACAATTTTTTATGGGGAGATGAAACTAAGAAATGGGGACTTTTTTGCAGATGTAGGAAGGTGTTAAATATGAGATTATTCCCAAATGAGAATACAGGTAAAGCTTGGGATCAAAGTGTAAGACCAAGTATCCTCTATGCCTTTATATGTACTAATAAGGCTCTGTTCTTTTAGACTGGATTAATTGAAAACCATCTCACTTCAGTCCAGTGCGGTTCAGCTCCATTAGTTTCAGTTCAGTTAATATCTCATTTCAGTTCAGCTCCTCTGCTTTTGTCTCACAATTACAGTTGAGTTCACAACATTTCAGAACATTTCCAGTTCAGTTCAGCTCATTCCAGTTCAAAAGAACAGAGCCTAAGTGTTTGGTTTTGATTTATTACTTTAATGAGTTGCTTTCATATAATTTCATTGTATCATAAAAAAGCTCGTACTATTAATGGGTTCTTAGAAAGGGTTTAGTTGTTAATCACTTTAGTGTGAATTTTCAGGTTGTGCAAAAGAATTATGAGGTTTTATTGGGTAAGTTAGGAGATTGATCTTGTTCTAACTTTGAGGTGGTTGCTTCTGTTTGAAATTTTGAAGTTTGTTTTTTGTGAATTTGTGCCAGTTAGTCAATTTACACTCTATGGAATATTGAAGGGTAATAAGCCAGATTTTCATGTGGCTATGCCTCCTCAAAGAGCAAAGCCATTCTATGAGTCTTTGGTAGAGAAATTCGGCAAGAGTTACAACCCCAATTTGATCAAAGGTAGCTTCTTCTTTTAATCTTATGAGTGGAATTTTTGCCCTTGTTGCGAGTAGGTTTTCTGCATTTCAAATTAGAACTTACAACATTTCCTTTTTTCGACATATGTTTTCTTATTGTAATTCACAAGCTGGTTTCTAGTTTTTTGACTCCCTTATTAAGATATGGCATTATGAAATTGTGTTGTCTGTAGTGAAGGGTGTCAACAAGTAGAGCCAAGCTCAACTCAAGCGTAGACTATCTCGGCACTCAACTACTATAACCCGAGCTCGTGCTAAGCTGAAAGTTTCGGGCTCGGCTTTGGTAGTTACTCAACTCGACTCGAGTTTGTCGAGCTCTAGCTTAGGAAGTCTTCTTGTCATGATATTCTTAATTTTTACTTTGTTATTATTTAGAGATGCTAATAAGAATTTTACTAATTTATATTTTACTCATACATCGTAACTCTTCAATTCTTAATTGATATATAGAGTTTGAACCTATTAGAAGCTTTATGAGCCGAGTGTTCCTCTACTCAATTCGCCTCATTCAAATCTCAAATCGAGCTTACTCTAAGCGAAGCTTAAACCCAGTATCTAATAGCTCGGGAGTTGGTTAAGCTCAGTGACTCAACACCTCTATTCTTGTTGCTTTTCTTCTATGCTGCCAACTTTGAATTCTAAAATGGAATTGTGAAATTGTTTTGATAAGTACATTTCTCATACAAATTTTTAACGAATATGTAGCTTCCTCTTCTTGTAGCTTTGCAAACTTCCATGAGAGGAAATTTGTTTGATTATTTTAGATTTCCTATTTCCTTTGACTTATTGCTAATGTGTTGTTCATAAAAGAGAGTTCCATATGAAGTTTGAATGCTTCATATCGAAGATAAGAAACATAGGATGGCCGGAGATTTATTTATATTTAACCCAGCCATGTAAAGCTGTTATATGTTTCTTAATTTACCTTGGTGCAAGTAGTTTTCCCTTGTGGTAAATAGTGCTCAAAGACATCTAGTGGCTGACATTTCACAATATAATTTGTATCTGTGAACATAAAGTTAGTGAATCACAAGCTCACAACCAAGAGAGCTGCACTCCAACTCGTATTTGGGAAGGTGTTGCCATGTTAGGCTTAAGAAAAGGACATTTTGCTCAGATCGGACATTGTTATCATTGGACCCATGCATTTTGGCATTTGGAAATCTGGAGCTACCACTCAAAAATAAGCTCTTATTGGTGATGTTATTGTTTATGTGATCGTAGAAGCAATACCTAATACTCATCAGAATTGATTAGAACTGTAATACTTTTTAGCCTAAAAAATATCAAGAAGTTTGAATTGATTAGAACTGTAATATCAGAATTGATTAGAACTGTAATAAAAATATCAGAAGTATTTAGTAACTAGTACTAAACTTTAATGGAAATCTGTGGAGAATTTGGTCTGTTGACAAGGCTTTAATGATTTTGGGATCCAGATTGCCTTCGAGTAAAAGAAGATCGCTATTGGGAGAATAAAAGAGACAAATATTTGTATAATTACTTTTAGCTCTCTAAACACAAAGTACGAGTTAAAAGAATACTTTTTATCTAAATGAAGAGTGTTTTCGCTTCCCCTTATCTTTGCCGAACTTATATGCATTTTTATGAACTTATAATAAATTATCTCAACTTATGGAAGCTTATTTTATGACTTATTAGAACTTTTGTGGGCTTATTGAAACTAAACTAAACTTGAAACTTGTTCTTTTTAAGGTGAAGACAACGCGCCCGAAATTTCTATTACATTAACGCTAGCCAAATTTTGATTTGAAAATGCAAATAAGAGAAAGTAGTTGGGATATAGTAATTCCTTTCTTTAATTGACTTGCCTTATCATCATAAACTTACATGGCTACACTCTTATCTTAATTGACCATGAAAATCTTGTAATTGTGGTCATTGCATCTACTCTGGATGCTTATAGACCAAAAATAGAAGCAAAATGTCCTTGGCTTCAAAAAGCTACAATATGAGATGAACATGCAATTGTCACTGTGGAATCTTGGTATGTGCAAGAAAGTCTGAAACTGATCCTTAATCTTGTAATGGATATGCTGAATGCCTGAGTTTGACATGCTCATTTAATATGGTTGATACATTTGGTCATATCTCACTTTGCTTGTTTCATTCTCGTTACTGCAGATGGCGTATTTGGAGCAATGATGAAGGTAATACTTCATCCGTTTTTATTAGTTGCAACAATTAGATTTTCACTCTTTGCTAATGCATACGTCAATTATAGAAAGTTGAAATTTTTGTAAGAGAAAGTTCCTACATATTTACATATAGGAGGATCTGTTTGAGTCTCTCCGTCACAAATTATTTGCTCCATTCCTTTATGGGAACATTTTCCCCTCTAACTTCATCTATAGTTGGTATCCACATTCACGTAAACTTTTCTCTCTCTACGTTTCCTAGAATTGTGGGCAAACATTCTGAAAAATCCCTTTCCTTCTTGAAGTCCCTAAAATACTTCCTGTAACATGTTATCATACATCTCTCAATCAATGAAAAGCATATGTAATTTCTTGTTCTGATCCCAATTGTTTTCCATTAGCTTTTTTATAAGATGAATTTCCTCAATAGTCGATCTTCAAGCCATAACGCCAGAGTTATCATTCCCGTATCTTTAAAGTATGCTCAAACATTTACTCTGAAAGTTACATAGCATGACTTATAAGTTAGATCTCTCCATAATTGACACAGTAGTCAAACTTTCCTCCACTCCAGTGACATCTTATTACCTCCCTAATTCTTGCAATAGTTAACCTTTTTATCTTTCTCTCCCCAAACATCTCCAGCCCTCAATAGTCAAAATATTAGGTCCCACAACTCTCTCCGATCCCATTTATTTCTATGCCATTTTTTGACTTCTTTTTGAATTCTTCGCATAAACCCTTGAATCGTGATTAAATAGCTTATCAAAGTAGGATCTCCATTAATATTCTTATGCTTATCTCCCACGAAAAATTGTTGGTCGACATCCTTAACATACTTAACCCTTCCAATCTCTCTCGTCTTCCCGACTTTCATACAAGCAATTCTATAAATGTAATTTCCCCTTCTTTCATATCCAATCTTGCGTAAAGGTCCCGAATCACCTTGCTCTTACATCTTGTATGGCCTTCTTTGTTTCTCTTCCAAGATTAGAATATGAATAGTGCAAAAGCGAAAACTTACAAGAGTTACAACTTATAAAACCGAGGTAGTACTAGTTTGTTAAAGACGTACGTTTCTATTGCATACTTTGTCAAGAACTTTATCTTATGCTTTTACTCTGATGATGTTTAGGTCAACCTGGTGAATGATGGCCTGGTAACTTTGCAACTGGAATCACCACAGGTTCCCAAGTAAGCATATTCATGCTCATTGATTAAGCGCTTTGTTGTTATATTCTATAGCGTATTGTTTTGCTATAGGCGTTACAATTAGGTCGTTCTGTTAAGCTGAGAAGCTCGCAATGTGATGTCAGGAGTAAAGATAACACAGAAAATGACACAGAAGAACCATACTTTGTCGCCCGTGGTTCTTGAATCAGAAGCTAAACTTGCATTTTCGTGTTTACAAGACACTCATTGCAACTGAAGTTGGTTAAAGAGTACTGTTTCTGAAGTTATGCAAAAGCTGCATTTCAGCAGTTTTAGAGCAGTTAGCTGTATCCAGGGACTGCAGGATGATAATGCTGTAACTTTGGCAGTTTAAAATTCTAAAGGAACTGGAGGCTAATTTCTTTCCTAATTCCTTGTACTGAATCCCATATATGTGGTGATGTGATCTGGGATAGATCCAAGCTTAAGTCCTCACGATCTTAACTCAGTTATGATTCGTTAAGGGTGTTAAAACAAATTTAGGGTTTCACTCACGTTAAATTCGAATCAGGAGGGATAGTATTACGATTAAACAAGTTAGCTTCTCTCACTAATTGTATTAACCTCGCTTAGAGTTAGGGTTTCACTCGCCTAATTACTAAGGTTTCTGTTATTAGATTCACTCTCTAAAACAATAAAAATTTGGAAGGATGTAAGTCCAAATTCACAAAGATTAACGTCAGAAATTTCAATTCAATGTACTTGTTTTATTATTGATCATCATATAAATATAAATTGTATAAGAAACTACTTTACCTCCAAGCTAAACCCTAGGCTGAAAATCAGCAAAAATGACTTAAGGAAACAACTCCCTACAACTTGCAAGATAATCACTAGATTATAGGAGAGAATAAAGGAGAAGATCAAGAATCAAATCTGCCTACTTAAGACCAAAAATCAGACTAGATTATGGCTACATGATGTGAAATATGGCTACATGATGTGAATGCGAAGTGATTACTATTTTAAGAAGTTTTTGGTTTGATGTTTTATACCATCCTATTTGTTAAAAAGTTTCTTTTTATCTCTCTAATGACATGGTCCCCACTATTTTTTTTTCTCTTTACCTCTCTCAATCTTTCAAACCTAGAGGAGTTCGTGAAAAAAACATTTGATATCAATGTGACTCCAATGAAAGTAACATTCAAGTACTCCAAAGCAAAGGTTCTAACCAAGCTAAAGTCCGAATCTTTAAAATGTGTTTATTGTGTCTATGTGTTTAGGATATGGAAATTAAATCAAACATTCCTGAAAGATTTAATTAACTTTAATCTCCCTTAAACCATTACCTGGAATAAGTAAATTAACACTCAATAATAATCACTCCTGAAAATTATTCATCATGAAATTATGGTTGGAAATTCGGTTATATGAGGAGTCCTAGTTGAGTTTTAATTCCTATTAAGATTAGGATAGATTTTGGATGAATGATAAGAAAGCTAGGCGTGTGAAATAGGATTGATATGGCCAAAATCCTATCATTCTTATTAGCTATCTTTCTTATGTTTATCTTTATCTTTCCCTAGATTTTGGGGATTAAGATTTATTTTGCTTTCAAGAGAGAGTTTATGCTTTCTAGATAGAGTTTTGGGTTTACTAATCATACTAGAACATGTACTAGTATAAATAGACGCCTAGTAGTCATTAATAAACATCTAAGTTTGATTCATTCATCATATTTTCGAGCGTTTTAATTGTTTGTCAATTAAAAGTCGAACCATTCATATAATTTTAAGGAGTGATTATTATTAAGTTTTTATTCCAGGTAATGGTTTAAGGGAGATTAAAGTTAATTAAATCTTTCAGGAATGTTTGATTTAATTTCCATATCCTAAACACATAGACACAATAAACACATTTTAAAGATTCGGACTTTAGCTTGGTTAGAACCTTTGCTTTGGAGTACTTGAATGCTACTTTCATTGGAGTCACATTCATATCAATTGGTATCAGTTTTCCATGAGGGTGAGGAAAGAAAGTGTCCGACTTTCTTGGTAAGTTCTTAAACTAGTTAATTTTATTTCTTGATCCTTGATTGGGCTTGTGTGGTTGTTTGGCCACCATTTTTTGTTGGCATGAGATTTGTTTGTGTTTTGTGTGGCATATTTGTTGTTTTAAAGCTTTAAATCATGTCTAGTGTGGAGAAACTTCAGATAATGATGCATGATTTACTTGTTGCCACTGAGGAGGACCGAGCTATAGGAGGTTAGAAACCGCTCATTCAGCCTTGCATGAAGTTGTTAGAAGAAAAAATGACCCTAATCATGTCGACTATGAATCTGATCATGATGTTGTGCAAAATGTTAAATTCACTTATGATAATGATAGAGGGATAAAATTGGATGATTTTACTGGTGATGCAAATCCTGAATATTTGCTTGAGTGGATTCGACAACTTGAGAAGGTGTATGAATATAGGGGTTTTGATGATGAAAAGAAATTTAAAATTGCCACTATTAGACTAACTAAATATGCTGGAATTTGGTTAGAGAGTCTAAAATCAAAAAGGGCAAAACTTGGAAAATCTAAGCTTAAAAGTTAGGAGAAGCTTAAAAGGAAATTGAAAGAAAGATTTATTCCAAGTGATTTTATTCAAAGGCAAGATATGAGAAAGCGTGATTTAACTCAAGATTCTATGAATGTTCATGACTATACTTTGGAGTTTGATAAATTATGCTTGCTTTGTGGTAATGAGGAGGTTGAGCAAGAAAAGATTTCTAGATTTATTGGAGGTATTCATAAATCTATTGCTAGAAAGATTGACATTGCCAATTATAGTACTTTTGATGATGTGTGTCAATTGGCTTTAAAATTTGAACGTCATGAACTTAAGGTTAAGAAAGCCTATTGGGGGGGGGGAGGGGGGAAGCACCACTTTTAAAAGCCTTAACCCTAACCCTAATTACCCTTCTTCTTCTAAAACCTTTGAAAAGAGAGAGTTTCATTCTAAGGGGGGTCAAAAGGGGGAGCCCTAAAATGGTGATTTCAAGGGAGAAATTTGATGATAGTAAGAAGTTTTTTAAATGTCAAGGGAGGGATCATATTGCTGCAAATTGTCCCACTAGAAAAGCCCTAACCATAAAACAATACATGACCTTGGAAGAGGAAGAAAGAGTGTATGATTATGTGGTGGAAAGTGACCATGAGAGTGAGGAGAATGAAGATGAGGATGCCTATGCTGAAGATGACACTAGAATGATTGGAGTTATTAGGAGAACCTTGCATGTTAATCACTCTCCAAATCATGAGCAAAGAGAGAACTTGTTTCACACTAGATGTAGAGTTGGTGAGTTTTCTTGCAATGTGATTATTGATAGTGGATCTTATACTAATGTGGTGGCATCTAATGTGATCTCTAAGTTGAATTTGTTGGTTAGAGAGTATCCTTGTCCTTACAAGTTGAGTTGGTTGGATGATAAGATTGGTTTGACTGTAAAGAAACAAGCCCTAGTTTCTTTTTCGATTGGAAGTTACAAAGATGAGTTGTGGGGTGATGTTCTTCCTATGAGTGCTTGTCATATTCTTCTTGGTAGACATTGACAATTTGATCGAAAGGTTATTCATGAGGGGGAGACGAATGTGTATTCTGTTTTGATGGGGTCAAAGAGGATTCGACTTATGCCCTTGTCTCCTAGTATTATTGCGCCAAAGAAGAAGGTTGAAAGCAAGCAAAGTTTGTTCCTTTCACCCAAAGAGTTCGAAAAGAAGGTTGAAATAGAAGGTCATGGTTATGCTTTATTTGTTAAAATGTACTTTAACTAATGATGTTTCTATGAAGGATCCTAACCTTGCAACTTTGTTAGAGGAGTTTGGGGATGTCTTTCCCAAAGAGTTGCCTCAAGGGTTGCCCCCTTTGAGAGGAATTGAGCATGCTATTGATCTAGTGCCAGGCGCACCTTTACCTAACAAACCTGCATATAGATGTGATCCTATGGCTTCTAAGGAGCTAAAAAAGAGATTGAAGAGTTGATTGATCGAGGCTATGTGAGAGAAAGCATGAGTCCATGCGCTGTTCCTGCCCTTCTTGTCCCTAAGAAGGATGGTACATGGAGGATGTACATTGATAGTAGAGCCGTCAACAACATCACAATCAAGTATCGTTTTCCTATGCCTAGATTGGAGGACATGCTTGTTGAGTTACATGGAGCCTTGGTGTTTTCGAAGATAGATCTAAGGAATGGATATCACCAAATGAGAATTAGAGAAGGAGATGAGTGGAAAACAACTTTTAAGACCAAACAAGGTCTATATGAGTGGATGGTGATGCCTTTTGGTCTTTGCAATGCTCCTAGTTCTTTTATGAGGCTTATGAATGAGGTACTACGTCCCTTTCTTAACAAGTTTACTAGCTTGTGCCCGTGCTAATGCACGACATGTTTAGAATAACAATAAAATGAAGAAATACAAAAAGTCTTACAAATATAAGAAAATTTACCGAAAGTCTTACAAATCTAATCTAAATACCAACTTGTGCAAAATAGTAAAATCATAGTATTGAAATTTATTAATTTTAGACGTGCTTTCTCAAATTATAGAACTCTTCTTCCCATGTAACAGGAAATACTGCTGCAACCACAGGCTCATCGGTTTCTTGCTTTGGGGCATATAGTATAAAAGTGTATGAATCCATTAAACTCGCTTCTAAGTGCTCTTCCAAATAGCAATCTCCGAATTGCTAAACATTTAAATAAATGGAGGTTATGATAAACACTTGTAAGTGAGTTTTGTAGTTATAGGGGACGTATACATACATGTTGCGAAAAGTTTTTAATAAATAATGCGTCAACTCCAATAATCATCTCGGCATGCACACCAAATAGTGTAATTTTCATCGTCCCTGACTTGTCACCTATTGTCACAGGGACCCTAAATCTGCATTAACAATGAGGTCATTAATATAATAATATTAGATTTAATTGATATGTAACTTGTGAATTAAAATAAGTTATAACATACCTCGACACAATTTGGTCAAAGTTGGGGCCACATATGAATCATGTACCCGCCTTTTTTTTGTGTAAAGCGCATGAATCATACCAAAGAGGACACTCCTTTAAAATAGCTAACACTTTTCCCAACACCCGTAAATATTTTACCTAAAACCATCAAATGACATATAAGCATCAGTAAATAATAAAGAGTTTGTTAGAGTAAGAAATAGTTAGTAATATTACATTCTGCATTACTGAATATTGGTCTAAACCGATCCTTTTAGCACTGAAGATCACTTTCATTTGGAGGGAATTATTTTCTAGTGTCTGACTCCAACTGACATGTTTTTGCACATATTCATTCTCAGCATACCTACATATTGTATACATAAACAATATAGATTTTTAAAAGATTTGAAACCTTGTCATTAAAAAGAACTATTATAGGAAAATATACGATCAAGGGATATCATCAGTTTTCTCGATATCTGGGTCGATAAATAATCTAGTTCATCCCACTGTAGAAACACATGCACCTGGTCCAAAATTCCAATTTATATGGATTAATAGCTTGCTTGAAATTATAATATTAGAAATGGGCAAAGTTATCCATAAATTTTTACCATGATAATCTCCGACAACTACCATAGATGCACCCAAGACATGGTCTTGATTAACTTCTTCATATAAGAAACCTCCTTGGTTGATGGCAAAATTCTCCCACAAAGTTAACCTTATTATCTCCATCCTGTAAGAATACAAAACACCAAGTATAATTATGTAGTTATTTTTAAATTGATGCATATCTAATATAGATTATTTACTCTACATATATGCAATTAGATTTTAAAATCCTTACTTTGTGTTGCAGAGCACTATTTCCCTCTTTAGTGAGTGTCTGTCACCTCTAACATCCATTATTTCAGATACATAAATCACCAATCCAATAAAATCTGTTCATGATTTAGTGAGTGAGCTAGTCAATAGTAAAAGAAACTTTATAATAATATTATTAGATAGTACAAAAAGTTACCAATATGTGAAGTGAGTCCCTTTTTGTTATATTTTGGAGCATCAGCAAACTCCACAAACTTGAAATTGTATTTTGGAATGTCTTGACAATCGTCAAGGACTGTTAAGATTGTTGTTAATTCTCCGAATTTTAGGCGTACATTATCCAAAGGGTTTTTTGTTAGAAAGGACCTTCAAATTTTTTTTTTTTTGTGAGAAAGGACCTTTTAAAAAAAAACTTGGCATTTAAAGACCAAAAACCAAAAAAAGTTTGTGAGAAGGGACCTTGAGGCGTTGACCAAGGGTTTGACTTCGAATTTTTACTACTTACAACCTAATTTAACACTAATTATATATTAACAAAAAAATTATACCTAATACCTAATTAAAACTAATAAAATAACCCTAATCATACCATAACACTAACATTTCACTTCCTACCATAACCCACACCCCTTCTCTCTCCTCCCTCTACCATCACAAAACAACCACCCACTACCACAACCACAATGACTTAATTAGCCACCCACAACCACCTTTCATAACACCACCACCACAACCCAACCCCCATCCACTCACCACAACCAAACCCAAATAAGCCACCCACAACCTTCATCTTGATTTTCTTCCATCTTCAATTTGAGCACCGCCAACCCGTGAGAAGGAACCACCGCCGCCGCCTTCATCTTCTTCCTTCTTTATCATCTTCTTACTCTTGTTCTTGTTCGATTTGGCATGGGCTTGAATGGTTTGATTTCGGGGTTGAGTGGGTTGATTTTGGGTTGGGTAGTTTGAATTTGGGGCTAAACGGTTGATTTTGGGGTTGGATGGTTTGAATTGGGGTTTGGGGTTGTAGGTTCGGCTACTGGGGTTGTAGGTTCGGGTGAGGTTGTTGTATTGTGTACGAGTGAGGTTGTGCGTTTTGGTGGATTGGGCTTGTGGTTGTAGTAGTGGGTTTGGTGGGTTGTGCATTTGGTTGTTGTAGTGAGGGTTTAGTGGTTGGGGTGGTTGGTGGGACCTTGTGGCTGTGGTAGTGAGGTTTAGTGGTTGGTAGGGCTGTTCATTTCGGATAATCCGATCCTAAATTTTGGATATCCGAAAATTTCATGCTAAGTTCATAAGCATTTTTTTTAATTACTTGTTTGATAGTTTTTTGAGTTAATTAATTAAATCATAATTGTATCTTAAATTCTTAATTAACTCATACAATGTATCATCTTAAAAAAAAATAAGGAAACAACTTAACAAGTGAAATAACATCCAACATAGTCCTAAAAAAAAATTAAACATCCCAAAGTTCATAATTCAAAGTCCTAAATAAAATAAACATCCCAAAGTTCATACTTCAAAGTCCAACATAGTTCTAAATAAATAAAACATCCCACAGTTCATAATTCAAAGTCCAAAACAAACCATTACAACCAAAGTTTTCAAATTAACATCTAATAAAGTTCCACCATAATCCAAAATAACATTGTTTTGAATTCTGATCTCATACTTCAAGCCTCACGAGTCACGCCTCATGCACAAGTGTCCAAGGACTCATCAATATCAATGGTTGGTTGGGCAATTGTCAAGTCTTTCATACCTACAAAATAAGCACAACAAATAAAGATATAGTAACATTAGATAACAACAAATAGATGTAATCATAATTAAAAATAATTAATTTAGATAAACTAACCATCTTCGATTTTCTCCAATTCAAGCAAACTTTCCTCTATCACAAGAGGCTCATGAGAATTCCGCAACCAATCTTGAGCACAAACAAGAGCCTCCACCATTCTTGGGGTCAAAGAAGTACGAAATGAATCAAAAACACGTCCTCCGGTGCTAAAAGCGGACTCCGAAGTAACGGTAGAAACCGGTATATCAAGTACATCTCGATCTAAGAGTTGAAGGATTGGAAATGTCTTGACCCTGTCTTTCCACCATTGTAGAACATCAAATTTGGGATTCTCTTTCTCACGGTCTTCACTCAAATATTTTTCCAATTCATTCTTCCCCTCATTAGTTTCCTCCCCACCTCTTTCCTTATTAAATCTAGAGGTCAACATCTCTTCAAAATCAATGACTCTCCTCTTTTCTACAACCTCATCATTATTCAAATTAGAAGTAGTAGAAGAAGAACTTGAAGTTTTCTCTTTCTCTTTTGGTGGAGGTATGGAGGAGGCATAAGAATCAAACAACTCACGCAAAGTAACTCTTATTTTAGCACTTAAGAGTCTACTTTCTTCGGCCCCATAAGAAGTTTCCACAATCCAATCCACATAATACAATTTCCTTCTTGGATCAAGCACTAATGCAACAAACATTAACTTATTGAGATTATTGATATTCCCCCAATACTTGTCATGCTTCAACTTCATTTGACATGCCATATTTCGAATGCCTTCATCGTCACTTTGACGATAAGAATCAAGCAAGATATCAACACCAAATGCATCATGTACATATGCATTCGCCGTAACATAGCGAGACCCGTACAACCTCAAAGTAGCATCATAAAACATTTGAAAAAAAGGCAAAAGCACATCAATTTTACTCCAATCATGTCCTTCCGGCTTACCACCAAATTTTCTAAGCTCTCTAACACATGCATTATCACGAGAGTGTAAGTTGGTAAATGCTTTCTTGAATTTCAATGCAGATTCAAGCATCAAATAAGTGGAATTCCATCTAGTATCAACATCCAAACACACAAGACTCTTAGTTTCCAAATGCTCTTCACGTGCACAAGTTTTAAATTTTTGGAGCCTAGCGGGAGAAGATCGAACATATCTCACACTACCACGAATTTTTACTATGGAACTATCAATATCTTTCAACCCATCTCGCACCACCAAATTCAATATGTGAGCTACACACCTCATATGCAAATACTCCCCATTTAACAAACTAGTTTGATGGTGATTCATTCTTCTTTTCAAATATTGAATAGCTAAATCATTTGAACTAGCATTATCCACAGTCAAAGTCAAAATTCTCTGGATCTCCCATTCATTCAAGCATTTTTCAACCGCCCTTGTAATGAGTTCCCCACTATGGTCGGCAATTGGACAAAAATTAATTATCCTTTTATGCAACTTTCAATTTTCATCGATAAAGTGAGCGGTAAGACACATATAACTCAAATTTTGCCCAGAAGTCCATGTATCAGTTGTTAAACAAACTCTAGAAGACAAGGCTTTAAAAAAGTCCATTAACTTCTTTCTTTCTTCAATGAACAACTTATAACAATCTCTTGTTATAGTAGGACGTGAAGGCACAACAAAAAGAGGATTAAGAGATTTGCAAAAATCACGAAAACCCTCACGCTCCACAAACATGAAAGGCAACTCATCAATAATGACCATCCTAGCAAGTTGTTTTCTAGAAAAGTCTTGATCAAAATCCCACAACTTTGGAACATTCACAGTTTCAGTAGAACCATCTTCATTAGTTATTGTTTTGGGTTCAAAATCTATCAATTTTTGCTTTCTATCAAGATTTGGAGGATACTTTTAACATCTTAGAACATGATTTTTCAAAGGAGTAGTTCCATTTGCCCCTTTACAACCAATCATAATATCACAATAACAACACTTAGCCACATCAGGATCATTAGTATCCTCATAATGAACCCACCATTTTGATTTTTTCTTTCTTTAACGAGGTTGAGAAGACATACCACTTGTGTTAGGATGTAAAGGAGGCTTACTTTGTTTGCTTGAAGACATCGAAAAAGCATATTTCTTCCTCTTAGTCGGTGGACTTTCTTCTTCATCATCGGATATAATATTTTCAATGTTGGCATCATACTCTATGTCATCATTGCTTCCGGTAAAATTACTACAAAAAGATAATGAAATAAAAAGTGTTACTTTGAGTTTATGTGCATCTAGATAAGTAGATAACCAATTAGGAATCAAATTTTATCAATCAATAAAGTTTAACTATATTTGTGTTACTTTGAAGCAACAAACAAGTACTATAAATTTTTTCTTCCGTCTCTCACCACCAAAATCATTGATTAAACCATATTAGCATTCATCAATCATTCATAAATCATATTAGCATTCTTAATCTGCCCTTACTTGCATAAAGCATTCATTAAACCATTCATTCATCAATAAAGTGTTACTTTGAAGCAACAAGCAAGTATCACAACACAAAGCAAAAATAAAACGTCGGCGAAGATGCATATCACAAGTATCACAGCACAACAACGAAGATAATCTATTAATCAATATTCAATAAAACAAAGAAAGTATCAAAATTTTAACAGCTGATAATCTATTAATAAATATTCAATAAAACAAAGAAAGAATTTGCCTCATCTGAACGCCGGCGAAGATGCAGACGAACGACAGCACAGCAGCGAATGGGAGGCTGGGAGCGAACGGCAGCAAAGAGGCGCAGCACAGCAACGTTGAGAACGGCAGCACAGAGGCGCAGCAAAGAACGGCAGCACAGAACGGCAGCAACGTTCAGATTAAACGCCGGCGAGAATTTAAAGGGGATGAGAGTTCAGAGTTGAGAACGGCGCTTGAGAGGCGCTTGAGAGGTAGAAACGTTTGAAATGAAATGAAGTAATGAACAGCAGCCGCTGCCCCTGACTATTGTTTGCCTTAATATCCGAAATGCAAAAAACCGGATCGGGTATCCAAATATTCGGATCGGATCAACCGGATCACGGATCGGATCAGATCCCTTTGAACAGCCCTAGTGGTTGGGATGATGGTGGGATCTTTTAAGTTGGTGGTTGGGGTGGCATTTTGGGGTGGTTTGGTTTGATTGGTGGTTTTGAAGGTGGGTGGTTGGTGGTTGTTTAGGGTTAGTTTAAAGTAGATGGGTGGTGTTGGGTACTTGTGGTGGTTGGTGGTGATTATTGGGTGTTTTGTGATGGTTGGTGGAGGGAGTAAGGAGGAGGGAGGTGAGGAGAGAGAAGAGATGGGGGTTAATTAGAATAGCAATGGGAAGTGTAAGTATTAGAGAGGATTGGCTGCACTTATAAAAAAATTGGATTGCACTTAGCAAGTCAACGCTAGTCAACGTTTCAAGGTCCCTTCTCACAAACTTTTCTTTGTTTTGGGTCTTTAAATGCCAAGTTTTTTTAAAAGGTCCTTTCTCACACAAAAAAAAAATTTAAAGGTCCTTTCTGACAAAAACTTATCCAAAACATACTTGTAGGTGTAATCAAGTGGCACCATCTCTAACTTAGATATCTCAAAAACTTTGCCTTGTTCTAAAACCTCTGCGTATTTGTCAATGTCAGCATCAAATAGAGTTACTTGCACTTCACCACCCTGTTTTGAACAATAAATACAATATTAATTTTCTTATAATAATATTGCATACTAATAAATCAGAAAAAACAAAACCATACATCTTTATCAATGAATACCATACTCCTTGAACGCTGGATGTTTCTTCGCCTATTATTTGCACGTTCATTGATAGGTTTTAGTCGTGTCACCTAACCAAAAATAAACCTACGGTCCTCTAACTAAGGTAGTCAGTGGAAGCAGGGTCGAATCCACAGGGAGACAGAGTTTCTAAATCAATATTCAACTAATTCAGCTACTCCAGATGAAATCAGGAAGGAATTAATTAAACTAAAGAATAGACTACAGAAGACGGAATAAATCGAGGATTAAACTATGGAATTAAAGTCTAGGGTATTAGGTCGGTCCACCATGCTTATACCAATCAAATAGGGCCAACTACTATCAAAACGTAGGCCAAGAGTCGGCGATTAGAGCCTATGTTGAGCTATGATTAAGACTTGACGCTCATAGTTCAACATACGCCGCATGTTCACTAACGTAATCAGAACTACTGACGTGTCCTAGGCCTCTAGTCGTAAGACGGATCTGTGCAAACAACTATTAACCACAAGCAACCAATGAAACTGCGCAATAACTTTAATTACTCAATAAAGAACAAATCACATCACAATCACCCTAATCAAACCCTAGAAATCGATAAGAGTCTAAATCACAATCATGGTATAAACATGGCTTTCCTATCTAACACCCTAGAAAGAGACTACTCAGACATGATCAAATTAATAACGACAAAACTAATATGAAACCCTAACAATTGCATCATGAACAATTAAATAAATAAACTAAGCAATCAAAGTAATTAAAGAGATAAAGAGTAGAGAAGAGTACCAATTGACGGAAAGCAGAAACTTTAATTGAAATCGAAATAGGTTTGATCACCTCTAAATTAATCTAAAGTGTTTGAATTAAACTAAGAACAATGAGGAATAAAACTAGTCTAAACCTAATGAAAGATGAATAAAAAGTTCTCTCTAAAATAATGAGGAAAAGGTATTTATAATACCCCCTCAAGTTCACTAAAAACGGAAACAAAAAGTGAAAAAGCGCGATTAAAGCACCAGACCCGATCGGGCCCGAGCACAGTACCCGATCGGGTCCACATACAAGTTCCCGCAATCTTCACTCCTGGGCTCTGGCAGCAGCAGTGCAGCAATAAGGCGAGAAAAGCGGCCCACCCGATCGGGCCCGAGGCTGCCACCCGATCGGGCCTGGCTACAACTTGGGCCAGCGTGTTCCCCTCGCCTGTAGCACCGCAACGAGACCAAGCAGGACTCCACCCGATCGGGTCGGGCGGTAGTCACCCGATCGGGTCTGGGGACATGCTTCCTCGCCCGATCGGATCGGGCAAACCTCGCCCGATCGGGCCCGCAACTTTCATACCCGATCAATATTTATTCGCCCGATCGGGCCATTTCTGCCCGATCAGTGCATGGAAACCTCCTTCTTGACTCTTTGGCTCTCTAATCTTCATGTTTAGGGGTCTTGGGACCTCCTAAACTATCCGTAAAGCTCGCGAGCCATCCTACGTGCCTCGTAACATCTCGTAAAGCCGTGGTTGCTTCCAAAAGGCTCGGGAATAAGGAGAAAGCTCCATAAAACCTGCAATTCAATACTAAAACACGAAACCACAACTACATACGATAGTTAGCACAAAATAGCTCCCAAGAGCTCCAATGACGCACAAATTAGCTTGTAAATAAGGGAGAAAACTCTATATAAATACGTGATATCATTCATCTAACATCCACAACAAACATACCCTCATATTTGCATAAGTGGTGGCAATGATGATATAATGACAGGGAGTAAATACGATTTCCATTTCCTACAAACAAATGATAACAATATCCCATAAATATTTAGGCCTATGCGATTATGTGCATTGGCACGTTAATATTTCTCCAAACAATATGATAATTATTAGTTTTATCTAACATAAATATTAATCATTGTCAACTACATTAGATAAAAGACTTAATACATGCATGTAACATAGGAGATATAATCAGTTAATATAGATAGTATTTGAAAATAAGACAAACTAATTTTTCTAGCTAATGCAAAAGTTTCTCTATTATCAAATACATTTTACAAACTAATAGCGTTCAACACTTCCATATATACAATATATTTTGTCAAGTTTTCCGGGATCTCTTTCTTGTTTTTTATCAACACTCTTAGTCCATTAGGAGATGTAACTCGTGACACGCCAACATAGAGCTGACCATGACTGAATACAGGCCTTGGGTGAAAAATGCCAACAACATTCAAAGTTTGGCCTTGACTTTTATTTATCGTCATGGCAAAAGCTAATTTTAATGGAAATTGCCTTCTTTTCAGTGGCAGGCCAATCGTTTTGTCGGAAGGTGTTAAATCAATTCTCGGTATTAAGACTGAGTCGCCTGCTCTTGGCCCAGTAATGACTTGTGCTTCAATCACCCTGATATCCAATCTCTTGATTATTAGGCGTATTCCGTTGCACAATCCTATTGATTGGTCCATATTGCGCAACAATATCACATGGGCACCGATTTTAAGGTGCAAACAATGATTAGGAAAACCTGAGATATTCAATGAATTTAGTAACTCTGTCGGCTCCATGTTTTCAATTAACCCATCATCTCCGGTTTGAGCTAAGCTATCAGAACTGCAATAATTCTCCACTTCTCCTGGGATCATCGATAATATTTTCAAATTCAACTCATCCACATCATTGTTTGTTGGTGCTAGTATTCCTCGTTCCTTAAGGTATCCCCAATCCGTGTACCTCGAGAGCAAGTTAGGGCATACGAAGTTAATCAAATTTTCCAACCCTTTTTCGTAATCTTTAATCAAAAACTCATGTGGAATCTCAATCCAATTGGGTTCCCCACCTTCTATGATTGAAACGCCTGCCACATTACCTTCCCCTACTTGTAATATCCAATCAGCAAATTGTTGAATTTGTCCCGAGATATCATGAGATGATGCTCCGTGACACAAACGCATGTTTAACCTTAAGTGCATAACACGACATTCTCCCCAAAATAATGATTGATGTAAGGTAGCTGCGACAATCGATTCTCGACCTTCATTTGGCACTACAGGAAGTATTTGCCTCAAGTCACCACCAAGAACAATCAACTTACCCCCAAAAACTTTGTTGTCGTTGCAAATGTCTCTAAAGTGTCGATCCACCGCCTAAAATGCGAGTCGATGTATCATTGGTGCCTCGTCCCATATAATTAATGCTGCTTCACGAATCAAATCAGCACGGGTTGAATCCTTTTTAAAGCCACAAAATGATACATGATCTGGATCAAAAGGTATCTTAAAATTCGAGTGTGCCATTTTTCCTCCTGGTAGTAATAAAGTAGCGATCTCGGACGAAGACACTGAAAGTACAATCTTTCTTTCAGATCTAAATTTAGAAATCAATGTGTTCCAAAGGTACGTCTTTCCCGTCCCACCAGATCCATAGACAAAAAATAACCCTCCTACATCTCTGATATGGGCGTCAACCACATCACTGTAGACCTTATATTGATCAGTGTTAAGCCCTCTAACTAATGTATCGAACTTCAAGGCTTCTTCACTTGTGTCATAGTCAAGTTCTTCTCGTATCAGCCGATTTTGGACGGAGCGTGCAGCTTCCGATGACGGACGTGGCATGTTCGAAAATTCCTGCAGAGACTTCCCAGACGTATTCAAGATATGTTCAAGCTCGAGTAATCCTAGATTTTGCAGATCTTTAGAGTTTAACTGCAAATCGGAATTTCTTGTTTGTCGTTGTATAGCACGTCGCAAATCATCCGTGAGATCTACCCAATGTTGTTCCCAAAGTTGTTTTGGATCACTTACTTCAGCAAACATCAGTATAGAGCAAAACATATCTCTTAAACTCGCACCTGAAGCCCAAGTAGATGCTTCAGATGAAGCTGCATGCCATTCATTGTCATCATAAAGCAAACCCAATGCATGACAGGCAGATCTGAATGATGGGTGAACAACTCCTCTCACATTACGTATATCCTCATAAGATGTTGCTCCGCAAACTTTAGTCAAAAGAAGTCTCAAGTAATATCGTTCGCCGGAATTCGGATGAATTATGGTAGTCTGCCGAGACTAAGCCGTTGCTGCCTTGGCTTCTATCGCCTCAATTGTCGATCCCATACAAAGTAAATGGAGAATTCTAGATAAGTATATTGATTAGCCTCTAGGAAGTCTTTATTAGCCTGGAACCACATAGTCAGCATGGTTTCTTGTAGTCTTGGTTGTTCTATGACATCGTGAAGTTCATCATCATCATGAAATACAACGAATTGTTCACCCGGTAGATGAAACTGAAGCAATCCTGCCGAGGGATATTGATGTTGCAAGTCGAATTCAAAAATATGCCAACATGCTTCTATAGCGGACACATAACGATAATCTAAGTATTGTTGTATTTCATCTACTTTTCTAGGAGGTTGACCATTGTTGTTACTCTGGGCTCCATTTTCTTCTATGACAACGGAAGCACGATCATGGCCTTTGTAAACATATTTGTAAAGATACTTCACCACACTACGAACTACAACACGCTCCACATTTATGTATGCATTATATTTGACGCACAAATCCCTATTTTATGGAACTACCCAACGATTATCTATTTCCCTCCCATTCACGACAATAGGTTCCTTATTCCGTCTGCTTCTATATTGTACAAAACCATTGCCATCAAAAGTTGTTTCATTACAAAACTTTTTTGGGTAATTCTTTGAACATTTCCCATCAACTAAACACGGCCCACATGGGCCATGGATCATATTCTTAACGATTATCTCAAAAGCTTTAGGATCCGTTTCCTTGTCAGGTATTTCAGCACTAATAAATTTATCGATGTCCTCCGGACATGTAGGCTTGTCTTCTGCTGCCATTGTAAAAAGCACATAGCCATGGGGTAGATCGCGTTTTTGAAATTCAATGACATATAAGTCTGGAAAAGAACATCCACATGTTATTGTAGGATGAGACAATATGTATGGTAATTTAAAATAATATGCAATTACTTACCCGCAATAACTTTCCCATATTTATGTCTTTCCTTGAAATCTCGTATGCATTCTCTAAATTTGAGCTTAAAGACACGTGCAAAGATGTCGAGTCTATCTTCTGCACGACGACCGGCACGTGTTGGTAACTCGGTAACAATTTTTGACCAATTAGGATGGCAAGTGAAAGTGATAAAGAAATCAGGGGGTCCCATTACGCATACTATTGCCATAGCATCTTGATAATGTTGAACCATATTACGGGGGCCTCCAGTGAAAGAGGAAGGCAAAATATACCTCCGTCCAACAGCTTTCGCATTCACGTCTCCAACAGTCACTGCATCTTGAAGTCTTCTATATAAATCTGTCCGCAACTTGCCCTGATTGCGCTTAACATACAACAAAAGATTTTGTTCTATGGAAGCATATCCGTCTACATCAAATTGTTGAAGTAATCGACCACCCTCTATTAATGTGTCACCTTCTACGAAGTTGTCACCATCATCTCTCCTATCCTGTATCCTGAATGCAAGAAACTGCCTCAGAGTAACAGTTGTCTGACTTCTGCTCGAACTAACCATCTTAGGTATTCCAAGGGTCCATCCATCAGTGCCATATGGGAAGAGTAGTGGATATTGTAGAGGCATATAACTCGGATGAGTTTCATCTATTGTTTGTAAGGTTCCGTTCGTCGTTTGCAATATGACATCCCTATGACCAAAGCTCTCGGTTCCATCACCAACCAACAGTGCCGCTACCTCATTTGATGTAGGTTTGAGGTATTGTTTACCTTCTCTTGCACGGATAAGATTAATGCGCATATTTTGAACTTGACCTTGCTCACACAACATGGTGCTAGCATTTCTGAACACCGCGACATATGGATTAACACTACCAAGCATATTTCGCAACCCTTGTAAGATTAATGGACTTATGGATGATCCTTCAATCGCATTCACTCGGTTTGTTATTTCATTATCCGTGTCATAAATGTACAACTGCGCAAACTTTGGCATGTTCCCTGGCTCTGGTATTAAAGAACCGATCCTATGATAAAGACTTCCACTTATGCGAAAGACGTAAGGGCCTCTTCCAGCATTGACAGTGTTATCAATTCTTGCTCCTATAGAGGTGAAAGCTAATAGAGAATTGTACATTCTAATTTTATCTCGAAATTGTTGATCTGCTAGAAGAGACTTCAGGTAAATACGACAATGAAACTTGTCCGCTTTGGCAACAGAGGTTGAACCGTGGTTGTGATAAACTTTTCCCTTAACTCTTTCTTCAATCCACATAAGAGCCTTACAATGTGGGCATATAGCTTTTCTACCTCCAAACGAATGACAATCAGTGAGATTATGTCGTCGTTCTAAAAGAGTGTCTTCTGTAATGTGATTTAGATGGAAAAATATTAGTCAAGTAAAATTATGTTCATTGGGAATCTAAAGGCAGTTAATTACCTCTGTGAGCGACATTGGTAAGAGGGATTTGTCGACCACCGTTATCCCTTACATTATCGGGTATATGGGTATCTTCTATACCCGCTTGCCTACCACCATTATCTAGAAGGGCAGAAGGAACTTGAACACGTTAGATGTAGTTGGTCACATCAACACATCAAGTTTTAATTCAACAGGACGATAAAATAGTGGTTGGTCATTAGTACCAATATAGTTCGCAACGTTAGATGTCGCACCACTTTCATATCTGTCATGTATATGTTGAACTCCATTTTGACGACGCAAACGCTGCAGTGACAACCTTAACGTGCGTGCTTCTCTCTCCATTAAAAGACGACGTTGCGTAAATGTACGATGGTGAGGATTTGATGCCCGTTTAAACAGTAATCTCCTTCGAGCTGGTAATCTAGCAATCTTGTATCGCAAGCGAGATTCGTGTCGATCATTCGTTTCGAGCTCCATTCTAATTAAGATTATGATTATAAGATTATGATTATCATATTTTAATTTAGTTCACCTGTTTATAGGCGAAGAGAACATAATTTATGTTCTAAAATCCTAGAAAGAACTCAAATATTCGAAGTTTATGTCTATGGGTTTACTTGAATTCGCTTTTCACCATCTAATTTTCCGAATTTTAGATTGTATCTAATGTGTTTTATCAACAGTACGATGATAAGCTTGTGATAAAACCAAAAGTTTGATAAAATATAATTTTCATAATTCGACATGAAATACGGTTCGACTATATTCTAAAGATAGCTTTAGAAACTTTGAAATGCACTTCTAAAGATAAACTTAGTGATGAAATGGGATGAAATGCTATACCATTTTATCTTTGATAGTCATTTTTAAGAAGTAATCTATGGATTTACTTGAATTAACTTTCCCGTATTATTCATATCATTATTGTTTTGAAATAATATATCCCCTATAATATTTTATAACTTGTAAAAGAGGCGGTCTAACTTTATATTAAGATTAGACTAATTTACGACAATCTAATTTAGAGATCTTGTAGACACTCTACTTGTGAAAAGAAATCTTGTACACATTATTATACTTAAGCCAACTCCATTAGCCAACAAAATTTATATTAAGAAATGTAAACAAATGATAAAGTGGTAGACAATTACAGATCTTGTACCAAAGACCCTTGGGTCCAATAGTATAGTTGCCTTTCTCCCACAATAGACCAATGTTCAAATCTTAGTGGAAGCAAAATTTCAATATTGTTTGGGGAAGGGGGGTTGGAGCCCTCGGAGGTGTATGCTTGTAATGGCCTTTGGATGAGGGCCCTGTGCATGAACAACCCAGAAGATTATTTTTCTTACCATAATATAATCTCATACTTACAAAAAAAATTAGATAGCCTTTTATTTTTATTGCTTTTCAATTGACATTATGGTTTACGTTTGGTGGCCTTTTATTTTTTTACTTTAGTTTCTTTATATTGCTTTTCAATTCCCATTATCCATTACATATTCTACTTAATCCAAGTCACATAATGTAACCTCCTTTTATATTAAAAAAAATATTAGAATAATGACTTTTGGAAAACAAATAATAAAGTGGTAGGTATTTTGGTTTAGAAATCTTGACATCTAGTACAGCTCCGCGCTAGTGTGTGCATCCAATTTCCAATACACAGCTGAAGGTTAATAAAAAATTGTAGGTGGCTTTTTCTAATTTCTACTTGTACATTAGGTTGCTTTTGTCATTTACCAATTCACACATTCTGCTCTCTTCTTTCTCTTTCTACTCAATACACTTCTCCTTATTCAGTTCTTCTATTACCCTATTCTCATTTTCCCATTCCAAACAAATCTATCACATTAATCTCACTCCAAAGTACATCCAAGAACGCATAAATCAAGATGTAAATCGGACTTTAAATTTCTATTTGGAATCATAGCAATTCAGATCAGATCTAGAAGAAAAAGAAAATTCATGCAAGTAAACATGGAAAACTTTGCATGAACGAAGATGAAGCCTAAAACTCATGTAAGTTGGATTAAATCATTTGGTTTTTTAATGGGTATAATTTGTGCTTCTCGATATTAATGTTGAATTAAAGTATAATTCTTGAGGATGAAATGGGGTTAATTTTTTTTATTGGATGAATGTTAAGATGAAATATGTTTTTTTTGTTCATTTTGCTTTCGAAAATCTGGGTTTATGGATTTTTATGAAATATGTTATCTTTCAGGTGAGGCTTGGTTGAGTGTAAATTTGTGATTTTTTTTCATGTTCCTCTTTTTTCTTCCGGTTTTTTTTTTTTTGAAAATCTGGATTTATGGTGTTTAGTCTTCTAAAATATTTGTGTTTCTTTTGGTTCATCGTCCTAATTTAAAGAGACATAAGTAAACAAATGATTTCTAAATTCATCTTAAAAAATAAAACGAATGATTTCTAAATTCATATTAGGAAATGGAAGCAACCTAAAGTAAACAATTCAGTTGGTTTTCTTCGCGATGGTGTTGCTTTAGTTTGCAATCATAATTAGAAATCTAGTATGTTGGTATTGTGTAGTGGTAATTGTTGGGTGTGATCGTAATTCAGTGGAAAATTAAAGAGTCAATCAAGATATGAAAATTGCACGCACTTGCAAAACTGAACAATTATTTTGATGTTTGAGATTGCCTGATGGTTGAGATTGTGAGTTACCTTCTTGCTCCTTTTGTATTAGAATGATTGGTAGAAGTATCTATATCCAAAAAAATGGTTTTTATCATTATCAAATATCTATTGTATTAGGGAAAAAGCAACAACTCAGGGAGATTTAACATATGAGATTACTGTGCCCATTTTTTGCAGGTTTGAAGTAGAAGATCAGGAGATTTGAGTGAATTTAGGAATATCAAGTTCTTTGATCAGTAGTAGTTTGTACTGGGACGTGGGAGTTAACAATGTTGTAAATTGTAACCACTGAGTAGTGCGTAGTGGGGGGTGGTACGTGGGAATTAGATTGTTTTACTGCTTTATTTTATTTTTTGTTCTCCCTATTTCTTTTTAGATGGATTTAAAATTTGCTGTAATTTGAACTCTAAAAAAAAAAATTTGGCGGGATGAAAGGAGAAGAGAGCAAAACCCAATTGAAGCAATTATAGCCCTCCAAGAAACTTTGAAATAATAATATTAGATTGTTGTCTACTTAGATGATATCCTTGTGTATAGTACTAGTATTGAATCTCATTTAGCTTATTTAAGACTTTTGTTTGAAAAATTGAGAGAATAACAACTGTATGGAAAGATGGAAAAGTGTGATTTTCTTGTACCTAGTATTTCTTTTCTTGGCTATATTGTATCTAGGGATGGAGTCCATTTTGATCCAGAGAAAGTCAAAGCTATTTCTTCATGATTGGCGCCAACTAATGCTCATGAATGCAGAAGTTTTCACGGCCTAGCTTCCTTTTATAGGAGGTTCATCCGAAACTTCTCAACAGTTATGGCTCCAATCCCAAAATTGATGAAGAAGGGAGAGTTTTCTTGGAACTCTCATGCTCAAAGATCATTTGAAGAGGTAAAGAGATTGCTTTGTCATGCTCCTATTCTTACCTTGCCATATTTCAACAAGTTGTTCGAGGTAGAATGTGATGCAAGTGAAGTTGGAGTAGGTGCAGTGTTGATTCAAGAAAGGAGGCCTATTGCATACTTTAGTGAGAAATTGAGTGGCGCCAAGCTCAATTACTCCAACTATGATCGTGAGTTCTATGCTATTGTAAGGGCTTTGGACCATTGGTCTCATTACTTAAGGCCCAAGCCTTTCTTACTTTATTCAGATCATGAGGCGCTCAAACACATCCATGGGCAACAAAAGCTCAATTATAGGCACGCCAAGTAGGTTGAATTCCTACAATCTTTTACTTTTTCTTCTAAGTATAAAGAAGGAAAGAGTAATGTTGTTGCTGATGCTCTTTCTAGGCGTTCCTATCTCTTAACCATGGTTCATGCTCGAATTTTAGGGTTTGATCATTTGAAAGAATTATATGTAAATGATATTGACTTTAGTAGTTCTTTTAAAGACCCTAATGGCTTGTATGTAGTGCAAGAAGGATTTCTGTTTAAAGGGAACAAGCTATGTGTTCCTAAAAGTGGCTGAGGGAGTTGTTGGTGAGAGAAGTCCATAGTGGTGGGGGTGGCCGGTCATTTTGACATTCAAAAGATCTTAGACACATTGAGTGAGAGTTTATGTTGGCCTAGCATGGTGAAAGATGTTCATATGGTGGTTAGTAGGTGTGCTAGTTGTCGAAAGGCTAATATTACCTTCCATAAAGGCCTATACACTCCATTGTCAGTCCCTAATGCTCATTGGGATAGTGTGAGTATGGATTTCATTGTAGGGTTGCCTAGAACTCAAAGGGGAAAAGATGCTATCACGGTGGTGGTAGATTGTTTCTCTAAGATGGCTCACTTTGTTCCTATGCATAAAACTGATGATGCTTTACAAGTTGCTGATTTGTACTTTAGGAAGATCATTCACCTACATGGCATCCCTAGAAGTATTGTTTAGTGATCGAGATTCAAAGTTCCTAAGTCGCTTTTGGAGAAACTTGTGGAAGATGGTGGGAACTAAGTTACTTTTCAGTACTAGTCATCATCCTCAAACAGATGGCCAAACTGAAGTAGCTAATATAACTCTTGGAGCTTTATTGCGTGGTTTGGTGAGTAAAACACAAAAGGATTGGGATATAAAGCTAGCACATGCTGAATTTGCTTACAATCGAGCTCATTCAACCACTACCTCTCAATCTCCATTTGAGGTGGTTTATGGTATCAATCCTTTTCTTCCTATTGATTTTATTGTGCTAACCAAATCTGAGATTCATGTGGATGCAAAGAAGAGGTTCGAAACTTTCAAGAAAATATGTGAACAAGTCAAAGCTAGAATTGAGAAGATGAATACTCAATACAAGGAGAGAGCAAACAAGCATAGAAGGCAACCAAAGTTCAAAAGTGGCGATCTTGTATGGATCCATTTGAGGAAGGAGAGGTTTCCAAGCAAGAGGAAGAACAAGCTCATGCCTGGGACTGATGGTCCAGTTGAAGTTCTTGAGGTGATTGGAGATAGTGCCTACAAGATTGATCTTCCAAGTGAATATGGAGGTGTGAGTGCTACATTCAATGTTGGAGATCTTAGTCCTTACTATGATGATGCAAATTTGAGGACAAATTCTTTTGAAGAGGGGGAGAATGACATGAGTCAAGAGTCAAAGTCAACCATTGGAGATGAACCTATTTGCTTGGTTCTTGAGGCCTTTGGATTCAAGCTCAAGTCTAATGGTTCTTTTGTGACTAAGATTTCTTGGGAGGATGATCTAGTTTGTGAAGACTAATATGGGGCGTCCATATGTAGTTACTTGGAGTCTTTAAGAGTCTTTTGTTGAGTCATGTTTAGACATTTCATTCATGTAATAAAAACATTCCATATAGCCGAAATTATGGTTGGAAATTCGGTTATATGAGGAGTCCTAGTTGAGTTCTAATTCCTATTAAGATTATGATAGATTTTGGATGAATGATAAGAAAGCTAGGCGTGTGAAATAGGATTGATATGACCGAAATCCTATCATTCTTATTAGCTATCTTTCTTATGTTTATCTTTATCTTTCCCTAGATTTTAGGGATTAAGATTTATTTTGCTTTTTAGATAGAGTTTATGCTTTCTAGATAGATTTTGGGTTTCCTAATCATACTAGAACATGTACTAGTATAAATAGGCGCCTAGTAGTCATTAATAAATATCTAAGTTTGATTCATTCATCATATTTTCGAGTGTTTTAATTGTTTGTCAATTAAAAGTCGAACCATTCATATAATTTTCAGGAGTGATTATTATTAAGTTTTTATTCCAGGTAATGGTTTAAGGGAGATTAAAGTTAATTAAATCTTTAAGGAATGTTTGATTTAATTTCCATATCCTAAACACATAGACACAATAAACACATTTTTAAAGATTCGGACTTTAGCTTTGTTAGAACCTTTGCTTTGGAGTACTTGAATGTTACTTTCATTGGAGTTACATTCATATCACATGGTCCCTACTTATTTTTTTCTCTTTACCTCTCTCAATCTTTCAAACCTAGAGGAGTTCGTAAAAAAAAAGTGTAACATCTAAAATAACGGAGGTTGTGTATATAAAATATATATTTAGAGAGAGAGTGATTATATCTTTGTTGATTAATTTCTTAAGTTATAATTTTAGGTCTTCAATACATCATAGTAAGTCCAATGATATATTCCCTCCGTTTCACTATAATTATTACACTTGCACTTTGCACACATGTCAATGCAAAACTGTAACGCCCCGAAAACGGGTGCCTTAATTAATCACCATTAATTATAACTAATCACAAGATTTGCGGAAGCGTTTCTATAAACCTGCGGGTTATGGCCCACCAATAATATAATATTCTTACAAAAGCTCATTATCTCATAATTACAACTAAGACCTTAAATACTTCCTTCATCTCATTTCTTGAAATCCGTCCCAAGCACTTGCTTTTCCCCAGATCCATCTCCATCCCTCTTTCATAACCTAAGCTTCGTTCAGAAGAAAAATAGAGAAACAAGAAAAGACAGAAAACATTCCAAAATGAGTGGAAAACTCGTAACTTTACTCCAGCCCGTAAAAACGGTTTTGGTTCGAAAACATTTTTGCACTTACAGGCACATATTTGCAGGAGATAAAGCAGACACGTACTTCACATGTAAATCATATTTCCTTGAAATAAGACAATAATCATATTTGCAATATAAATCATACTTGACTTATAATACTCACGTTCATACGATACATGAAATCATGTTAACAGACACTTTAATACTTTCATAAGAATATACGTAGACTAGTAGAACTTAAAAGCTAATCATGTAAGAAAATGACGTCATGCATTCCATGTTAATTACTTTAAGTACAAGCACGTGTCATGAACAGTGTGTACTGAGCATTGAGTAAATCCATTACGTTAAAATGTAATCTCAAACTTTAAACAGAAGGAAAGAATAATTCAAACATTCATGATTACAGTGTGATCCATAAATGATCCATAATTCCTTTTGAATAAGTTTTATACTGGTTGTTGGTCTGTATTTCAGGGGTGGGACGTCTCCCACAATGGGCCAGTGCCCCAGGAAAAGAGCCAGTGCTCATCAGGAATAACATTAGCGGGCCAGTGCCCCAGGATAAGAGCCAATGCTCATCAGGAAACAGGATACAGCTCGGTACGTGCACGACCATCAGTCAGGATATATACAGCTAACAAACCAGTTCTTTCACTTGAACTTATCATGTTTCATAACTTTTAATATCCATCAGTGATATTCCGTATATTTTAATCATTCAGCTCAGCTCTACCTTTATATAGGTAGTAAAATCATATCGTAAACAGTATTCATCATTCATAAGCTTTCAATTGCTTTCTTATGAAACGTTCATTGAGTATTCATAATAACATTGGGTTATAAAGCATTCATAGTTCCGTCATTTATAAAGTATAACGCCATTCCATGATTCATAAAGCAACATACTTAATCCATTCACATAATCATATGACACTTATTAAGATTCCGTAATATTATTTCGCTTGTAATATTTCATAACTTTATTAACATGTTCCCAGAGACTGGCTTTACAGAAGCTCACATATTTCATAATAACTATAAATGGACAACAACAACTCATATATCATATTGAACATGGATTCAGACTTAAGATTACTTATGATAAGTCATAGAGGTAGAAACCATAGGTCATAAGTTTATCATGGAAATACAAAACATACGTATTCATAATTCATATAAGCATGTAACTCATGGATAATAGCATGAAATAACATACTTCATAAACATGAGTCATGAATCTTGAGTCTTGTAATAAAAGTATTAATTATATATATTTACTAAATCATATAAACATGTATCACGTAACTCAGAACCGACATTCTTTACTTAACATTAAATAATCATGTGAACAATAAATAGATTAATAACTCACATCAACATCGAGTTTCATATAAACATGGATAAAGCCGTAAAATCATACTTTCACTTAAACACATACTTTCAGACATATTAATGATGAAATATACTTTTACTCACATAAGCATGAATCATGAATTGATCGTAACTATAAATTAATAGTAATTTACATATACATGCTTTTACTTGAATAAACGTGATCCTATTTCATAAATTATTACTTAAACATACGATAGTCATTTAACTTGCATCATTCACATTTAAAAGAAAATCATACTATATAAATATAAATTCAATAAACTTTAGGTAATATCATGAATATAATTTAAATAACATAAATTCCATTATCATAGTAGAAAGGCTCATATAATCGCATTTTAACATACGGGCATGTAGTCTAATGCTGGACATAAAGGTTACCTTAACCGCTCAATCCAAAATATCGCCATAACTCCAAGAACGTCATCCATAGACCTTTCGAATTCCCACATTCCATTTACCGCTCCAAAATACATAAATAAAAATAGTCATTAGAATCAACTCAACTTATGATTAATCACGACTCTTCCTTAATGACCTCGTTTTTTATAAATCTTAACTTTAAAACACATTATTCTTAAAACTCATTTAAAATGTCATTATCATAATTTAAAACAATTAGTTATAATAATAATAATTTCTTAAAATGATTTTAGAAATAATTATACGTAATTGGGCTTTAAATGAACAATAGGTGGAGTAATGGGTCTTATACCTTAAGAAAAGTCAACACAATTGACTTTGGGCTTTTGAAATAGAAAACTGGTTTCTTTAAATCAGATTCTTGAATCAGAATAGCAGAGGAAAAAAGGAAGAGGGAAAGCGGCAGGGGTGGTTTCCTGGTCGCCTGAAAAACGGTCGGAGAGCAAGAGAAGGGTGGTCGGAGCGCAGCTTCGGTGGGGTTGTGCACTGGTGCAGCGAACAAGAGGAGAGGACGTGAGTGGGACGCGAACAGAGAGAAAAGAGCAGGGCTACTGTGGGTGGTTTGGCGGATTGAAGGCGGCGAGGTGGGTGCGGTCAGGTGGCCGGTTTGCCGGCGGTTGGTGCTGCGGTGTTTGCAATGGTTGGGAGTTTCGGGCAGATTGTTGGTGGGTTTTCCGGCGAGTTGGGTGGTCGGAAAAGCTTCAACTAAGGTCTTTAATGGCTGAAACTTAATTGAAGAGAAAGGTAGAAGAAAGCTTGAATTTTTGTTATGTAAATTGATGCAAGAATACTCCTATTTATAGTAGAAATCAGTAAGAGTGTTCAAACTCAAGTTGAATTTTCCCTCTAATGGATAACTACAAAAAGAGAAGATGAGAAGATGAGGATGATAATGTTTATCTTCAATTGGTTTGTCTGATTTCAGAAATTCTTATCTGCAAATTCCAATCTGATTGCAGGTGTAGCTCTTACTTGAGCTTATCCATTGGCCTTACCATTGCTCCAATGGTGATGAAGAGAAGAAGGAGGAGGTGGAAGGAGGAAGAAGAATACTGATTTTGTTTTCCTTTTCCTTTTTCCTTTTTCTGATTTTGTTTTTTTGGGTTAAATAGTTTTTGGGTTGGTTGGGTATATTGAATTGGGCTTGGACTTGAACATGAACTCTAAGATTGCTATGGATCCAAATTTACAAAATATTTCAATCCTTAATTAATATCAATAATTTATTAAAATAACTTAAATATTAAATCAAAATATATTTTAATAAGATATCTCAATAGTTAATGAATAAAAATAATAAGGTCACATTTAAGTTAATAATCTTAATTATTTAATAATAAAATAAGGTTAAAAATCGGGGTATTACATCCTTACCCTCTTAGAAAAAGTTTCGTCCTCGAAACTTGAGTTTAGTAGTACTAAGTTCAATATGTTCCTTGGACCAAAACAAAATGCAATAAAACAAAACTAAGAATTCCCAGTTTCATGATTCTTAATTAAACATTCAGCCTTCATAATGGCAACAACTTTTGTAACTCGATTCAACTCATCTTGCGAGATTAAGGAGCAAAGAAAACAACGAAGATAACTTGAACTTTCATTCTACCATTGTATATCGTAACTCCGCTTCAACTCGTCTTTTAATCTCGAGGAGCAAAGGAAACAATAAGGGCAAAATTCGAACTCTATTATCACATTGTATCTTCGCTTCAACTCGGAACTCGGGATTTAAGAAGCAACAAAAACAAAATGGGCAAATTTGTAGGCAATGAACCTTAACATGATCACTTAATACTGAGAGTTCCCGTTTGAAAATCATTTTCCAAAACGAACTTTATCAAAACCTTAAGACAAAAACACGAGGTGGATCATTAAACTCAATACTTAGGTCATACTAAGACTATACTTGACAGTTCATACTTCAATACCCTTTTTATGATTCCATTTCTCCCTTCCTAACTTCCAATTACCCAAACAAGCACTGTAACTCCTCAAACTACTCAAAACCTCTAGTTTCCCAAATGGATCACTATAATCTCCTCAAATATGTAAGCATCTAATTTCCCAAATGGATCATATCAAGTCTAAGATCGCACTTTCGGCTATATTTTCGCTCTGAAAGATCATTATAACCTCAAATATACTTAACCATCTTATTTCCCAAATGGATCATACCTAGGCGGTGCACAATCTACGACTTGCACTTCCGGCTAGGTTTCAGCTCTGATACCACTCTGTAACGCCCCGAAAACGGGTGCCTTAATTAATCACCATTAATTATAACTAATCACAAGATTTGCGGAAGCGTTTCTATAAACCTGCGGGTTATGGCCCACCAATAATATAATATTCTTACAAAAGCTCATTATCTCATAATTACAACTAAGACCTTAAATACTTCCTTCATCTCATTTCTTGAAATCCGTCCCAAGCACTTGCTTTTCCCCAGATCCATCTCCATCCCTCTTGCATAACCTAAGCTTCGTTCAGAAGAAAAATAGAGAAACAAGAAAAGACAGAAAACATTCCAAAATGAGTGGAAAACTCGTAACTTTACTCCAGCCCGTAAAAACGGTTTTGGTTCGAAAACATTTTTGCACTTACAGGCACATATTTGCAGGAGATAAAGCAGACACGTACTTCACATGTAAATCATATTTCCTTGAAATAAGACAATAATCATATTTGCAATATAAATCATACTTGACTTATAATACTCATGTTCATACGATACATGAAATCATGTTAACAGACACTTTAATACTTTCATAAGAATATACGTAGACTAGTAGAACTTAAAAGCTAATCATGTAAGAAACTGACGTCATGCATTCCATGTTAATTACTTTAAGTACAAGCACGTGTCATGAACAGTGTGTACTGAGCATTGAGTAAATCCATTACGTTAAAATGTAATCTCAAACTTTAAACAGAAGGAAAGAATAATTCAAACATTCATGATTACAGTGTGATCCATAAATGATCCATAATTCCTTTTGAATAAGTTTTATACTGGTTGTTGGTCTGTATTTCAGGGGTGGGACGTCTCCCACAATGGGCCAGTGCCCCAGGAAAAGAGCCAGTGCTCATCAGGAATAACATTAGCGGGCCAGTGCCCCAGGATAAGAGCCAATGCTCATCAGGAAACAGGATACAGCTCGGTACGTGCACGACCATCAGTCAGGATATATACAGCTAACAAACCAGTTCTTTCACTTGAACTTATCATGTTTCATAACTTTTAATATCCATCAGTGATATTCCGTATATTTTAATCATTCAGCTCAGCTCTACCTTTATATAGGTAGTAAAATCATATCGTAAACAGTATTCATCATTCATAAGCTTTCAATTGCTTTCTTATGAAACGTTCATTGAGTATTCATAATAACATTGGGTTATAAAGCATTCATAGTTCCGTCATTTATAAAGTATAACGCCATTCCATGATTCATAAAGCAACATACTTAATCCATTCACATAATCATATGACACTTATTAAGATTCCGTAATATTATTTCGCTTGTAATATTTCATAACTTTATTAACATGTTCCCAGAGACTGGCTTTACAGAAGCTCACATATTTCATAATAACTATAAATGGACAACAACAACTCATATATCATATTGAACATGGATTCAGACTTAAGATTACTTATGATAAGTCATAGAGGTAGAAACCATAGGTCATAAGTTTATCATGGAAATACAAAACATACGTATTCATAATTCATATAAGCATGTAACTCATGGATAATAGCATGAAATAACATACTTCATAAACATGAGTCATGAATCTTGAGTCTTGTAATAAAAGTATTAATTATATATATTTACTAAATCATATAAACATGTATCACGTAACTCAGAACCGACATTCTTTACTTAACATTAAATAATCATGTGAACAATAAATAGATTAATAACTCACATTAACATCGAGTTTCATATAAACATGGATAAAGCCGTAAAATCATACTTTCACTTAAACACATACTTTCAGACATATTAATGATGAAATATACTTTTACTCACATAAGCATGAATCATGAATTGATCGTAACTATAAATTAATAGTAATTTACATATACATGCTTTTACTTGAATAAACGTGATCCTATTTCATAAATTATTACTTAAACATACGATAGTCATTTAACTTGCATCATTCACATTTAAAAGAAAATCATACTATATAAATATAAATTCAATAAACTTTAGGTAATATCATGAATATAATTTAAATAACATAAATTCCATTATCATAGTAGAAAGGCTCATATAATCGCATTTTAACATACGGGCATGTAGTCTAATGCTGGACATAAAGGTTACCTTAACCGCTCAATCCAAAATATCGCCATAACTCCAAGAACGTCATCCATAGACCTTTCGAATTCCCACATTCCATTTACCGCTCCAAAATACATAAATAAAAATAGTCATTAGAATCAACTCAACTTATGATTAATCACGACTCTTCCTTAATGACCTCGTTTTTTATAAATCTTAACTTTAAAACACATTATTCTTAAAACTCATTTAAAATGTCATTATCATAATTTAAAACAATTAGTTATAATAATAATAATTTCTTAAAATGATTTTAGAAATAATTATACGTAATTGGGCTTTAAATGAACAATAGGTGGAGTAATGGGTCTTATACCTTAAGAAAAGTCAACACAATTGACTTTGGGCTTTTGAAATAGAAAACTGGTTTCTTTAAATCAGATTCTTGAATCAGAATAGCAGAGGAAAAAAGGAAGAGGGAAAGCGGCAGGGGTGGTTTCCTGGTCGCCTGAAAAACGGTCGGAGAGCAAGAGAAGGGTGGTCGGAGCGCAGCTTCGGTGGGGTTGTGCACTGGTGCAGCGAACAAGAGGAGAGGACGTGAGTGGGACGCGAACAGAGAGAAAAGAGCAGGGCTACTGTGGGTGGTTTGGCGGATTGAAGGCGGCGAGGTGGGTGCGGTCAGGTGGCCGGTTTGCCGGCGGTTGGTGCTGCGGTGTTTGCAATGGTTGGGAGTTTCGGGCAGATTGTTGGTGGGTTTTCCGGCGAGTTGGGTGGTCGGAAAAGCTTCAACTAAGGTCTTTAATGGCTGAAACTTAATTGAAGAGAAAGGTAGAAGAAAGCTTGAATTTTTGTTATGTAAATTGATGCAAGAATACTCCTATTTATAGTAGAAATCAGTAAGAGTGTTCAAACTCAAGTTGAATTTTCCCTCTAATGGATAACTACAAAAAGAGAAGATGAGAAGATGAGGATGATAATGTTTATCTTCAATTGGTTTGTCTGATTTCAGAAATTCTTATCTGCAAATTCCAATCTGATTGCAGGTGTAGCTCTTACTTGAGCTTATCCATTGGCCTTACCATTGCTCCAATGGTGATGAAGAGAAGAAGCAGGAGGTGGAAGGAGGAAGAAGAATACTGATTTTGTTTTCCTTTTCCTTTTTCCTTTTTCTGATTTTGTTTTTTTGGGTTAAATAGTTTTTGGGTTGGTTGGGTATATTGAATTGGGCTTGGACTTGAACATGAACTCTAAGATTGCTATGGATCCAAATTTACAAAATATTTCAATCCTTAATTAATATCAATAATTTATTAAAATAACTTAAATATTAAATCAAAATATATTTTAATAAGATATCTCAATACTTAATGAATAAAAATAATAAGGTCACATTTAAGTTAATAATCTTAATTATTTAATAATAAAATAAGGTTAAAAATCGGGGTATTACAAAAACTTTAAGCATTAATATCTCTAAATATGTATTAGTAAATAGGTTAATATGTATCAATAAATAGGTTGATAAACAACTTTTGATTCGTGACTTCAACTGGTTAGTGGGAATGAAAAATCTAAAATATAACCAACAATCTGAACACCTTTAGAAAATGTGGATTTCAATTGTAGTCCCTCTATTTGGTCCACGAACACTTATTAAAAATCTCATATTTCTAGACTGGAAGAGTATGAACAATTTCAGGCTCTTACTTTTAAGGGAAGCGGTGACGAAAACCTAGTAAAGATGAGGGATTCTTTTCTCTCAATTGTATGGTAAAAGTTACTCTTAACGTTTCCGTGTGTGTTTATTCCTTCACCCATATATTAATATATATATATATATATCTCTATACTGTAAGGGAAGAGAGGTGGGACACCAAACTTAATGGATTGCCCATTTTACCCTTACCCTTTATTATTTAAATTAACGTTTAAATTAATAAAAAAAAACAATAATTAAACAAAAACTCCCCCCAAATAAAAACCCACGTAACAAAATTCCCCCAAATAAAAACTCACCCACGTAACAAAACTCCCCAACCCCACGTTTTAATTAAAAAAACAATAATTAAACAATATCTAATAACTAACCCACTATCTAATCCTAATAACTAGGAACCCAAAAACTCCCCCCAAATAAAAACCCACGTAACAAAACTCCCCCCAAATAAAAACCCACCCACGTAACAAAACTCCCCCACTATCTAATCCTAATAACTAGAAACCCACAACTGTATAGAGATACTGTAACACGTTCAACATATTTCTCCCTTTCTACTTCAGAATTCCATTTCTTCCTCTTCTCCATTCCATTTCTTTCTCCTCTCCATTTCATTACCTGCAAAACATCAAAAATAAAAAGCCTCAACTAAACAAAGAGTTTACCTACATCAACTAAACAAAAAGGTTACCTGCTTACGTACACTTCCTAAGTTTCTATATACAGTTTTCAAATTTTTATTTATGAATATATTATGCAAATTTACCATCCTTTGACTAAAACATGTTTTGGTGTGTTTTCATTTGATGTAGCTTTGGCAACCATTCAAAATCAACACGAGGAAGATCACTCAAGATCACTTTCAAGTAGCAAAACACTGAAAAAGGTAAATGGTGTCATTTTTTTCTTCACCCATGAATGTGTATATCAGTAGCTAATTAATCAAACTATAACATGTTTTTGTTTTTGCAATGAATGAGTAATATATAAAAAAGGATGAAATAGAGAATTAACGTCTACTAATATGAAATTATATACTATATCAATATTTACAAAGTATATTAATTGTGACCTAAAACCTAATAGTCTTAAGTAGTAATACAAAATATTAAAAAAACAAAGTATTAGAAAGAGTGAGATATAAAAAAGGATGAAATAGAGAAATAACGTCTACTAATATTAAATTATATACTATATAGGTTCTTAATTGAAAAAACTGCAATTGAGATCAAATTGAAGCAGTAGATTGATGATTTCGGGGTTTAATTGTGGTGAAATTAAAGTTTGGTAGAACAGAAATTAAGAAAAGAGGAAAGCAGTAGCCTCATAATCCACTGGAGTTTGACATTAAAGTACAAAACATCGCAGAAAGCAGTAGCCCATACCTAAATACTCAACAAATTCAACAAAACATTGATGAAATTAAGTGTAAAACCCTTGAGCAATTTGTGATGATTATTGAGTTCTAATAGAGGAAGAGAAAGGAAGCTATCAGGTGATGAGTAGGCTAAAAGTAATAATCAGATTTGGGTTGGATTTCATGAGATCTTACATGAATGAAGATTAAAAGCAGATTTTCATTTCTTCATATTCGAATTGAGTTAAACTCTAATTGAATTCAGTGAATTACCTAAAAGACTAAAACACATGAAGTAGAAAAGATGAGAATAATTGACACTAGAGCTAACTTAACTAGAATTTGTTGTTGAGCCATCTAATATATCGATTGAAAAAACTTATGAAAGGTAACACTTCATGGATTTGGTGGATTCTTTCTCTATTGATAATCTTATAATTGAGTCTTATTCTAGAATACACCATTTTAGAATGGAAATATATGTTTGAAAACATTTTAGTATAGCTTAGCTATTACTTCAATGTTAAAGTTTTAAAAAACTAAGGAATAGTTTAATTGCTAAAGTTTTGTGAAAATGGTATCAAAAATTAGGATTAAAGCCCATCTATATTCTTAGTCAGTATGCTTTCGGCAGGGGCTCTTTACATAGCAAAAGGAAAGTTGTGAATAATTTGCAAATCCATGTCACATACAAGTTCACACATATGATTAATTTCTTGAAGAAATCTAGCTGATTCATACTTTTCGCAAATTCAAATCACAACCATGAAATACAACTAAAACACCCAAAAGATCAAAGCTTTAGAAACCAACAAATGAAATAAAGCAAACCCATTAATCAAATTGCATAAAAAATTGCATAAAATGAATAAAATTAGATGAAAAAAAGAGAACAACATACAGAATCAATAACATTAATAGCTTCATGAGAAGCTTGGTGTTCTCTTCCACCATCACAGGTTATGAAGAAACCTTGAATACCAGGTCTTAATGGGCATTCTTTTTCATTGCAATCTGTCACCCACAAAAAACCCACAAAAATTATTCAAAGAACAAATCAAAAATTGAAGAAATGTTGAAATTAGAGTTAAGAGATAAGAGTTACGTTGCGAGGTAAGTAACTTCATTTGCCTTTCTTGCCATCGTTGGTTGAAGTTTTTGATGCGTTTTCAGCAGCCATTTAAAGTGAAGAGAGTGAAAGCAAAAGGGGGAAGAACAAGAACTGATCCTACCACCACTGTCACCACTCCCACCACCATCCGACAACACTGCCGGCGAGCCCAGACCGGTCGACACCACTGCCAGCGAGCCCACAAACCCCAAAACCGTCGGCAGCGAACCTAAAACCTCCCGCTACCACCTCAAACGAGCCAAAACAACCCTATTTCACCTATGACAAAAGTAGGTTGCGTGAAGTGACTGAAGTCTGGAAAGAAGAGCAGAAATGACAGAGATCGAAGAAAGAGAAAAGGAAGCTAGCCTCTGCTCCGACGAATGCCATCGGAGATGGCCGGATTTACAGTTTTGTGAACTCCGGCTCGGAAATGAATTGAAAGGGGGGTTTTGCCGAAATCCTTTTGGAGGTTGAGGGTTTGCAGAGGTGAGAGAGAGAGGGAGGTGAGATGGGCGAGTGTTAGTGTTTTTAGAGGTGAGGTGAGGTGGGTGGGTGTTTATGAAGATTCAGATATAGATCATTGATATATATTGCCAAATGCCAATGATATTATGTTGTCATATTCATATTATATTATATGCATCTCAATTCTCTTCTTTCCTCAATTTCAATTTTATTTAGGATTGATTTTAATTGTTTCATCCAAATAAGTGAAAATAGATTGCATAGTTAGAACTATCTTATTAATTTCTATTTTCATATTTGCAATTGAATAAAATTTACTGCACTTATGTATATTTTGAAATTTTGTTTACCTTATTCTATTTATTATTTGCCATTGCATGAAATTTATTGTTATTTTTTCGCTTTATCCTTTTGGACTAGACTGAACTCGACTAAATATAACTTTCTTACTATAGTTAAATAATAAAAAAAATACTAATAATAAGTAATATAATAAATATCATGATAATAATTCTAAACACATAATTACTAAATTATATTTCTATAATTAATTTTAAAAATTTATTATAATTTTTATTACGAATTATAGCATAAAACTAAAATAACTAAATATAAAACTCTCAATAACAATAATAATAAAATTAATAATGTGAAAAATTAGTAGAATATTTTAACTAATAATATAATTAGATAGGTGTAAATATATATTATTAAATGTCAGAAAATTATATTGATGTAGAATCGAATAAAATTACTATTTATTCGATAATTCAATTAAAAGTAAACTCATTAATTCTAAAACTCTTATGGAATTTACATACCTATCATTATAAACATTCAAAATCAAGTGCAACATACTAAACTTAATATGGAATTTACATAACTAACATTCTAAACATATATATATAATCAAGTGCAACATATTATACGAATCTAAGTATTGTTATTACAAATGGTTTATGTATATAAACAAATATTATCAACATAGAGTAACATAATAATTTTTAAAATAAAAAAACTAAAAGAAATTGAGTGAAATAATACCCCAAAGTTATAGTAATGCGACTAAAATTCACATGTGTAGTTTCATAATGGATGAAGACGAAAATCAAGATATGCAACGACAAAGGAGGAAATGGAGTGATAGGAAAAGATGTCAAAGGTAATCCTTGACTCCTGAACAAAGAGGTCGTGAAAACGCACAAAGACGAACCAAATATTCGCGCAGATTTTCGGAAAATACGCTTACATCACAAAGCAGTCAACTAGAAACAACCCCCGTAGAAGGTCATTGTATGAGTGGAAGTCGTGATGACGTTTTCAACTCTACGGAAGTTAGAAGCCCCGTGAAAGACATTAACAACTCTGATTAAAGTGTCCAGAATGGGCATGAAGGATATGACTGTAAGATTTGTGAAGTTAATTATCTTACATTAATCATGTACAAATGATCGTTTAGTTGACTGATCTACATGAAACCTTTTTGATCATGCAGTACACCCCATTGGTGAACTACGTTCACTCGACATGCGATCAAACATTGAAACTCATAATCAGATGTTTAATGAAAGATATGGGGACTTTGCAAATGAGAACAACTTGCCCAATCAATCATTTTCTGGTGGAGAAAACAGTAGAACCAATGAAGATACAACGAACCGAAACAACTTCCGCTACCGATTCTTTTGTATTGGAGAAAGTAGTACAACCAATGCAAATACATTACACACATCGTCAAACGCAATGGATATTCAAGGCGATGTTGGTTTAGAAAATGAAGTTTTCTTGGCTGGCCAAATTAGTATCGATGATAATACTACATCCAACATCAATAACATATCAAACAATATCGTTGATGATATAAGAGTTTGGAAAGTTGGAAGACGTAATTATCGAAATTGTGCAAGAAATTACCATGAGACTCAAGGGGTGCCTATATTCAATTTGCCTTCTATGACAACATGTCCACATTGTGAAGCACGCCTTTTCCATTGTGAATCATCTGAACTGTGTTGCTTAAATGGGAAGGTCAATCTGCCTGATCATCCTTTGTGCCCCGAGTTACTTGAACTATATTCTGATTAGTCGGACGATGGGGCTCATTTTAGACAAAACAGTCGTAAGTACAACCATGTATTTGCTTTCACTTCAATGGGAGTACATATCGATGATGAATTAGCAAATGCACGTCAAGGTGTGTACACATTTCGTGCTCAAGGTTCAATTTATCATCGCATCGGTGGATTTTTACCTTTAACATCAAATGATCGTCCTCGGTTTCTTCAACTCTACATTTATGACACTGATCATGAAAATGAAAACCGAGTAGCTGAGAATTCTTCATTACGGATCAGTATCATTGATAAAGTCAAGCATATTCTTAATGCTTATAACCCTTTTGTCCATAATATTCGCCATCTTGCTCAACGTAGTGACTTGCAAGACTGCAGGTCTGTCATCAAAGAGCAATCTCCCACCAATCATCAGTATACAATGCCATCAGCATCCCAAGTGGCAGCCGTTGTCGTTGGAGGAGATGACGTTGCTAACTTAAAAGAGCGAGATATTCTTATAGAGTCTATCAATGGAAATTTGATGTACATTAAAGATACTGCAGGTTATTATGACCCATTACAGTATCCTCTATTATTTCCTTTCGGCTCTTATGGTTGGGATTTGAACAGTCGTACAACAACTGGTAGAAAGTTGACATGCCGAGAGTTTTATGCATATATGTTCCAGGTGCACATTTTACTATAACTCTTATTTCCTTACAACTTTTTACCTATAATATTTCTAACAAAAACAATTATTATGTTCTTCAGATGCGAGAACATCTTGATTTTCTACTCTTTAGAGGTGGTCGTCTACTTCAACAATTTGTTGTCGATAATTGTGTAAAAATGCAAGCATCTAATTTGAGATGGATTGCATACAATCAAAATAAGATACACGTTGATTTATATAAAGGTTTAGAGGACTCTTTAAATGCTGGAGAGCACAGCACAGGTTGAGACTCATTTTATCTAAATCAGCTTTCTTATGAATTTCAAGCAATTGTTTAAATGAACATTATTTTTTTTATCATTCTGTTTTCTTCTCTAGAGAACGTTGGTAGAAGAACGATACTACCATCTTCATTCGTAGGAAGTCCTCGAGATATGCACCAGAGGTATCAAGATGCAATGGCCTTGGTACAAAAGTTTGGCAAGCTAGATTTATTTTTGACAATGACTTGCATTCCTTCTTGGTCAGAAATACAAACAGAATTATTGCCTGGACAAGTATCAAATGATCGGCCGGACCTACTAACACGGGTGTTTCATACTAAATTTGAAGAGTTAAAAAAGGATGTTCTAGAAAGGGCTATCCTCGGAAAGGTGGTGACTTATGTTTATGTAATTGAATTCCAAAGAGGGGGCTTCCTCATGTTCATATGTTACTGATCCTCGATCAAAATGACAAGCTCAGCACTCCGGATGAATATGACCAAATCATTAGAGCAGAAATTCCTGATGAAAAAGAAGAACCTGAACTGCACAAGAAAGCTCTTAAACACATGATTCATAATCCATGTGGTGTTCAAAATCAACAATCCCCATGCATGAAACAAGGGAGTTGTAAAAAAGGATTCCCTAAGCCATTTTCAAATGAAACGTTGCAAGGCAATGACTCATACCCTGTATATCGTCGCCGACAAGACCGTCCACCCGTACCAATGCGACATAATTCTCGGATAAATGTTGATAATCGATGGGTAGTTCCATACAATCCATTTCTTCTCTTGAAGTACGATTGTCACATTAATTTAGAAATATGTAGCAGCATTAAATCTGTCAAATATTTGTATAAGTACTTACACAAGGGTTCAGATAGGGTGTCCATGGAAGTCCATAACGGTGATGAGATAGCTCAGTATGTCGATGCGAGATGGATTGTCTATTGCGGCCGCTTAGAAAGAGAATTTCTGACTATACAGAGTTGCCAAGTTTACCTGAAAATACCGAGAATGTCGATGAGCTTCCTGTAGTCATGGAGGAGTACTTTTCTGTGCCAGTTCCAGAAGCTGACTTGGCATGTGTTGACACTCTTAACAGTGACCAACGAATTGCGTATGACAAAATAATGGATGCAGTTCTCTCAAGAACTGGGGGAACTTTTTTCGTTGTTGGTCTAGGGGGCACTGGCAAAACATTTCTATATAGAGCCCTACTAGCTAGGGTAAAAGGTTGGGGTGAAATAGCTATTCCTACCGCGACATCTGGAATTGCAGCTACATTATTGTATCAAGGCAGAACATCACACTCGACTTTTCAACTTCCACTAAAACCTGGTAGCTCATCATCTTGCTCATTCACCAAACGCTCTAAAACTGCAATTTTTTTGAAACACTCTGCCATAATCATATGGGATGAGGCTCCAATGACACACAGACATCAATTTGAAGCTGTTGATCGATCACTCAAAGATTTAATGGGGAATGACTTGCCATTTGGGGGGAAAATTATTGTATTTGGTGGAGATTTTAGACAAGTCTTACCAGTTGATCGAAATGGAACCAAGGCTCAAATGATCGACGCATCGTTGGTTAGGTCCCCTTTATGGAAACACATTCGTGTTTTGCATTTGAGAGAAAATATGAGATCAAGAGATGATAATGCATTTGCTACTTTTTACTCTCTGTTGGGAACGTAAATGAACCTACTAATTCAGATCATATGATTAAATTGCCATACCATATGGTCATACCATCAACTGGTGATACCTCGATTGCTCAGTTAGTCGATCATATTTTTCCAAATTTATGGGAGCATGTGAGTGACGGAGATTATATGGTTGAAAGGGCAATCATCACACCCCTCAACGAAGATGCTGACAAGATAAATGATGAAGTTGTCCAAAAATTTCTCGGAGAAGGAAAAACATACTATTCGATTGATAGTGTTCCTGAAGATAACAGAAATTTGTATCAACAAGAGTTTTTAAATTCAATTGCAGCATCCGCGTTGCCTCCTCATGCTCTCACTTTGAAACCCGGAGTTCTTTTGATGCTCTTGAGAAATATTGATCCTAAAAATGGCCTTTGTAATGGGACACATTTGCTTTGTCGTTCATTAAAGGATCATTTTATAGATGCTGAGATCTTAACTGGACATTCTAGGGGCAACAGAGTATTTTTGCCAAGAATCCCCTTGAAAACTGCCGAAGATATGAAATTGCCATTTGAGATGGTTAGAAAACAATTTCCAGTAAAGTTGAGTTTTGCATTGAGTATAAACAAGTCCCAAGGGCAAACTATTCCCCATGTAGGCATTTACCTATCGGATCATGTATTCAGCCATGGGCAGCTATATGTGGCACTATCACGGGGAATTTCAGAGTACACAACAAAACTTATTGTAAAAAAAGGGAAAATTCAAGGGCATGATGGAGTATTTACAAAAAATATTGTATATAAAGAAGTTTTATTGTCAAATGATTAGAATAAAGATTTAGTGTTTGAATTATGTCTTAGGAACTTTGTAATAAGAGCATAGTGTATCTTTTGATTTCTCCCTTATTTCAATAGTTGAATGTTAGCACTGTATCCATATTTTGAGTAGTTTATAATCAATTTACTTATTAACCTCACTATATAATTGTTACTTACCTTATATGTCTTGAGTTTTCGTCACTACTTAATTATTCTATTAATCTATTTAATGTAATGTTGTAGGATGTACATTAAATATAATGTGTTAAAGATTTAATGGGGAATGATTTGCCATTCACTAATATTTTCTATTTTACAATTGTACAGTATGGAGTATCATTATCCACCTTTTATGCATTTATTTCCTTGCGGGGTACGACGGTATAACGTACGAGCTCGATTGGTTCGTAACTACGATATTTTTAATTACACCCATCGAGGAACAACTAAGCAAATATGGAAAATGCTTTTTGTCGATGTTGAGGTAAATTTCATAATTACATAAATTTGTGATTGAATTAGTTTATACACTGCCAAACTGATTGCCTACCTTTTGATAGGGCGAGGTCATGCAATGTACTATATTATCTCCTCATGTAGATAAATTTATAGGAAGATTTCAAGAGGGACATATTTATGTACTTCTTGGTGTACAAGTAGTCTTCACTGATGAGAAAATTGATATTGTACCAAATTGGAAAAAAATGATAATGTTAGCAGACACTAATGTTATCCGTGAGGAGGAGGATGACATTGCAATACCTACATTCTACTGCAACTTAGTTTCTTTGAACCGGCTCCACATCCATGTGAATCGTATTGACAGAGTTTTTGGTAATTTTTTTACATTTCACTAATATTTACTTAAACTTACTTATCTTAAAACAATCTATTTTAATTAGAAATTATTTATGATTTTTAGATGTTATGGGATTAGTCATATATGTTTCGCCAATCAAGAGTGTTCGAGAAAATTCAGTCAAAAGAGAAATAACAATAATGGATAAAACGTAAGCCCTTTCTTAAATAAGAGTTCTTATTTATTAGTTGTAGTTATATTGATTTAATTTTTTGTTCTAATATTCCATGCGTTTTAACCACAGTTGGACAGTTACAAAATCAACACTCTGGAATGATTTTGTGAACGTTGTTGGTGATGAAAACACTAATGGATCTGATTGCTCAATTATTATTGCATGTGGTTTGCATGTGAAGAGCTTTTATGGTAAATCACCGAAATACATATATTGATTTTCTCCATTTGTATATAAATTCAATATTTTAGATTTGTGATAATTTTTCTATGCGACTCTTAAAAAACAGGTACAAATCTTACAATAGGATGTTACACCAGGATTTATGTTAACCCAGTTAATGAACATACAACTACCTTATCTACTTGGTATGTACAAGTTAACTATATGCATATATAACCTTAATTACTATTTGAACTAAGATAATAGTATAAAATTTGCAGGTATGAATCAGAGAAATGGGCAAAAAAAAAGTTGCATGGTTTCGTTCGACTACATTCTCTCTACAATCATCTATTGCTATTTCTAATGCTCCCGGGATCCGATTAGATACATTTCATTCCATGAGAAAAGTAAATAATCTAATATTGACTTCTATTTTTGAAAAAAAATTCAATTAGTATATGAATGCATAACTTTAATCGATTACTCTTGCAGATGCAATATTGCCGAGTTGTTGCTTATGCACGTGGCTTTGACGACATTGAACATGTTGATAATCTCATATATGAAACATGTCATTATTGTTATAGCCATGTTTCCATTTTCAAAAGAGTTTCAAATTGTCTATCGTGCAATCTTATAAATGTTGTAACTATTCCAAGGTATGAAATTCATACTATAAGTTATTGAAATTGATTCTATGTAAATAATAATTTGATATCTTATTTTATCAACAGGTTATTGATTCGACTTACCATATATGACCTAAATGGTACTTTGAGAGTCACGATACTTCATGACCTTGCACAACGCGTTTTGGGATGCTTAGCTACTGACATAAAATTATTACTTTTACAGGTTTTTCATCTATTATAAATAAATAATCTAATAACACTTTGAGCCCATATTGCATATAAAATTAAATATAATTGTTTATGTTTATGCAGCCAAATGGACGCACTCAAGTATTGGATAAACTACACTCAGTTTTTGGATACAAAGCGTATTCCTGGGTCTTACCTCCGCCGGTTGGACAATTCTATCCAGAACATTATTACAATGTTGGTTATGTGCTACAAGTTGATTGGGAAGAAGAATGTATATGGTTAGGAAAGCAGAATAAAACAAACTAAGAAAGTTTATCCCATAGTTTTATAACTTTATTTTCTTTCTTTGTTATTACATAGTTGAAATCTTAAGATGTTTTTGTTTACAAAAAGTTGTGTTCTGTTACTTGCATATTGTTCATAGTTATTGAGCTTTTTTAGGGACATATTATTTTGAGATATACAACTTACAATCGACAACTTTGATGAGTTCATATATGTTTCGCCAATGTACCTTAAAAGTCGCCGCACGCATAGCGTGCATAAAAGGCTAGTATATATATATAGGAAAGAATAAACGCTCCTAATCACTCCTATAAGAAACCATAATAAAAGGTATTAGGAAAAGGGCATCCACCAAATAATTCATTCACAAACCAAACCATCAAAATGGGAAATTGGTATTGGGATACCAATTTCGGGAAATGCCTCATCCAACAATACTCTAACCACTCTTTCAAGCTAGCTGAATTGGCCTAATCTCCTAACAAAAACCTATTTATATTTTTTTTTTTGGTAAGGAGAAGTGGCCCAGACCCCACTCGGGTCCTATTGGGCCAGGCACTTGAGAGTAGGGGGAAAGGGTAAGGAAAATCCCTACCCTTAAAGTGTCCCTAGTGGGGATTAAACCTCCAACCTTGAGGTAGGAAGGGTACAATCCTTTCCACTAGACCAAGTACTACTTGGTACAAAAACCTATTTACATGGCTAATGCATTCAATCAAGCATTATATGAATATGACAAACCAAGAACAAGCAAGCAAGTATTATGCTTCATGGTCTTTTAAGCCTAATAATTGATTTGAAGCAACCCCTCAATTTCATCTTTCAATCCTTCATTAAGGAAACCTAAATTATGCTTCCATGATGGCTAAACTGATACGATTGTAGGAACTCATATATGCAATTAGCGGAATTTTAGGAAAGTAATTTCCTAACTTATATAACAAGATCGCATGCATAGATTAATATGTATCAGTTAGCGAGAATGAATATTGTACTCCAAAGTATAACCAACTATCTGAACACCTTTAGAGATCGAAAATTTCAATTGTAGTCCCTTTATTTGGTCCTACGTCTGCTAGAACAGGAGAGGACAACACTTTCTTAATTTTAGAGGATGTGGTGCCAAAAATCTTATAAAGATGAGGGCTTTTCTCTCAATTATATGGTAAAAGATACTCTTAACTTTTCCTTGTGTATTTATTCCTTCACCCATATATCAATATACATAGGAGAAAATAATTAACCACTCGTAATCTATCTCGATGTAAGTAACCCTAGTTGACTTCATATTAGGTTAAACTTGAGGAGACCTTAATCCTGTTAATTGACTTGTCCAACATATAGGCCCAACTTGAGCTTTTAATTCTCTTTTAATCAGTGTTATAATGTGTGACCTCGTATATATAAGATTAATCATTCTAGTTGTAGGCTCAATGATATTGGCCTACTAATAGATATTTATTCTCTAACAATTAAATATGATTACTAAATAATTAACTTATAATCTCTGAAATGTATTCCAATATATATTTAGTAATTGCGGGAAATTTTCAAGGACATATTCCTTCACAACCCATCACCCCCACCACTCCACCACCACCCTCTCTTTCTTCAACAAGTTTCTTCTTCAGAGCATCCTTCCTCTCTCCTCGTGAACCACTACCCAATTCACCGAGAACACCTTCAAACAAACTTCCCTTTCTCTCTACGAGCTTCTCCCTCCCTCTTCCTAAAAGCGCTATAATTTCATATTTTTGGCGTATCAACCACATTACTATTGTGTGGAAAATGATACATATATGACTATATTTGGGCTTTTTACGCACAACACTAGGATTAATAAGCCCTAGCTTTCCTAATTAATATTAATTATATAACTTGGCTCTAAAATCAAACCAAACACACAACTAAAAAGTACTAAATACTGTCTAGAATTACTTTAACCAAGCTTAACCCAAAGGTTTTAATGTTCTACTATAGTTTAAAGATGGATAAGGACCTTTTACAATTTAGAAAATTCAAATGGCAAAATTGTAAATACTCAAAACATACTATAGGAATTACTTTTAAATTTAGTATATAGAGGGAATCATTTTGTTTTGCAACAATATCTATGGAAAAAACTCAAGAACAATACACTCTTTCTAGTTATGCCTTAGGTCCAATATCAAATTACCATCTCTTGTCATCACTACTAACCTACGAAAACAAAGATACTATATTGGACCTATTCCATAACTAGAGTAAAATTTCACACCAAAAACAAAAAATAAAGAAAAAAAACAACCATTACATGTGGACATTACAATCGATCCTCTTTTCTCCATGTTTCTTTCCCCTTTTGACATGAATCGTTCCCATTTTCTCCATTGCTTGTGCAAATGCTTGGAAAAACTTTTGTTTATCCTTAGACAAGCTTTGAACAATAGGCTTTGTTCGAGGATCCAAGTATAACGCTTGATCCGTCGCTAAAACTCCCATATTTTTCTCCAAATTTCCGTAATATGCATGATCAAACGTAAAAGGGGTAGTAACATCAAATGGCACGACAATATCTTCATTTCCTCCATAATGTGGGCAATACATTCTTAACGCAGCTAACAATTTAGGATCAATATTAGGTTGTGGTTTTTGAGTGCCTTTGTAATTGTATATTCGATCTATAATATACTTGCAATGTGAATAACCGATTGTATGTGCACCCGACAGAACAACAAGATCTTCCATTGTTAGCCCTTTCGAGGCGAATAGCTTCAAGAGATCATCAATTGTGGCATTACTTTGAGGGATGTTGGAGGATACAAGGGATGCTTTCGATATCTTTCCATCCCATCTCCCCTTCTTCACTTCGTAGTAAGGACCTCCTGCCTACAACATCAATTGTACAATTATTTATGTTAATTTAGCTTCTTCAAAGAAATTCAGGATTTTTAGTCAACCTATATATGAGTAACTCTTTATGTTTACTTGAACTATTAATGAGTGCGAATCTACTTTGAGTTTGTTTTGGCATGTGCCCCCTCCAAGTTTCTATGTCAATTGCAAAAGAACAAATGAGAATAGAGCCTAAATTTACCATTGACCATCACTAGTCTGAAGACAAAAAAAGTTGCATTTTATCGAAACTTTGTACTCAATTTTGAGACTATGTTAATTGCTAGACAAGGTGAATAAGTTATAACACACGTAAAAAAATAAGTGATTAACTTAACACTTTTTCAAACTTTTTAATTAATTTATCTTCATAGCTTGTGTGCCGTCCTCCTAAAATTATGTGCTTATAGTAGTTACATTTCCAATTTAAAATAAAGATCAGAGAAAGCAAAATGTGTTTGAATATGCCTTGAATTAATATGTTGGTTCAAATAACTAAGTACAGAGGTGTTTTTTCTGGTTATACAAGGTTTAGGAGACCTTGTACTATTCTGTTTTGGGTTTCTAGGGTCCATTCTGATTAGGTTAACCTCTAATGGTGCTTATATAAACCCTTAGAGATAAACCTTAGTCGTAATATGTTATTAAGTGTTGTCTAACACATCTATATTGTGTATTTAGTTCTCCTATAATAAAACTACTCTCCCTTTGGTATGGTGGACGTAGCTAACACACTATTAGTGAACCACGTTAAATCTGTCATAACAAAATGTAAAGGGTAGAAGTGAAAAGCCAACTAGTTAAGTTTTTGTGATTTTCTAATTCATTCCTTCTTTTTCTATTGAAATATACTTCATATATCTTGGAAGTTCCATTTCAATTGAAATATTTTCCTATTAAAGATGTTCCAATAGACCGATTACGCCCTTGTAACTCCTCTCAAGCCCAATCGAATGGGTTCTTTTAATCAATCCACTACTTTGTTCATTTCTGTAAGACTATGTTTTATGGACACGGTGCACGCTAATTATTGTGCACCCTGATTCATATCAAATGAGTTATAATGATTACAACTTTCACTCACTTTATATGTGAAATAGTGTATGTGTATCTATTTTGTGTTTTTGTCTAAGCAACATTGTTACTCACTCTACGTAATAATTACAACTTTCACTCACTCACTCACTTACTCTACGTAATATTTTCTATATATACTAGTGTTTACTATCTGATATAGTGTACCTATTTATGATATAGCGTATGGATTTTTGATATAATGTATTTGTGTATTCCATTTGTGTTTCTTAGTGTACGTAATTTTTTTTATATGGAAAAATTGGCGCCAACAACACCAACTATTCGTTTGGTGCATAAAACAACACAAACTACAGAAGGTGCATTGCACAACACAAACTATATGCGATGGGTGCACAAAATAACATAACCACATTTTGGTCTGATATTCTACATAGAATTTATGTTGTTTTGTGAACCCATCACATAGAGTTTGCGTTGCGCACCCATCACAATATTAGTTTGTGTTGTTTTGTGCACCATCACATAAAGTTTGTGTTGTACATTGCACCTTCTCTAGTTTGCATTGTGCTGTTTTGTGCACCAAATAAGCGGTTGTTTGGTTGACATGAGAAAACATGGACAATAGAAATTCCCATGAATTAGAAAATGGGTGGGTTGTTTAGTTGACAATAAAATGGCAAAATGTAGGAATTTCAACTTCCCACAAAATGAAGGAATTCAATTACCTAGGATCCCCTAGGTAAGTTGAAATTCCTATGGAAATTTACTTCCCCCATTGTCAACCAAACACTTTAGCCAAAATCCCATAAATTTGATTAAGGAATTGATTTCCTATGAATTAGAATTTCATGGGAATTTTCACTTCCCACATGAACCAAACGACCACTAAATAGTTGGTGTTGTTGTTTTCAATTTTTCCTTTTTATATTCTATAGTGCCTTTCTATATGATACAGTGTATGTAGTAGTAGTATACTTCATTTTCGTATGTAAGATTTTCTATATATGCTACTCCCTCTGTCCCCCAAAGGATTTCCCATTTTTCCATTTATGTCTGTCCCAATTACATTTCCTATTTCCTTATTTGGATATGGCCCACATACTATAATATTATTTTCCTTACAAAAAGTATTTGACACCACACTCTCTCTCTTAATAAACAATTGTAAAAAATACTCACTACCTTACTTTTTCATTTTAAAATGAAACTTGGGCCCCACATCAACATCACTCCTTAAACTTTGTGTCCAAAGCAAATGTGAAATCCTTTGAGGGACGGAGGGAGTATATATTTTTAATGTGAACTGGGTCACACAAGTCGGATTGTATTTTTATATAAATAAAGAACATCAACTTTCATCTTTCTCCACTACAACTGCAGTGTGTCCTGTACTGTAGTATCTAACCAAAGCACCACAATTTGACCTAGCAGCTTTGCAGCTTTTGACTCCAAATTTTATAGTAGTAGTAACTTGCTGCAATTAAGTTGCGATAATATATAAAGATTTGCTAATAGCTACAGTCATTTTAGATATTGTCAGTGTATAGAATCTAAAATCTAACCAATATTTTTAATTTCTAAACATATCCAATATACTGTAGAAATTTTTCTCAAATACATAATATTTCGTCTTTTTATTGCAATAGAATTTGTATTACACATGGTAAACACGATTTATCTACATGCTTATAAATAAATCATGGTCAAATTTAAAAAATTTAAGTTAAAATAATAACAGTCTAATTTAAAATTCTATTATGTAATGTTTTAACTTAAAAATATAAGACATTGAATTCTTAAGTCTAATGTAAACTTTCATATGATTTATTTATATGCTTACCTATAGATCGTTGAAAGTTTAAGTTTGTGTAACACATCAAAACAAACTCAGGGAGATTAACCATCACGGGTATATTATGTTTTTCTATTTCATAAAAGAAACTTGATTGACTTTTGTCGTTTAATTTCAGTTCAAGAGTCTTTCTTTCAGCGTGGACAGTAACCAATATAGTCTATTAGTTTATTAATTAGTATTGCGCAATTACAACTTGTGAGCCCTGATTGAGGTCAAAACCCATCTAAACTAGATTTGTTTGTTGTGCAAAAGTTGGCATCCTTATCTTTTATTGTCATCACTCATCGCAAGGGGATGAAAATTTGTCTGGTCCAGCTCAAATAGTCAATTTTAAGACATGAATTACAGAACATATCCTTATCTATCTTCACTTGATCGTCATTGTTAATTGGTTATGTGAAGCTAGCTCGTGACCACTTATCCACGAATTGAATATATTAGTTTCATGTAACCTAACTATCTAAAGATAATTATCGTCATAGTCTATAAGTAATAACTTGGTCTAACAGTAATGTATATTATCCGAGATTATTTACAAATTTTCATTTAGACGGCTTATAGGGACGTGATTTAATTCATCTAGACGGCTTTTCATAAATTAGTCATGACTTCATATTTGTGAGGGATATTTGTAATACTAAAATAGTGAAGTATTTGAAATAACGTAAATAGGATATCTTTTTGTTCAGCAAAACAAAACTCATCAATTAAGAATAAAGGATTTTGGCTACATACCAAATGAACATAGTCCCTGGTTGCGATTGTCAGAATATCAGCACAAGACACGACACCTGGACATTTACCCTCTACCAAGGCTTTAGCTTTGTTGATACTTTCAAATGCTTCAATAGGTAGATCCTTGTTTATTAACGCATCTCTTTCTGCTAATTGTTTGCTTTCGGGCTTAGACGATATCAATATTGATGCATCACATCCCTTTAATGAAAAGCAATAATCCAAATGTCATCATATTTTAATAGTGATTATCTATCTGGAAATTTAGCAAGAGATTATTAAATAAAGTAGAGTACAATCGATGAACAAAATCAAATAAAATGTTTTAGCAGCATGAGAGACCAATCCACATATGCGAGTCATTCTAAAAGGCCTGAAAGGAACTAAACAAAACTAAATTGGCAAAACTCATTTTGTTTGAACTAAACTGAACTAAGGAATTAACTAAGTGAGTTGGAAGGAAGTCGAAAACAATGAATCTTAGATCAACGCATGCACAATAGATTACCTTATGTTTTTGACATCCATTTTGTTATAACAAAAGTGTGTGAATCAAACAAATCGTGCATCAATCAATCAAGTAAACAATAACAAAAACCCGCAAAATTTAACGAGGTTCACTATCAATCTGATAGCTATGTTGTCCCACAAAGGGATACTCTTTCACTATAAACTGAGACGATTACAAATTACAATAAGCATGACATTGACTCTCTCTTTAGATTTATTTTATTGCCTCTCTTAATCTCTCTTTACTTTTGTGTTGCAAGACTCTGTCTGAAAATAATTGTGATTGACATTCTTAAAAAGTATTTATAATAAACACGAAAATTAGAAAACTTAATCGAAGACTAAACAAAAGTCGTTGCGGACCACGAGCCATATCACGTTGGTCGCAAGTCGTGCCTTGCCGGCTGCGAGTTGGACCCTGTCTGCGATATTTGTTTGGGAGTTGCCGAAACTTGCATGATTCACCATCTGTCTGCAACTTTTTATACTTACGATTTTTCACATCAAAAGCCGCAACTTCATAAATCTGATCAACATCGCTCCAACGACTATAGATCAAGTAATTCCTACACATTTTTTTAGGGAGTGGTTTTTACAGGCCAATAATAAGATGATTGGGTTTCCAATACTAGGAGTCTAGGACAACTTGAGAAGAAAAAGTAGGATGAGGCGCAAGAATATTCATATTTCCGCTTTTAGGACACCATTGTGTTTATGTAACTTATGTTCAACTAATGCAAAGATTTCATCACATTACACTTAACTCTGCAACAACTAGTCAATTCTTGAAACAAACAAAAAAAAACTAGTCCACTTTTTTTCCCCTTTCGTCCACCTTCAGTATTAGGAAAACTTCAAAAAAAATCTAAATTTATAGTATTCCTTTTTTGGTGCAAATACACATCAGTAATTCAGTATGTTCTCATTAATTATTACATGCACAATGGATACTGGTCCCCTCCTCACTCCTCTCCTCAGGCTGAAAAAACCATATAAATTGGTCCATCACGTACTCCTAAACAAAATTCAGGAAATTAAATTCTACCTAAAAAGTATTCATGTCTAATAAATTGTATTTCTCGAATAGAAATTGTAAAACGAGACATGCAATCAATGGGATCACTCCCAGGCTATCTGTTCTTTTTGGACTGAAATATTTTGAACTGAACTGAAATATTTTGAACAGAACTGAAATTAATGAAGCTGAACCGAACTGAATTGTTTTTCAATTAATTCAGTCCAAAAGAACAGGGCCTAAGTCTAAGTCTAACTTTAGACCTTCTTCTTTTCCAATGAAAATATATGTGAGTTGAACTGAAATGAATTGAAAAGAAAAGTAAAATATAAGAATAAAGTACAATGCTAAACTCGGTTGAACTAAAATGAACCAAACTCAATTGAACATAACTAAATTTAAGCTAACAACAAAAGGCCTTTGATTGATGATAAATTTTAAGCATAAGGGCTAGCTATACAGAAAAAAAGTTCGAATTTGGGTGATAATCATGCAACCTGAAATCAAATCACGGCTGCCCTTACATAAGCCAACAAAAACAAAAGAAGGGAAAAAACAACTAACCATTTGGGTGCTCCATATACATAAGCACGTCTACATTAATGTACTTAAAGGGCACATTAATCTTAGTGAAAATAACCAATTAAAGCATTAGAGCCTAAGTTTAGAGTGTACATGAATGAATATACCTCAACAAAGCAATCATGGAAGAAAAGTCTGATGGTGGCGGAAGCAATGGCAGGGGCGACTTTGAACTGCTCAGACGTGACAGAACCAACAAGCTTCTCCACGTCAGGGCATGTTTTGGCGTAGTAGTCTTCCGATAGCTGCCGATGGTTGCGGCGAGTGGCGCTTTTGGTGGCATTGATCAGCGGACGCAGGCCGCTTTTAAGAGAATGGGAGGTGTTTAGTGTGCTACAAAGAATAAGAAGGATGCATAATATGGGTGTTGTAATAGTAGTAGAAGAAGAAGAAGAAGAAAGAGGAAGAGAGGACATTTTTTGTTTGGAATATGGGCAGCTTATGGACAAAGTCAAAACGTCCAGAAACCATTTTGTGTTCAGAGAGAATATATGGAAAAGATAGTGAGGAAGGACCGTAGGAGGACCACCCAAAAACCCCAAATTTAACTGTATTGCCAAGTATAAAGTACAGTATATAATTTATTTTTTTATATATGATGGTAACAACATACAATATTGAAAATAGGGAGTATATCGAGATGAATATAGCAATGTCTTAAATATTTTGTTTTCATATATTAGTAAAGATAACTCAAAGTGATGTATAAGTAGTCTTGAAAACGGGATGAGGATCAACTTAAACATCTCTTGGAATACGGGATAGTCTAAAGTCAAATGGTATAATATAGCTAGGAAAAAGGAAGTACGGATGAAAACTTCTTTTCACCTTATCTTTCTTAAACTTATTGAAACTTAACTGAGCTTATCTAGACTTATTACAGGTCAATTTATAAGATGTTAGAATTTATCAGAACTTAACTAAACTTATTAAAACTTATTGACACTTATCTGAACTTTTAAGCGAAACATGCTAAACCTAAAACTTGTGCGTTTTTTTGGATAATAGATATTTGGTTGTGTCACATACGGTATACAACTTTTACATAGAACTTTTTTTATTATTTATGTTAGAAATAAGGCTTTAAATGTCAACTCTTGGTGTCATAAAAGTCCACGATGATAAAAAAAAATAGTACTACATACCTCCTAAGCTTTGTACTTTCACATTATTTGTTTATTTTATTTTGACAATAATTGTTTGTGATTTATACATAAGAGATAATATAATTATGTAGGACCTCGTTATATTTATCTCGTTATATTTATCTCGAAATGTATTCTAATATAGTAACTTTTTGTAGTTTCAAAAATACTTTATATCTAGATATATTACTATTCAATTTTTATATTGTTATGAGCATATTCTTGGTCTCCCCAATTTATTTCCAATTCAATTCAGCTTTACACGTTATTTTTATTTTCACTTTTCCTTATTCTTTTCTGTTGTATTAATCCAGACCAATTAGTTTTATATAGTTCGGCTCATGCCCTATGAGTGAAATATAAGGGTAACTATCTTGTGAAAGTGAGAGTATATTTTTAGTGTATTGTATGACAGTGCGCCACAGAAAGCAATGTTAGTGGATGTGGATCCATAAAGAGAAGGAATCAACACCCGTGATTGTGAATGCCACAAAAGTAAACTAGGTAGTATTTAAAAGGGTCCTAGCAAATACGTTACGTGAATCCTAGCACAGTTGCACTCAATTTCTCGAGATGTTCTGTTAATAATTAGTTTGGCGGTTAAAGCTAAGACTAATGTACTACATGCAATTTATTATGCAATTGGCTGTACTTATTATATTGAATTGGTTTTGTCTGACCAATAATTCAAAACTAGCGTTTGCACCCAAAAAGATATATTTATCATAAGTCTTAAACCTTTATTTGCAACTTTGGATGCCAAGATAATTGAAATACAATGAGTCATATTCGCCATTAGATGGTTTGTTTTATGCATTTGGGGATATGTAAACCCAATTTTGCCTAATCTCCGACAAATTCACTTGTATTTGTGTGTCATTTGAACGTGAATTTTCCTTTATTGGTTGAAATATTAGTTGAAACGAATCAAATTATATCACTAGTATTCATTTATCAATGATATATCAATGAAATTTATTATGGGTGCAGTGTGGGATTTCTTGAGGCTATGGTTTTGAGCTATACTCCCAAGTCCCAACTCAAAAGCTTCTCATGAAACTATATTAGGAATACGCGATCAACTCATATCAGAAAAGTATAAATAAGACAACTAAAATATATGGTGTGATCTTTTAGTGTATACTTCCAGTACTGAATAATATAAGACTATGATATGTGCTTGGTAAGTGGGGAGTTTGGCCTGTAATAATGAGTCTCTATGTGGAGGCAGCCTTGTGTGATAGCAGTCAGAAGATTTTCTTCTACCATAATATAATCTCATAATTGAAAATAATGAGATAATATATTTTTTATAAATAGTATAAACTAAGGGCCCACACACTACTAAGACATGGAGATCTTTCATATTTTAACAAGTACTTGAATACATAAAGGATTATTAATTCCGTATCACTAGTAGAACTGTTTGGTGGTTGTTCTCTTGATTTTTGAGTTTACATGTTGATCGAATAAGTTAATCGATGATCCTAATACCCTTTTCGCCGGGTGAACCAAATATGCATATTCTTTAATCTTTCCTTTCAAAACGAAACTGTATATTGTATATCTTTAAGCTACATTGCGTTAATTTTAAAATGCTTTTTATTTGTCAAGAAAGTGAATCTTTTTTCATGAAGGTTAATACTTCTTCCGTTTTCGCAATATTTGCAATATTTCTTGTCTATACACAATTCAATGCAATGCTTTGAACCTTATTATCTTTAATTATTGATTAGTAAAAATTATAAAAAGTTGATATTATGAAAGTACGCATTAATACGAATTAAATAATGTCGGATTTATGGGTTGAAATTAAGCTTTGGGATAGTTGGTCCAAATTTGATTAAGTATGGAGTACTACTTTGTGGTATCCTTTTTAGTGGGAGTCCTACATGGAAGGAACACATTAGTTTCTCTTTGTTTATTTATGGGACTTCTCTTCTATAGCGTGAACAAGTTATGAGAGAGAAAGAGACCTCCCCTCGCATGCGCGCTGCCGCAGTCGACCGTCCGGACGGCAAGGCATGGCACATGCGTGTGTGATGTGATCAATAATTGCGCTTTATTTCTTGTCCGTTTTTTATATTCAGTCATTATGCTCATGCTTTCAGTTTCCTTTTTGCTTCTATAAAACCTCTGGCCATCTACTGTTTCAGACACATGGGAAAATAACTCTTCCACATTTTCCTCTCTTTTTCGTTCTTCTCTGTTAACAAAAACCGAGTTCAGTTCCCACTCCATTTTCCGGAGTGCGGTTGATAGAGGAGACGTTAACCCTCAAGTCGGTGCTTGTTGTCCAATCGCACATGTTGTGGAGGTCTATCCACTTAGGGTAGTGATTATAACACGGCATCTTATGCTATAAGTTTGTTCTGATTTTTGTTACTAGTTCCAACAAATAAGACCCTACTTGGCTATATTTTTTGTGAAACTATTGGGTCAGACCGTCTGACCCAATATGTTCTGTCGGACGAAGCCGCGAGCACGCTGTCGCGCCGCTGCTCACCATCACCATCACCGTCGTCAAAACCACCGTTCACCAACCCTAAAACCACCGTTCACCATCACCGTTCACCGTTCACCATTCAGATTTCCTCATCAACAACATCATCCACCTCCATTGCTGCTGCTGGGTGGCGCCTATTGCTAAAGAAGAGGACATTCCATTGACCTTCGTGACTCATGACAACAGCAGCAGTAAAGGTAGAGAGGAGGGCGGAGACGACGGGAGTGGGGGGGGAAGATGCAGATTTAGAAACCAGGAAGAAGCAGGTTTGTTTTGTTTTATTTGTATCAGTTGGTTTTTGTGTTGTTTCAGTTGGTTTTTGTTTTGTATCAGTTGGAGTTTGTTTTGTTTTAGTTGGAGTTTATTTTGTTTCAGTTGGTTTTATATGTCTTACATCAGTTGTATTTAATTTGGAAGCATTTATGTTTCAGTTGGAAGAATTAGTGTTTCAGTTGGAAGTAACTGGAAAAAAATGAAACCAACTGAACAAAAATTGACACCAACTGAACAAAAATTGAAACCAAGTGAAATAAAAATGAAACCCACTGAAACAAAAATGAAACCAACTGAAAGTCGTCCGACCAAATGTTATGGTCGGACGCGTCTGACCCAATACTTACTCATATTTTTTTTCCTCTACACTTACGAGGAAATATGTCATAAGATTGGTAGATAAATAGTGGTTACTATGCTAATGTTACAAGCATTGAGAAACGGAGGAAGTATATTTTTGGATGTTGAACTCCCTTATTGAAAAATATGCACATAACCCAAAACTGATATGCTTTTTCGGCTAAAAATCTTTCTAGTTGATCATTCCCCTGTATAAAATACATATGTATATATTTTATAATTTTACTCATAACCTTTTAGAAATTTAAAATTTATCTTAGCTTAGAGGTCCTGTTCAGTTCACCTTATTTTTACTAAACTGAACTTATTTTACTGAACTGGACTTATTTATACAGAACTGGACTTATTTTTACTGAACTAGACTTATTTTTGCTGAACTGAACTTATTTTTACTGAACTGAGCTTATTTTTAAGGATGATTCATGTTGTTTTTGTTCTTTGCACTATTGATTTTTACTGAACTGAACTTATTTTTACCAAATTGAACTTATTTTCACTGAATATTATTATTTTAAGGTGAACTGAACAGGATCTTAACTATTTATAATTACACCTGCATGGAATATAGATTAGTAGAATAGCTTATCGGTTGAAGTATTATAGGATGATATTACATAAGAAGATTTACAACAATAAATTATAAACTAAAACTTAGTCCCTGGATGCTCCGGGATTTTTTTGCATTGAATTTAATATAGTTCAAAATAATTGATGTCATGTAATGTAATAAATATTCAAAAAAAAAGACATCTCATGTACAATATGAATTTTGAAAAGTTACAACTTAATTCTTGGTTTTCGTTCATACGTGATTATTGATTTTGATCGAAAAAACATTAATAATATGTTAGAGTAGTGGTTGGAAATCCTTATTTCATACTCAAGGTTAAGCGTTCGAATCTTGACGTTGACATATATTTTTATATATGAGAATGGAGTGAATAGAGTGTCATTCAAAGAGGGATGATGACACGTGGTGGATTGGAATGCTTGCATACGCTTTTTAATATATACTCCCTCCGTAACACTTTAATGGCAACAATCGGTTTTGCATGCATTTTAAGGAAGCGAATTAAGGGTGTAAATGAATAAATTAATCAAAATGGTTTTAACGCAATGAAGAATGAGATTAGAAGTTACTAATCCTGAAAACATTTTTTGATTAATTTATTCATTTACATCTTTAAATCTCTTCCTTAAAATGCGCGCAAAACCAATTGTTGCCATAAAACCATTACGGAGGAGTATATATATATATATACTAGATTTCTATGCACGCGATGCGTGCGACAAAAATTTTATAATCTACAGTAGATAATTTTATGGATAGTCGCATCTTAACACTTAAACTTTTCATGTTTTTAGAAACTCCCACCTTAATGATTATCTTTTTAGATTCCACCTACCATTTACAATTTTATTAAAAACTCCCATCACTTAACGGTTTTTGTCAAATTTCATTAACAAAAAACCATTAAGTGGATCCCACATATATATTTTGTTAACAAAATGGAACTTGAAATAATTGCAAGTCTTTCCACATAGTTGTAATTCGTTTCAAATTTGCTCTAAATTTGTTGAGGATTTGCCCTTAAATTGATGATATTGACTTCAATTTCAACGTAAACTAATAATACAATGCATATGTGGGTCCCACTTCACGGTTTTGTTAACGGAATTTAACAAAAATCATTAAATGGTGGGAGTTTCTAATAAAATTGGGAATGATAGGTGAAAATTTTAAAGAAAAATTCATTAAGGTGGGAGTTTCTAAAAATATGAAAATTTTAGGTGGTTTTGAACAAAAAAAATCCTAATTTTATTTGCATACGATGTGTATTTTGGCTATTGTAACATGATAAAATATGAAGGTACACAACATATTTTATTTTCAAGTTAAAGTCATTTTGGCTCATTTTTCTCACTCCCCACCATCAACTACAACTTTTGTTATATAGTACCCAGTAAGGTATTTTTTGCTCATTGTCCAAACGAGAAAAAATTCAAAAGTACTTGAAAATACTTTATCATATTTCTCACTCATGCTAAAATACTTTATCAGGATCAATTTGATCAAATGTGTCTTCACTCATGAACAATAAATTACTCATGTATTTCAAAATAAAAAATTTCAAAAGTATATAAAAGTATAGCAAAGTGGGTGTCTATCTATAGATCTCAAGAAAATATAATCGTTGATCTTTTTTTTAATTGTTTTTACTTTGTAGGTTTTTAGATATTTTAGTTCGAAGTTATGAACATCTTTTATTAAAAATCTGAAGGCTAAATTTGGAAATAAAACTTAATTACTTAATAAACTCATTGATTTATTTTATTTATTTTTCCTTTTTTTTTCTTTTTGGTATCCACCCCCACCTCTTCACATATATAATAGAGATATATATGAGAATGAAGTGGATAAAGTGTCATCCAAAGAGGGAAAGTGACAAGTGGCGGATTGCAATACTTGTCTACGCCTTTTAATATATATATATATAGAGAGAGAGAGAGAGAGAGAGAGAAAGAGAGAGAGAGATGAGTTCGTGGTAGTACTCATTTCACTTGCATTCGGGTATATTAGTTCGAAGTTTGGCACAAACACTTTAGAATATAGTCCTTAACTTGGGGTGTTAACGAGTCTACCTGGCTCGCAAACTATTCCTACTCGGCTCGAAATTTTCTATAGACGACTATAGAGGAGTTCGGCTCGAGTAACTCTTGAGCAAGCTCGAAATATATATTAGCCATATTTTTTCCATATCATAGAGCTTAAATGAAATATTATGGTTAAGTTGCGTACAATACTTGTGAAACACTAAAAGGAAATGGTTTAAACCTAATTATAGACATAAAATATTACTACCTCTGTTCCATATGTATTGCAACATAGGGAGTTTTACGCCTCCCAACGCACTACTTGAGACGATAAAATCTCTAATTTTATTTAAGTAAAAATTATAAAAAGTAGATTTTAATTAAGCATATATCGAGACGAATCTAACAAGATCCCACATGGCTATATTTATCCTTGTGTATAAATCACAAAAGAGGATCAAAGGGTAGTGTATGAATAGTGCAAAATGTCAAAGGTTGCAATACCTATGGAACGGAGGTAGTATGACATAAAGTTTAAAAACAAGAGAAAGATTAATGTAAAAAGATTTATAACTTAGGCTTGAGACTCGGCTCGAGTTCGAGTAAAATTGTTACGAACCAACCATAGGCTCAATCTAGATTCGGCTCATTAACATCCCATCCATCACCCTTGCGAGTCTCGAGCTTCTGCCACCCTCAAGATGCCTAATGCTTGAATCACCGTGACGATAAAATCTTAACCTAAGCCACTTTCATTACCAAAAAAGTAAGGGATTTTATGCATGGTACTTGGTAATTGAAGTTTGTAATATCCTAAGCTTCACGGGTTTGTGGGAGATGTATTGAAGGTAAAGATGATGGAATTCTCGCTTATTAATTACACAGCTAATTAGCTAGACTTACTATAAACTTCTTCATCTATTTGTCCTTTTCGTCTCAACTCCCCTGCATCTTCTTGTGAATCAAAATCAATGCCCTATGGGCCAGTCATACACACAGAAAAAATGATAGCTTACTTTACAAGCTAAGATCAAATAAGTTTTTAATGTAAAATTATATGGCAATAAAAGGTATTCCTTTGAGATAAAGGGTATTTGGCAAATGATTTTTGGGTAGTTTTTTCATTGCATTTTGGCTTGTTTCTGTCAAACAGCCAAAAAAATATTTGGTAACTAGCTTTTTACAGTGGATGAAAAGCCGACTTTTCAGCCAAAAGCCATAAGCTACTTTTTACCAGCTTTTTTGCTGGCTTTTAGTTTTTGCTTTCATTTTGTACTAAACAGCCAGCAATAACAATCACTTTTACCAAACTCTTTTTTTAACAACCAATAAATATACAGCCGATCAAACAAGCCCTTGAAAACAGTCGTTTACGCCAGCATATAAAGCCAACAGCCACCAGCCAATTGCCAAACACTCTCAAAGTTTATCTCCCACTTTATCAATATGGGTCTCTCACATGTCATGCTTCATAGGCTCGGAGCTTCAACACTCCCCTTCACATGTGATATCCCTTTTCTACTTGACCCAGAGTATATTGACGGTCCCATCTATGGCCTAGCTCTGATATAATGTTACGTATGGGTCGCCACGCCAATAAGGAGAAGAGAGAGACCACTTTTACGAGATCACAACAAATTTCGCCTTAAAACCGTATGATAATAAAAAGAGTACTCCCTTAGTCTTATAAGATACATCTCTCTCACATTTTATTAATGTTAGACTCTTACGTGTTTCACACAGTCAGGGCTTCAACTTTTTAGAGTATTCCATGAAAGAAAGAAAAAAGAACAATTGTTTTGGAACAATGTTTTTTTGTGCATAAATTAAGCCAAACAACATCTATTGGTTATTTAAGTCAATCTAAAGTTTAATCATTGTCAATGATTTATGACTAAGATTGTATTATATCCGATAATATCTAGTTTTTTAGATTGGTGAAGTTTTGTAATAGGTACAAGGATATATAGGTCTACCATCCCATGGACCAGATCCAGGTCATACCTAAACGTTCATACAGCTCCCCTAACGCCCCAACCACATAAACATTCTCTTGCCAAGGATTGATCGTTAGTCTCCCTTGTGGAAGATGAGTACGGTACTAATGAGCCAAATCTCAATTGACTCTCTAATTGGGAATCGGTGTATATATAAGATGTTTGGCCAATTATAAATTGAATGCTAGTTTTCAAAGTATTTCACTACTTATTTGAAGTTTATTATATAAATCCTTAATTAATGTTTGATAAAAACCATATTCCAATCAAATTCGAGAAACTTACAAGAGAAAAAAATAACTTATTTTAGAAAGCATATTTTTTTAAAATAAATATAAACTCATTTATAAGTATGAGATTATATTAAGGTAATAAGAATTAATAATTCACTGGGCTGCCCTGGCTCAGGGACCCCACCAATAAACCCATTACAAGGCATAAACTCCAACTCCCCCTGGCCCCCTCCCCCTCTAAATTATTTGCTTCCACCAAGATTTGAACATTGGTCTCCCATATGAAAGAAAGGAAACTATATCATTGGACCCAATAGTCCTTGGTATTTTAGAGAGTATATAGTCTAGGAGTATCTATAGCTTTTAAGCATTTTAAGTGGTCTTGACTTAAAATGGTAGTTTACCTGTTGGATTGACATTATGTGAAAGTTTAGGGTTCACACTACAAAAAAAGGTTTTTAATCTATAGAAATTATTATTTTAGATAGTTTATGGTCTATTCTTGATAAAAAGATTACCTATCATTATTTTTAAAAGTTGCCAAAAAGCATAAAGTGTAGAAGTTTGCCCAAAAGTATAAACTAGGGTGATAAAGTTCTGCAAAAGTTTTGACTATCAATTTTTTAAAACAAATAGTTTCAATTAACTCAAATACTCAATAGCTCAATATGTACTGAGCGCTAAATCTAGTAGAACAACAGACAAATTACCACGATAAATCTCCGCAACGGCAAAAGTACATCAGCATTCTTTTGAGTTTGATTCTGTTTGCCCCTCAAGTCAAGACAATGAAAACTCAGCCCTAAAAATAGATGAATGGTTGTGTTACTTGCAGAGAATTTATGGCGTGCACATAAAAACTGAGGTCCCAGCTTCCCTTGCACATGCTCTCAACTAAAGCTTTATACTATGCGTGGCGAGTTAAGCCAAAGTTTGCTCACCATGTACTTCAATTCTCTCTCCCCACTATTTCGCCATTTTTTGGTCATTTGACCTCATTGCATGGTTGCTTTGGAAATTAATTTTTATACTTCCTTCGTTTTTTAGATGCAACAATTGGAAATATTTGTGAGAGGTAAAATATTTTATTATTGCAACTAAAAAAAAGGAGGAAGTAGGAATTTGAATAATTTCATATGAATTATCTGAGAGGTGATATACATATACTTGGTGTATGTGTGTTAAATATACGGTTTCAATGAAAAGTTGTCACATCATTGTTAGTCAATTAAAAAGAGAGGGGAAAATGGGGGGAAATAATTTGGCCAATGGCGCCACAAAGCATAGTGTGGTTTGTCAAATTGAATGCATATTATTCTCACCAACTTGCATTTTATGCATATTACTCCCATCAACCTACAAATTGTAATATAGGTTTTGATTACTAAGAAAATGTATGTTGTTATTAGAAAAATTACAAACTTAAAGACGTTTGAATCTGGTTTGTTATTAATATAATTTGTTTTACTTTCAATTTTAATTATAATGGACTTTAAATGTTTCCATTACATTATCGAATTTAATATTTATTCACAATACAAAAAAAATTATTTTAATAAGGGGAAAACATGTGGCACTAATGGCAAGCATGAGATTCGAACTCGGGACCAAATAGCCAGAAACACATTTTCATTGCTGCTACTGTAACCAAGTGGACGGGATATTAATTAACCATGCTAAAAACTGGATATATTAAATAATTATAATATACACAACCGTAATTTGCAAACTGTAATATAAGTTTTGATTGCTAATTAGACGTACGTTATTATTAGAAAATTACAAAGTTAAAATCGTTTGAACCTGCTTTAATATTTTTTCGTTTATATAATCTGTTTTACTTTCAATTTTGATTATCATATAATGGATTTCAAATGCTTCCTGGATTGAAAAGCTTGATGTTTGGTTCTAAACCGAAAGCTTAAATTCTTATTAATCAGTTGCTGTTAAATATAGCATTTTGTCAAAATTAACAAATACAAACGCAATTCAAGCAAAAGTTTTATAACGTTTTTTTAATAAAATTTAGGAAAAATTGACAAGAAAAATCTGACATTTGCCCAATCTCTCACCTTTTATCTACATCTGCTCATAATGGGTTGTCACTTGTTGGTGATCTACAATGGTGGGTAATCTTTTCTAATTACTTGACTACCAACTAATTAAGTATATTTTAAATCTAAATTTATAATCAAAGTTTTAATTCAAATTTATAAAAGAATAACTTTAAAAATAAATAAAAAACACCCTCCTAGGCGCCCACCCCCTCCCCTCCCCCAACCCCTCCCCACCATCAAAGAACCGCACCTTCCTGACTCTCATATCTACCATTACAATGGCCCATCAATGGTGAACAATTCCCTTCCTTTTCTCTCTCCTTTTCCTCTCACTTCATTCCTCCTTCGTTTTTCCTCAAGTCCACCATCTCCTTCTCCCTCTCTTCAATTTCCTTCTGATTCTCCTTCTCCTTCTCCATCTGATGCTTCTGACATTAGTTCTCCTCCCTCACCACCCCCTACATCATACCTTGTTCCTTCACCATCAAGCGACGATGCTAATTCTCCATCTGACAATGCGTCATCTCCTGCTGATTATCCATCTGAAAGTGCGCCATCACCCACTACTCTAACACCATAATCAGCGGATAATGAGGTTGTAGAATCACAAATTTGAACAGAAAGAGACTTATTTAGACGGGGTGGGGTGTTTTCGGGGCAAGAGGGGTTTTGCGGGGGTGGTGGAGGGGAGTAGGGTTGTTTTCGACCCATTATGATTATTTCTTTTTACTATCATTATAATTTATTCATTTTTTAATTTTTTTTAAATATATCAAAAATAAAATTATTGTCGAACATTAATTACCATCACCAATTTCATAAGCGGTTATCATTATTCCTAATTATCATTGTTTCTATTGTTAATATCTTTTAAAATAATTTTTTTTGTTATGCTTTTCAATTAAACTTAACGTGTTATTAGACAATGTACAAACTTAAAATCGTTTGAACCTTTTTTGCTACTAATATAATTGATTTCTTATATATTAATTATATATATATATAGGAATAGGATCAAGTGAAAACTGTTTTCACCGTAAAACCAAGTAAAGGGGTACATGTTAACATAAAGAGGGTACGCGTGCATTCATTAATTACATTTTTGTAAATACTGACAACTTTGATATTAGCACTTAGCAGCACAACTTTGATGTTAGAAGCACGCTTACCCTCTAATCGTAATATGTATCCTTCTAAATCTTATATATACCCCCTTTTTCCAACCAGGACTGTTAGTTTTCAATTTTGAGCACAGTATAGGGTTTTAACATAACCCGACTATATATATATTGCATTAATTAAGATGTTTCACTCAAAAATGTAAAAAGACTAAAGTTCTACGAATACAAAATACAAAGAATAAAAAAATGGGGTACTAAGATTATGACGAGCAACGGGATTCAAACTCAAGACCTACTAGTCAGGGAGGTGCTTCCAGTGTTGGTGTTATAACCAAGTGGGCGGGATATTCATCAGGCTAACCAGTGGATACATCAAGTATTTATAGTATACAGAGCCGTTATTTGTAAACTACAATAGAGGTTCTGGTTATCTATAATTTATCCTATTACTAGAAAATGTACAAATTTATAATCGTTTGGACCTTTTATAATTGATTTCTTTTACTAATATAAACCGTTTTACTTTCCATTTGAATTATCATATTAACGTATCTCAAACGTTTCTTGAGTTCTAAATCTTGATATTTGGTTCTTAACAGGAAGCTTAATTTTTTATTGTGTTGAATTAAGGAGCTTAATGTGTTGTCATTGTGATTAATCTAATGTCCATATTCTGTTAATAATCAATAATCACTCTATCAAGAAAAATGAAAATTTGATGTTTAACAGCTAGGAAAACTGAGAAACATTGGAAATTTCAAAAAAATCAACAAAGGATTCATACAAATCCAAATAAGAAAATTTCACAAATTAAATCTTTTAAACAAATCATTAAAAGCAAAAAGATTATATATAAAGAACAACTCAACAACTCATAAATTTTCTGAAGAACAACTCAGAAATCCAACCTAGAACACCTCATAACATTAAACAAAAAAGAACAACTCATAGATTTTTGATAACAAAATTATATGTCATGAATTAATGTAAAAACAAACAAATTTTAAAAAAAAAACAGAAAATGAGATTCGTGAAACATTGTACAAAAATATACAATGTCGAAAAAATTCTATAAAAAAATTGTAATCAATAACATGAAGATGTTATAAAATGGAGAGATTAGAAAGATATATGAGGGATATATCGTTGTCTATGTATTCATCTAGCAGACAAGTGATGAGGATACATATATATATGCATAAGGAGGAAAGTGAAAGGCTGAAAAGCGAAAAGCCTAGAAACACCAAAAGACTAAGGAATGCAAAGAGCTTAGGTAATATGAAGGGGTAATGGATATCCATAAATAATATTCATAACACTCCCCCTTGGATGTCCATTATCAAAGAGTGTGACTCGATAAAACCTTACTAGGAAAAACCCTGTGGGAAAAACCCTAGTGAAGGAAAAAGAGTACAACACCTTCGTAATACGCTTTGGGATGTTGCCTCATTAAAAACCTTACCAGGAAAACCAAATGTGGGACAAAACCATGGTTAAGGAAAAAAGAGTACAACGCGCATTAACTCCCCCTCATGAAAACATCAATAGAAGTCTTTAAGGCGACGCATTCCAATCTGGTGAATTAGCTTCTTAAATGTAGCAGCTGGTAGTGCCTTAGTAAACAAATCTGCCAAATTTTCACTTGATTGAACCTGCTGAACATTTATATCACCATTCTTCTGCAGCTCATGAGTAAAGAAAAATTTCGGTGAAATGTGTTTTGTCCTATCACCCTTGATATATTCTTCCTTGAGTTGTACAATACATGCCGCATTATCTTCATACAAAATTATTGGAGCTTGTTTCTCAGATGATAGCCCACAATTTTCTTGTATATGCTAGAGTAGAGATCTTAACCACACACATTCATGACTAGCCTCATAAATTGCTAGAATTTCTGCATGGTTGGAAGAAGTAGCTACAATGGTTTGCTTCATTGAGCGCCATGAGATGGCAGTACCACCATGTGTAAACACATATCCAGTTTGTGATCGAGCATTGTGAGGATCAAATAAATACCATGCATCTGCAAAACCAATCAATGCTTCTTTCGATAGGTTAGAAAAGAATAAGCCCTTATCCTTTGTACCTTGGAGCTAACGAAATTGTGCTTAATTCCATTCCTATGCCTTCGGGTAGGGCATGAGCTAAACCTTGCTAATAAATTAACAGAAAATGATATGTCAAGGTCGTGTATGACTAGCAAGGTACATCAATGCTCCTATTGCACTTAGATATGGTACTTCGGGACCAAGGATGTCTTCATTACTTTCCCGAGGACGAAATGGATCATTACTTACGTCAAGTGATCTAACTACCATCGGACTGGTCAACGGATGTGCTTTATCCATATAAAATCTCTTAAGCGCCTTGTCTGTGTATGATGTTTGATGCACAAGGATTCCATCTTTCAAGTGCTCAATTTGCAGTCTTAGACAAAAATTTGTTTTTCCAAGGTCTTTCATCTCAAATTCCCTCTTCAAGTATTCTATTGTCATCGAAATCTCTTCGGGAGTTCCGATGATATTTAGATCGTCAACATATACAGCAACGACAAAACCTGACCCAAATCTATTTATAAAAATGCATGGGCTAATAGGGTCATTCTTATAATTTTCTTTCAACAAATATTCACTAAGGCGATTGTACCACATGCGCCCAGATTGTTTCAATCCATACAGGGATCTATTCAATTTAATAGAATATTGTCCTCGAGATCCTGAACTTGCTGCTTCTGGCAGCCTAAATCCTTCCGGAAGTCTCATATATATCTCATTATCCAGTGGGCCATACAAGTTAGTTGCGACTACATCTAATAAGCGTAAATCAAGTCGTTCTCTTACTGTCAAACTGATCAAGAATCTAAAAGTAGTCGCATCCACCACATGGGAGTATGTCTCCTCATAATCAATCCCAGGTCTTTGTGAAAATCCTTGTGCAACTAAACGTGCTTTATATCTTACAATTTCGCCTTTTTCATTTCTCTTGCGCACAAAGACCCATTTGTATCCCACTGGTTTAACACCTGCAGTTGTGCGGACTACTGGTCCAAACACTTCTCTCTTTACCAGAGATTTTAATTCTGCATCAATTGCTCCTTTCCATTTTGGTCAATCATCCCTTTGTCTACATTGATCCATGGACCTTGGTTCTTGATCCTCTTCATTTTTATGACATCAAGTGCTATATTATATGCAAGAACATTATCGACATCGACTTTATTTCGGTTCATGTTATTCCAGACATCACATAATTTGTTGAGATCTCTTCGTTTTCAGGTACCTGAATTTCTTCTAGAATTATATTCTTTGTTGTAAACGCCCGACTTTTTATTAAGCTTTAAGCCGTGATTATTATGCGTAAATGGAAATTAGGATTTAAATAATGAAACGTTTATGTGTGTGTTACTAGGTGTCACAAATTTTTGTGAGCATGTGTTATGAAAATGTTTGAGTAGTAATTTAAGAGTTATGAGATTCGAGAAATGCGTTATTTCGTGGCTCATTTATGAAATGACCAATGCTTATGTTTGACTGTGCTAATAAACATGTGTATATGAGTAAATAGGATATATGGAATTAAGTATTATGTTACTTGAGTTTATTGAATTAAAGAAATATATTAAGTTATAAGAATTTCATTTTAGAAAAGCTTTGATAAAGTTGAGAAATAAGGTATGTTACTAAACTAAGTATGGATTGATGGTTACTACTTATTTTTGGACCAAACCAATTGGAAAACAATCCTTAGGATGTCCTTGAAGATAAATGGGTCTTTTTGGGTAAATAGGTGGCCCAAAAGTAGGAGAATTGGGGCTCTAAAGTGAAATGGTAACCAGAAACTGTAGCACTGTCATGGTTGAAGGAGAGACCACTTTACCCTTACTAAGGAGGGCAAAAACGGAAATTTAAAGGTACACTACTTTAATAGACATCCTGACCTAGCACTACACCAGATTTCACCTCCATCCATCAAGTAAATAAGAAAACCCGGAACCCCAAAAAACCACCCCCCTACACGCCTAGACCAGCAGCAGCACCAAGGTGAGTTTTTTCTCCATTTTCTCCTACTTCCATCCATTAGATCCCACATGCAAGCTTATATTTGGATTCCTTGGGTCTTAATTCATACTAGAGAAGATTTGGATTGAAAAAGAAGCCATCCTAAGCAAGTCAAAACCTCAATCTAAAATCAACTAAGGTAATGAACAAAAACAAAATCTTGTTGAGGTTCTTTCTTAAGTTTTTAACCTTCTCTTACCCCATTTTTGATGATTAAACTTCAAGGGCTATCAAGAGTGTTGATTTGCAGATTGAAGGAGGTTCTTGAAAGCTATTCTAAGCCTCACATTAAGGTACGCAAGATGATTTGAACTCTAGAGAGAAATTTTGTGAAAAGTTGAGGAATTATGAAAAAATTATTATAAGTATGATTGGGGTTTTGCATGTATATAATTTTGGGATTATAATCTGAATTTGAAGTCTTGAGGTGTTATAAGTACTTGCATGCAATTAAATCCTAAGTGAGAATTATAGAATTGCTTTTAAATATGATTAAATTAGCATACCCCCTTGACAACTTATTATGTTTGAATGTGAATCTAATTAAAAGTGATTATCTACTTGAATTAATCTTTGAATGATATTATATATTCTGTAAATTTAAGTATTTACATGTATTTAGTTCCTACTAAGTTTGAAGTAATCATATTTTTGGCTTATTAAAAGGATTTTCCATGTTAATAAAGAAATTGACCGATTGTGGATTTATTTATGTTTAAATTATTAAAACCCTTGAGATAATTTTATAAAAATTATTTTCAGCATTATATGGACAGTAAGTATGTCCTCAAATAAGTTTTGGCGTAAACTAAATTAAGTTATTAGATTTAATTACGTTAATTTCGAACCATTCTCAGTTTTGCTACTAATAGAATTCTTTTGTTACCATGATAAACATATAAGGGCATAAGCCTAAGTGAAACTATACTATTCTTATATTATTACTCTTAAGGTGGTTTATCTTGTTGTGTATTTAGAACAATACCTTTGAAATAGAGGTTAAATTCCTTAAACGTTAGTATACCGATTATACGAATAATGCTATATCGAAATTCAAATACTTTTGAAGTTATCTGAATCTAGAAAATTTGATTTATACATTCTGAAAATACCTTTAAATTTTAGTCCATAAATAATTTGGGACTTCCAGTTTGGTTTTGAGAACCAAGTACATACTATTATCGAAATATTGTTTTAGTAACGGAATTATTAACTTTGATTTGTGTTTTTAAGAAGGGTAGAGATTGTGGCAATGGTGACTTGTCACCTTGCAATGTATATAGATAGTGTGTAGGGACATGTCTTAAGAGTCTTTCAAGCGGAAATAAAAGGATTGGCGACGGCCCGCCAATGTGGGAGTTAGCCATAGCGCTTCTCCAATGTGTGTTCTCTCCCCGATTTGTAAAATTAAGAGGTTTATTTGGATTGTTTTGGAAAACTTTTAAGCATGATGTATATACTTATATGATGAACTTTGAGATTTTATATGATCAACACGATCTCTTAGTAAAAGTACACGAATTGATTTCTATAAATTGTCTTCAAAAGCACTTTTCAAAGATAGGTTATATTCGTGTTTGCGAACTCCAACTTTATAAGCGCTTACTTATATTATACTTATGTAATGTGATTATGAGGCGAGCGTATTCCCTAAGCTATATAGTAAAGCAATTATTATATATTTTCAGCCACCTTAAGTACTTTGCTTCCGCTTAAGAACTTGTGTACCAGCGTTGTTGATTTTCTTTTTGTTCTTTGAACCTGTCCTGGTGGGGGTAGAGTCAAACGTTTTGCAGGCATAGAAGGTGTGACCGTCTTCGTTGTATCAAGGCTATGGAACGACTATGTAATATCTCGACGGCGAGGGCATTTTGTTTTGTATTGTGTTTTGCGTAACTTGAACTATCTTTTGGATTTGGGAAAAGCTGTAATAACTTTACTTAAGCTATGCTCGTTGTGTACTAACTAGGTATGTTGACTTCATAAGTGGAAGTCAATGTGATTAGGGACAGCCAGTGACTAGTTATGTTTAATATTAGTCTTATCTTAATATGTACTTTATGGGTCACTAATGACCGGGCTGTTACATTTGTCATGTCCACAATCTCTTCTGGAGATCCATCACAAAGGGTCAGTTCCTCGAATTGGCCATCGTCAATTGTTGCTCCTTTTCTTTTTCAAGGATTCTTATCTTTGAAACCAATTGGTCTACCACGCTTCAACCTTGGTTTTGAATCCTTAGCAACTTGAGGTTGCCCTTCAGGGACATTAATTTTTATAGGAGAATTCACAGCTGGTATATGTGACTGAGTCACTCTATTTGGGTCAGAAGATGAATCTGGCAGTTGATTTGCTAAGTTCTGTAAATGAATTATCTTTTGAACTTCCATTTCACACTGCCTAAAACGAGGATCAAGATGAGATAATGATAATTCATTCCAACTAATTTCCTTTACCAGCTGTTTGGTTTCTCCCCCTAATGTTGGGAAAACCGACTCATCAAAGTGACAATCTGCAAAACGAGCCGTGAATAGATTCCCTGTTGATGGCTCTAAATATTTGATTATTGATGGGGATTCATACCCAACATATATTCTTAACCTCCTTTGAGGACCCATCTTAGTACGTTGTGGTGGAGTAATTGGAACGTATACACACATCCAAAAACTCTTAGATGGGAGATATTTGGTTCCTGACCCAAAATCAATTGTGATGAGGAGAACTTACGATGACTTGTTGGCCATATGCGAATAAGTGCTGCTGCATGTAATATGGCATGTCCCCAAGCAGAAATGGGAAGTTTAGATTTCATGAGCAATGGTCTAGCAATGAACTGAAGTCGCTTAATGAATGACTCTGCAAGACCATTTTGTGTGTGAACATGCGCTACAGGATGTTCAACACTTATTCCAATTGACATGCAATAATTATAAAAGGCCTTAGAAGTAAATTCACCAGCATTATCAAGACGAATAGTCTTGATGGGATAATCTGGAAAATGTGCCCCTAACCTGATCAATTGGGCAAGTAGTGTCGCAAACGCTAGATTACGAGTTGATAACAATGATACATGTGACTATCTAGTTGATGCATCAATTAAAACCATAAAATATCTAAATGGTTCACATGGTGGGTGTATTGGCCCACAAATATCTCCATGTATACGCTCTAGGAAATTAATAGATTCAGAATTTATCTTGAATATTGATGGCTGAATAATTAACTTGCCTTGTGAGCAAGCAGCACAAGAATGACTTTGGAGAATCTGTTGGCTCTTCAAAGAATGTCCACATGAATTTTCAATGATTTTTCGCATCATCACAGAACTAGGATGGCCTAACCGGTCATGCCAAACTGTAAAGTCATCAGTAAACTTCTGATTTAGTATAGAATGTGCTTCAATTGCACTTATCTTTGTGTAGTACAAACCAGTGGAGAATGCAGACAATCTCTCTAAAACATGTTTGGTTCCTTGGGATATGCTTGTGATTTGAAGATATTCATCATTCCCATAATTTATTGTCTCAATATGATATCCGTTATGACAGATTGATAAGTGGATTTTATATCCACTTTTAAGGCTCTTTTCACTCATGTTTCCCCTCATTTCCACCTTCTTTCCTCTCATTTCACACCATTCTTCGCTTCTTCTCTCTTTTCTTCTCATTTTGGTGCACTCGCGTGATTTTTGGTATTTTACCATGATTTTAAGCTAAATCTTGTGTTACGCGATGTGTCTTGGTCTCTCCTCTTGTGTCTTTTGTTCATGTGTGTAGGTTGGAAGATACTTTGATGATTTTGGAGCTCTTGAGGAGGGGAGATAAAGCTTTTGGATCGAGTGCGGAAATGGAAGAGGCCATGAATAATCATTTTGATGATTTTAGAGCTTTGTATTTTTGATGGCGTGACGCTACTTAGTGCTTGTGAATGTAAAATGGAATTGTTTCTATGCCAAGGAAGTCTTATGATGATTGTGTATGCATGGAGTGAGGCCTTGGACTTGCCAAGACTTCATAGAAGCTACATCTTAACCCATAAGCGGACACTTGAGTCCGCTTAAGCGGACGCTAACAATAGCTCAAGCGGACGCTTATAGGTTAAGATGTAGCTTCTATGAACTCTTGGGAAGTCCAAGGCCTTTGAACCCATGAAAAGCTACCATAAATAACCTGCACTAAACCCTTTGAACCCACCCACACTCGTCAATCTACAAATGCTCCACTAGTGGATAAAATTTGGCCATGTGACTTCAAGATATGGGTGCCAAGATAAAGGGAAAATTAGGCTCAGATTTGGTTCAGACAAGGGAGAGTGAAAACACAAAAATGATGTAAGATTGGGCTTTTTAGACATGTAGCTATAATCATAATTCACCTAAAACTAGCCAAGTGAACGCCTCCTTTCATCTCTTCTAAGATGCTCAGTCCAGGCCTTGGGAAGCCAAAGTGCAAGTCCCAACTTGAACGATCAAGAATGAGGTTCAAAAATGAGTCTTACGAGGTTCGTGGCCTCTCTCGGGAAACAACCAATCTTACCAACTCCCCAAGTGCCGCCAAGTCCACCAAAAGTCACCGTACCATGTCTACCTAACAATGCAGTCCTAAAGTCTAGACTTTTTTTTTCTGAGAATGTACATGATGGAGGTAAGGGAGACTCGAAAAAAATAAATTAAAAGGGAAAACTCAACTAGACTAACTAAACCTAGCATGCTCCTAAACACTCAAGGACGACGACACGAAGCTAAGGGTTTTTGACCACTAATGAGAGAAGAAAGAAAACAGAAGAGAATATACACCATCTAATCACAATAAGACACAACCAAGTGTCTTCCAAGAAACCACAAAACACCCCTCATCATGATACTCCATCCCAAAGGTACCTGCATAACAAGAAAATAATAGCAAGGGGAAGGGGAAACCAGCAGTCCCAAGTCGGTTGTTCATAAGTCGTGCATCAAGAAAATGCAAACACCCTAAAACTATAATCTCAAATGCATGATCATGAAATAGGAACAATGAAGCATCACATGAGTACCCGCCCCCTTTAAACCAAAATAATCCAAGAATCGCCCCCCTCCCCCCAGCTTAAGATGGTCTCCGTCCTCGGAGCAAAGGATAAACACACAAGGGAGGGAAGGGGGGAGAAGTGCTAAGCATTACTACCGTCCTCATTATTGCGCCCACGAGGAAGGCAATAATGAGAATAGTAAGGGTAAAGTTGGGGGTTCTCATAATAAGCAAGATTAGAGGGATCCATGTCAAGTGCAGGAGGGTAGATCAGGTGGTTAGGAAAACCTGGGGATTCCTCCCGATCTACCATCGAAAGATGTGTGCACCAAGCAATGTGACGCATGATTTCTAATTCGGACATGATATCCCTATAATGCTCTTCTTGACGGGCTTGAAGAGTAGCCAAAATACCCATCATAGAGGCTAAATCAGGAGCCGGAGATCCGGAAGAAGACGTACCTGCCTCCTCAGTTGAGGATCGAGCTCTCTTAGCTCGAGGAAGTGCACTACATCCTTGTTCAAGACGCTCTTTAGGTGTGAGATCCTCCCCTTGAATTTCATCAACGGGTTTCTCCAAGGATTCACCTCTTGTGGAAGAGGCTCGTGTCATGCATCAAGAAAGGCCACCTATCCTCTTTACGATGCTCGCTCAAGAAAGGGTGTAATGGGAAAGGGTGTAATGGGAAATAGTTAAGGGGTGAGCTGGCCCAATTAAAGGGAAGGAATAAGAGTGGTTAATGCTATAAATAGAGAGGGTGATAGAAAAGAATCATCCAAAAACTGAGAAATCAATAGAATTGTTTAGTGTAGCTTGGGAGTGCCCACTACTCGAAAGTGGAGACGTTGTACTGTGACCTTTTGCTATATACCCTGCCTTCCTCACCTATTTTGTCTTATCCTCTATTTTGCTTGCTAAGATTGTTTGAGCACTGATTTCTAGGTCATAAATCCTTGACAGCCGTTATTACTCTATTTCTTCATTAGTGATCTACTAGCCCTATTTCTGTATTATTCTTTGCTGCTGGTTGTGTTGTTGTCTCAGGTGAAACCAAGCCATAACAACTTGGTATCAGAGCCTCTTTCACTGGGAAACAAATGGTGCCTCCTCATTGTTCACTTGGAAGTTGCTGACCATGTTAAGGTTGTGGTGGAGGAGTCGAACAAAAAGCTGCGAGAGGACTTCCACAAGGTGGTGGCGCAACTTTCCGACGACCAAGCCAAGATCCAGGAGGATATCCGAAATCTGGTAACGGCGATGGGTAAAGCCTGAGATGGACCCCCACCTGGGTTCGAGATTCCTGTGCATCGCCAAGGGTTTACGCCGGGAGCTTTCGCGCTCAGAACGGAGGTGGGATGGGCTGGAAAAACAAAAAGCTTGATATGCCCACCTTTGATGGACACAATCCGGATGGCTGGATTCTCAGGCGGAGAGATTCTTTCAATTTTACCGCTTAACAAAGGAGGAGAAAATGGAGCTGCGGTGGTAGCGTTTGACGGCGAGGTGCTATCATGGTATCAATGGGAAAAGAGGCAGCCAAAGGGCGGTGGGACGAGCTGCGGCTACTGTTACTCCGTCACTTCGGGTCGACCTCAGCCGGCCCACTCCACGAACAATGGTTAGCGTTGGAACAACCGGAACCGTCACCCGACTATAGAAGAAGCTTTATAGAGCTCATTGCACCACTGGAAAACGTACTGGAGCCTATTGCCTTGGGTCAGTTTCTGAATGGGCTCAAGGAAGAAATCGGGCTGAGGTTAGGTTACATGGGCCAAGGAGTCTGGAACAGGCTATGGACCTTGCTGTGAAGGTGGAAGAGAAGGGGAAATATGCCCAGTCCAACAAGAACTTTGGAGGTAAAAGTTATCCTACCCCTTCTTTTAATTTGGGCCTAACTCGGCCTATACTAATAACCCAACCCATATCCTAACCTAAAACACTCTTACCCATCAGCAGTACCCAAACTAGAGCATCCTCCTCAAACACAGTTACCCAACCACTCCACCCAAACCAACAATGGCTCACCAAAATCCCCGAACCCGCGGAGGAGTCCGGCGGCTCTCGGCAGGAACTTCAATATCGGCGGGAGAATGGGTTGTGCTTTCGTTGTGACGGCAAATGGGAAGCCAATCACAAAGTGTTAAAACCGTGAATTAAGTGTGATGCTCATCAGGGAATAATGCGGTGAGAACAAGGAGGGATAGAGAGGAGGAATCAGAGGAAGAGCCCGAAACACCGCCGCCCCAACAACGTAGAGGTCTCTCTGCTCGGTTGTTGGGTTAACCAACCCCAAAACAATGAAGATGGGAGGTAAATTAAGGGGGGCGACGTGGTGGTAATGGTCGACCCCGAAGCAGCCACAACTTCATCTCCACCACAACGGTGAAGCGTTTGGGATTAGCGGTGACGGGGAGCCAGAGCTTTGGGGTTTCGTTGGGGAATGGAGCTACGGTGAATGGAGAAGGCCGATGCGAAAATATCACACTAGACCTTCAAGGCATAACAGTGACAGAAGATTTTCTTCCGCTGGAACTCGGTAATTCTGATGTGATTCTGGACATCAGTGGTTGGAGAAAGTGGGCGGAGTCACTACGAATTGGAAGGTGCAGTCCATGAGTTTCGAAATAGCCGGAAGGCAAAGTCAAACTAGCTGGTGACCCGTCCCCCCCCTCAGCCGGACGCAAATATCCTTGAAAGTTATGTTGAAGGCACTTAAAAACGAAGGGGGAACAATGTTGATCGAATTCAGCAGATGGAAAGAGAGGGAGCAGCTGGCGTGGAGGAGGGACAGCCACCTCCGCCGTTCTTGACAGAGTTACTACAACAATATCAGGGGGTTTTCGATATGCCAAATGGGCTGCCACCGCCTCGGAACAAGGAACACGCCATTGTACTTAGAGAGGGCAGCAACCCCGTAAGTGTCCGGCCGTACCGCTATCCTCAGGTGCAAAAAGATGAGATTGAAAGGTTAGTCGGAGAAATGATGAGTGCGGGCATTATTGGGCCTTCTAGCAGCCCTTCCTCTAGCCCCGTGCTCCTAGTTAAGAAGAAAGATGGGTCTTGGCGCTTTTGTGTCGATTATAGGGCGCTCAACAAGGAAACCGTGCCCGATAGGTACCCTATTCCCGTGATTGATGAACTATTGGATGAGCTTCATGGATCCACCGTGTACTCCAAACTCGACCTCAGAGTCAGGTTATCACCAAATCCGAGTCAAGGCGTCCGATGTGCCTAAAACCGCCATCCGGACTCACGAGGGCCACTATGAGTTTTTGGTGATGCCCTTCGGCCTCACCTATGCCCGGCCACCTTTCGATCCCTTATGAATGAGGTATTTCGACCCTATCTTCGTAAATTTGTCCTTGTGTTTTTTGACGATATACTCGTGTATAGCCCAGATGAGGACACTCATGCACAACACTGGCGGCAGTTTGGGGGACATATGGAGAGGCATCAGTTATATGCTAACTTAAAGAAATGTGCATTTGGCCAAGGGAAGTTGCCTATTTGGGGCACATCATATCAAGCCAGGGGGTCGCGGTGGATAGCGAAAAAATAAAAGCTATGCTAGATTGGCCGCTCCTCGGAATATTCGGGAGTTGAGAGGATTCTTGGGATTGACAGGTTATTACCGAAAATTTGTGGCCGGATATGGTCGCATTGCTGCCCCTTACGAACCAGCTAAGAAAGGATTGCTATGGGTGGAATTCGGAGGCGAAGCCGCCTTCAATCACTTGAAATCTGCCATGACAAGTGTACCCGTTCTTGCCCGCCCAATTTTTTCGCAGTGAGTTTGTGCTTGAAGCCGATGCACGGGTTTGGACTAGGAGCGTTTTGATGCAATCTCAGCAGCCCATCGCATGCTAATAGCCACACATTGGGGCCCGAGCTCGATTGAAGCCCATTTATGAGAAGGAGTTGTGGCCATTGTATTAGCGGTACTTAAATGGCGCCCTTATTTGTTGGGAAGGAAATTTGTGGTAAGAACGGATCAACAGAGCCTCAAGTACTTGTTGGAGCAATGGGAAGTGGGTGCGGAATACCAACGCTGGGTCACGAAACTCCATTGGGGTTTAACTTTGTCATACAATACAAGTCGGAGTCTGCAAATCGAGTGGCCGATGCACTCTCAGAAGGATGAAACCCCAGTAGAATGTGGGGCCATGGTGACCACGGCTGGGGGGTGGATTGGGCCGCAGTGCGGCCCAACTTGATCAGGATCCTTACATGACGGCCTTGGTGAAAGAGGTCCAAGCAAATTCACACACCAACGTGGGTTTTACCGTGGAGCAGGGGGAGGTTGATGTACAGGGGCGAGTGGTGCTGCCGCCATCTTCGAGTATCACTCAAGAAATATTGCACGCTTTACCATGATGGGCCAGTTGGGGGGCACTCCGGAGAGCTCAAACTTATCTCCGCATAGCTCAAGATTGGTATTGGTATGGGATGCGTAAGGGTGTCACGAACTCGTCCGAGCCTTGTCAACATGCCACAACAAAATCCTCTACTCAGAGCCCGGTCGGCCTCCTACAACCACTTCCCATACCCGCCGTATGGGAAGATATCTCCATGGATTTTGTCGAAGGCATGCCCAACTCTCAAGGGTGGACACGGTATTGGTGGTGGTTGATCGCTTTACAAGTATGCAACCACTTTGTGAAATCGACGCACCCTTCTCCGCAGTCGCAGTGGCCGCAATTTGCGAAAAGACTCGTGCGCCTTCACGGGTTTCCGGGCTCCGCCGTCTCGGATGGGCCGAGTGTTCATGAGCCATTTTTGGAAGAGTTATTTCACTTCACAGGAACAAGTCTCAAGGAGAACCGCCCTATCACCCCCAAACCGACGGCCAAACGGAGATTGTAAACAAGGCCATGGAAACTTTGTTTGCGTAGCCATTTCGCAAGTCGGCAGCCAAGGCAATGGGCAAAATGGTTACCTTGGGCCGAATATTGGTGTACAACACCTCAACTCACACCTCCACCAAATGACACCGTTCAAAGCTGTGTATGGACGCGATCCCTTACCATTGATACGCATTGGGCAGGGACATACCACGGTGGGTTCATTAGAGGCTCGCCTCTGAAGCACAGGATGCTATTCTCGATGACCTCCGAGTCCAACTTCTTCGGGCCAGCAGAAAATGAAGCTCCTGGCGGACCACAAGCGACGAGAGCTCCAATGGGAGGAAGGGTCGTATGCTTACCTCAAGTTGCAACCTTATAGGCAACGCGCTCTTTGGCGAACAGGCCATTCGCCGCTACAACTCTCTCCACGGTACTATGGTCTTTATGGGGTTCTACAACGAATTGGAGCTGTAGCTTTACAAGCTTGACTTGCCCACTTACTCCAAGATCCATTGGGTCTTTCACGTGTCTCAGCTCAAGGCTGCCTAGGCCCCATCTCCACCCCACACAAGAGCTGCCTCCCTCAACTGAACCCCGACATGGAAATGGAAACCACCCCAGAAGATGTACTCAACATCCGCACCACCCACCACCCCCAAGGGGCTACCACAGAAGTGCTGATTAAGTGGCAAAGGGCTGCACTGAGCTTTGAGAGCCACTTAGGAAGATGCTACGTGTCATCAAAAACCTCTTTCCATCCCTTCCATCTTGAGAACAAGATGGTTCTTCTGGAGGGAGTAATGTCATGCATCAAGAAAGGCCACCTATCCTCTTTACGCATGCTGCTCAAGAAGGGTGTAATGGGAAAGGGTGTAATGGGAAATAGTTGGGGGCGAGCAGTTCCAATTAAAGGGAAGGAATAAGAGAGTGGTTAATGCTATAAATAGAGAGGGTTATTGTAGCAAAAGAATCATCCAAAAACTGAGAAATCAATAGAATTGTTTAGGGAAGCTTGGGAGTGCCCACTACTCGAAAGTAGACGTTGTACTGTGACCTTTTGTTATATACCCTGCCTTTCCTCACCTATTTTGTCTTATCCTCTATGTTGCTTGCTAAGATTGTTTAAGCACTGATTTCTAGGTCATAAATCCTTGACAGCCGTTATTACTCTATTTCTTCATTAGTGATCCACTAGCCTCCATTTCTGTATTATTCTTTGCTGCTGGTTGTGTTGTTATCTCAGGGAAACCAAGCCATAACAGCTCGAGAAGGAACTTGTTTGGCAATAATAGGCACATGATCGTTCTCGCACTAATAATACATGTAGATAAGGGTCAATGAGAGCACTCCTTCATAAATAATACAGATGACATGTAAGCAAATGCAAGTAAGGACTCCTAGACACAGGTGGCAACCCATTCAACTCGTTAACACAACCCATGATGCTCAGCCAATAAAGTAATAGTCCTCCCCATTGGATATCAGAAGTTTGTTCGGGGTTGTCTGTAATGTCAATCAACTTATTGAGGAAAAGTGACCCTTAATTAATGTGACAATTTTGTGTGAAACGACCATCAGTTTATCTCCATAGAATAACAAGTTCCTGTGGTTTAGCTTTGACTTGATTAGTGCCTTGAAAAACAAAACAGAGGTTGAAATCAAATACACATATCAGAGAAGAATAGGGGCGTAGAACTTGGAAAATCTTGTTAGCATGACCGCCAGAATAAGAGGTGTTACCACTAGTAATACGTTCCCATTGATAACTATTGCCTATACACTGCCCATGGATGAGTGGTAAGGTCAATAGGGTCATGCTCAGTATCCCACCTGGTAGACCATTCAAGGCCGCTAAGGTAATCGAAAAGTCTTGTCGAAATACTTTATAAGACAAAGTAGGGTCCTCAAACTCGTTAGGGTCGTCGCATTGAAAGGAAGGCAAAAATTCAAAGGTCAATGTGCGATATGTGCCCGGAGACAAGGATAGAAATTTTCCCAACCCAAAGCCATTAAAGTTGAGAACCCCCATCTTTGATCCCGAGCTTATCACGAGTAGTTGCACTGAAAAACCGAGTGGGTTTGATGACTACTGAGTCAATTTATTATATTTTGCTATTGGGAGTTATTTTTGAACACAACATTATGGTCCTTAGGATTAAGAAGAGGACCTTTAGAAGCTTACCTAGGTTAGGACGAAGAAGGAGCGGGACCACCCTTGTTACACCATGAATAATGTACCACTACAACCAAAAGGAGTGCAATCAAGGGCCCGAGAATTCAATCAAAAACCAACTAGAGCCCATAATGTGTTCACAACAACCTAGCAATGAGACTCATATGAACCGCAACAACCAATAGCATTAAAAGTCACTAGGAACATTGTGCAAATGCTAAAGCAAGTAATTTTCAACATTCAAAGTAACAACCTACAACCATAACAAGCCAACAGTCACCATATCACCAAAATCATGTATAATCCAACCCACAAGAATTTCTTTCAAAGTTCACACTCTATCACAAGAATAGCACAATGAGTGATGAAAATGATGCAAGAATTTCAGAAATTATGTATAGGGGTAGAAAAATACCAATGTAATGCAAAAAAATCAGAAATTTCTCACCAAAGTATTCAAAGAGGAGCAAAGGAGGGAAAATGGTCGGGGGCCAACCACTGAAGGCCGGACGGCGCAGACGTCGTGGTCACGCGGGGCGCAGGACGTCAGGCGCCCAGACCGGACGTGCAAAGCACGGTAAAAAGTGCGTGAGGGGGCTGCTGCGTTTGGTTGGTGCGATAGAGAAGCGGCGGGGGTTTGGTTACTGATGACGAGGGCGACGGGTTGCGGGGCAGCCGGCGGCAGACGGAAAAGGGGGTCGGGAAGGTGGGGCGGAAAGGGGGTTAACGTGAGGGAGCAAAGGAGGGGGTTCTCTGTTTTTGGTTTTCAAAATCATACTTCCTTTCTTTTTCTTAGAAACTTCATGTCCTCTCTAGTTGAACTTAAGTGGACGCTTAAGTGAACCTCGCCTTGCTTTCTATTTTGTCAAACTTGTTTTTTTACTCTTTTGTTTTGTATGTTCTTTTCCTTTTTTACGTTTGTTTTTTCTAATTTTTTTTTTTTGATTTTTTCCTAAAACGAAATCTAAAATACTACTAAGGTGAGGATCGGATTGCATAAAACCACCTATTTTTAAGTCCTTGTTTCAAACCGTACAAAGTTTCACTGTTCATGAAAAAGAGGGATCGAAGTCTCCTCTTCAAAGACCAATTAGCCTATGAAACCAACTTGATGGCCATCATAATAAAACGAGCCGATATCCATTGACCATAAAACTTATTCTCATATCTTTCACCTCAATTTACCGTAAATTGATCTATGTAACTTCAAATGGTCCGGACCATTTTTGACTTCCAACTTTCCGGGAAAAAGTTTTAGACGGGAGTTGAATAAGAGTACATATCCACACGCCTTAAGGACTCTCCGTAGAATACGACGGTCATGCCATTTTTTTGTCTTTTCCTTATAGAACGGGAACTCTCATGTCCATCAAATCGGAGTTTGTCCAATTCCTTGAGTTTCAGCAATCTAAGTTCACCTGCTAAAGTAGGATCCTTATTAAGCTCTTGAATCGCCCCTGTACCTTATACTCCAACTCCACGGGCAAGTGGCATGGTTTTCCGTACACTAGTCGATATGGCGTAGTACCAATAGCAGTCTTGCATGTTGTACGTCGACGCGAAGTCCATCATCGAGCTTTAAGGACCAATCCTTCCTAAACTTATTTAACCTTGCTCCAAGATTTTCTTGGCCTTTCTATTGGACAACTTCAACTTGTCGCAGAGTTTGCGGATGATAAGGGAGCCTTGTGATTAAGCGTACTTTTGCCAAGAAATTGAGTTGCTTAGCAAAATGGGAACCACCGATGCAATGACAGCTCTAGGGACTCCAAATCTAGGAAAAATGTTCTTCTTTAGGGGCTTCAAAACCACTTGTGATCATTGGTGGGTGAGGTAACTTCCACCGGCTTTGGCAACGTAATCAACCGCCACCAATATATATTGATGCCACAAAAGATGACACAAAGGACCCGTGAAATCGAGTCGCCCATACATCAAAAAACAAAACTCGAGATCGGGTTTTGAGGCATTTCATTTCTTTTCGAGTAATTCTCCACTTCTTTGGCACTTATCATAAGATTGGACAAAAGAGTATGCATCTTTGTGCAAAGATGGCCAAAAGAAACAACTCTCAGAAACTTTGGCAGCAGTCTTAGCTCCTCAAGAATGACAGCCGAAGCATATGAATGACAGTGTTTTAGAACTTCATCAAACTCGTGATTTGGAACACATATTCTATACACTCCGTCCGCATTGTAGCGAGCAATAGATCCTTAATGGTACCACTGCCTCCTTATGCTTAGCTTCCTTTGCTGTGAAGTGTAGCCATATGGAGTGATACCACAAGC